>WOVY01013572.1:0-152740 GCA_013436015.1 Rhipicephalus annulatus
CGTTTGTTGTGGCGGAATAGCAGGGAGGCAGACTTTCTCTAGTGAGACGACGACAGAGAAAAAACACGTCCTTTCAGTTTGAACGCATCACGAAGACTGGTTTATTCGTTCGCTATGTACACTGCTGCCGTAGAGAGGGGAAGAAAAAAAAGGAAAGCAAACAGAGAAGAACACGTTGTCCAAACGAGTTTCCTCCGCACCCAGCACGTGCGACGGTCTCAGGACAGAGGACAAAACGCTTTCCGCGTGTTCGATAATGGTCATTGTGGCTTTCACCCCCTTTCCCGTCACGGCTGGGCTTGTAGGTAAAACAGATATGTCACGGACGCCCTTCGCTCCTTCGCATTGCCGTCACGCGAACCACCCGAAAACGAGTCCCTCCGAGTTGCCCCTCCTCCCCCTCTTCGCCGCGGAGTCTTTCAATTAACGCTCCCCCCAAGCGGGGGCTGCTTCCCAGTAGGCGACAAATACAAACAACCTCCCCCGGATGAGCGAACTCTTGAGCTCATTGTCGGTCGACTTCTAGCGGATAAAGCAGCTGTATTGGTCGTTTCACCACCGTTCCCCCGCTTAGTTTCAAACTGCAGGCCCGCACCCTGCCGTCCCTGCCCTTGAACGTTTCCTTGATTCTGGCGATCTTCCACATGTGTCGTTTGAGATGATCTTCCTTTAAAAGAACTAAATCGTCTATCTTTAGGTCACCGATGTCGTTGGCCGGGACAGATGCGCCGATCGAAGCTCCAATAAGTACTCTCTCCGCCACCGTCTCCAGAATCCTTCAGCCATGGCAGACCGGTACCTCCAGCGTCGTGAGATATGCGCGTCACCGCCCGGAATTTCGGCTGGCAGGTGGTGTGGAGGAAGGGTTGTCAGCTTTCTTCCGACGAGGAAGTGCGCCGGCGACAGTGGTTCTGGCTCTTGAGCATCATCGTAGGTGAAAGTCAATGGGCGTGAGTTTATTACGGCCTCGACTTCGTACAAGACAGTTGTGAGTTCTTCAAAGCTTAAACTGCTCCGACCTAAACACTTTGCGCAACGCTACCTTCACCGATCGCACCAACCGTTCCCAGAATCCGCCCCACCAAGCTGCCCTTTCAACAATAAACTTCCACCTGATCTGGTTTCCGGCGAAGTATGACTGCATTTCCTCTGATTTTAGTAGCGTGAACATTGCATTCAGATCTTTTGCTGCTCTCTTGAAGGTTAGCGCGTTGTCCCGAATAAATAGTCGAGCAGATTCCCCTGCGAGCCACGAAGCGCTTGAAAGCCAGGAGGAAAGGCTGTAGTCCGACATGTCGCTAACGAGCTTCAAGATGGACGGCACGTGTCACAGCGCAGGTTAAAATTGCGATGTACATTTTCGGGACACGCGCGACTCTTGACAAATCAAAGGTCCTGCGAATCGATGCCGACAGTGTCGAACGGATTTCCCTTTGTTACTCTGTCAGCTGGAAGTGGTGCCACTGGTTCCGTGGCTTGAGGGCAACTTTGTTTGCGACAGATGAGGCACTGCTTGATAACCTTTTTTACGGCCTGGCGCCCTCGGATGATCCAATACGACTCTCGCAATTGCGCCAAGGTGTCGCGCACCCCCTGAGTGTAGCATTCTCACGTGCTCTTTCCTTATGAGCAGTAGCGTGAAGGGATGAGTGCTAGGTAGAATGATGGGATGTTTAGTCTCTTCGTGGTTGTCGGTGAATTGCAAGCGTCCACCAACTCGCATGAGACCTTCCCCGTCAAGGTACGGACTGAGTGGCAGAACAGGAGAGCCTTTGTGCAGTGGTCTTTGGGCTTTCAAGTTGGAAATGTCGTCACTGAATGCTTCTCCTTGAGTTGTTGCCAACCAGTACCTCTCAGCATCGATCACCTCTTCAGCTCGTAGCGGACCACCTTTCCTTTCTTTCCCGTGGCGGCAATTGTTGACAAAGCGGCGGACCCACGCAGTTAAGCGCACGACTCTGCTGCATGAGCTGAACTCCTCTACTTTCAGCACTGCCTCGAACGGCGATGATATTACGGGCATCACCGTCACTTTTCGCTCTTCCAGGTGACATTCTACTGCCCCTGGGCTCTGCTCACCGGTCGTTGCCAATGCGTCTTATCCTTGTGAAGAGCCAGTGCTGGTCCTCTCCACCCCAATTCGCTTTTCTACAAGGCTGATGGGAGGATACCGGCGAGTGATTAGGTCAGCGGGGTTGTCTAGTCCTGGGCAGTGCCTATCCAATCCGTCGGGATCAGTCAGCGCACTGAACCTCTGATACTCGGATTTGCCCACGAAGGGCTTCCATCTGGCAGCGTTTCCTTTAATCCAGTGCATAGCCCACTGTGGAATCGGTTCCCACAGGACGGCAGCGAGCAGCATTTCGGAGGTTCAGGCCTTGTGGCAACGTAGTGGCACCAGTCGAGCACACACATGAGGGCCCCCATCAGCTCTAGTCGGGGTAACGAGAGGCGCTTCAAAGGGGCAACACTCTTGATTTGGCCATAATTAGGCTTATATTGATTATTCCTGAGCAGACTTGCATGCAACGTATCCGGACAGCACCGTAGGCCTTTGGGCTGGCATCGCAGAAAATGTGCAACACTTTCTCTGTCTTTTCATCTCGGAAATCCCTTGCGATGATCCTCGGAATGGACCACCGCCTTGATGCATTGAAGCTCTTCACACCAGCAATTCCACTCCGCTTGCATCAATTCTGGCAAGGGATCGTCCCAACCCGCTCCCAACTCCCACAACCTTTGGAACATTGTCTTTACGTACAGTGTTGTAGGAGCGATAAACCCAAAGGGGTCGAAAATTCTGGCTGAGACTTGCAATACGAATCTCTTGCTGTCGGCTCTTGTGGTGAGGAATTCAAGAAGTGAGGTCAGATTGTACTCGAAGTTATCTGTATGAGCATTCCAACCTACTCCCAATACCTTGGTGGCTGCAGGAAGTTCGGCATTTGCATTCCTCTTCGCCACGTTCCCATCCTCTATGAAGTTGACTAAATCGTGGTCGTTAGACATCCACTTGTGGAGCCGCATTCCTGCTTGAGATAATATATCGCTTGATTCCTGGCATAGCACTTTACCCTGTTCAAGGGTGTCGACCCCTGTCACAAGGTCGTCAACATAGAGATGGCTGCGCAGGATGTTCGCAGTCTCAGCATACTGCTCTGGGAGTCCTTCAAGATGGTGTCGTAATGTTGCGGCTAATAGGAATGGGCTGGATGTAACACCGAACGGAACGCGCGTCATCCGGTAGGCCGCCACCGCTGGAAGTTCTTCACCTTCCTCGGAGTGGTAGCATACCAGAGAAACCGCACAGCGTTCCGGTCACCCTCTGACAGAGATATTTGAAGGAATGCCTTTTCAATATCCGCGACGATGCCGATGTTTGTAAGTGCGGAAGTTGATCAACAAATCAATGAGCTCTGGATTAAGTTTTGGACCACTTTCCAAAACATCATTCAGTGAGAGGCGATCTTTGGCACTTGATGATGCGTCGAACACCACCCTCACTTTTGTTGTCAGGCTTTCTTGTCGAACCACTGCTTGATGTGGCATGTAATACACCGGACCTTCCGAAGCGCTGCAATGCTTGTTGGCTGGCTCTGCATAGCGGCTTTTCGATGTATTCTCGGATGCAGGCGTCATATTCCACGATCAAGGAATCTCCCTTCAAAAGGCGCGTTGTGTTGGCTCTAAGACGCTTCGCGGCGCACTCGTAGTTGTCGTCGAGCTCATCAACCATAGGCTTCCAGGGGAAAGACACTGTGTACCGACCATGCTCAAATTTGACGGTTTCTTTGTAGTGCTGTTGGATTGCGTCTTGGTGGCGAGCTGGTTCGTGTTTCCTTGATACCAATGTGTTCGAGCTCCCAGAATGACCTCAACTGTGCTGATATTTCTTTGTTAGTTTGTTCGCTCACTGCTACTCGCATTACGCCAGCAACAGAGGGACAGACTCCTGGTGACCTTTTTGCGCCTACCTGGCCCTGGACTGTCCACCCAAATGCAGTTTCTACTGCCATCAGCTTGGAGGTTAGGCGCTTAGTGGATCCCGTGACAATTTCCAATAATGATCAGCGCCGATCAGAAGATCAATGTTTTCACTTCCGTCACCCTGCGCGACGTCCGCGACTGGCAAGCCAAATTTCGAAAGTTCCAGAAGAACTGACTTTAAAGGCGCAGCCATTATATCTGCGCAGATGCAGGGAACTTCGAGGGCCTCCACTCGCGCCCTTTTCCCGTCGTACTGGCTTTGCAGCCACAGCTCGACCAGACGCGCTTTAGTGCGGGTTATAGCGGACTTGTCGCCGAAGGCATAGATTTTAAGTTCCTCTTCCCCAAGCACGTTTAACTGCAGTCTTTCAGACAACCTGCGATGGATGAACGTCCTTTGACTGCCACCATCTAGGAGAAGCCTGACAAGCGTACTTTTGTGCGGTCCCACTGTCCAAGCTCGTGCTGTTTGCAGAAGAAACTGATGCCCCTCCATGCACATAAAATTCTCTTCTGAGCCTAGAGAAGACTTTAGCACTGTGGCTTGTCCTGCCGCTGGTGGAGGGGATGCATTCTGTTCACCACTGCCACGGTATTCTCTGAAATCAGGATCACACATAGCCGTGAGGTGTTTTCCGCTACAGTTGGCACACCTGAGCCATTTGGCCTTACGGCACTCTCTTGACGTGTGCCCCTTTACTGTGCAGCGGAAACATCTATTCTCACGCTTCAGCATTTCTCTTTTATCAGCTGCCGACATCTCTGCATCGCAGTCACCGCTTTCGTGGCACCCTGACGAACAAAACAGACACCCTTTTCTCTCCTTGGTCATGGTATGCAGTGCAGCGGCTGAAGACATTCTCGCCGCTTTAAAGGTGCTGTTACGGTTTTCGACAGACGATTCTGCACACATGCCCCTTGGTGTTTCGGGCCCGCTGTATAATCTCCCGTGCCTCTACCTCGACTCTCAAAAATGCGCAAATGCCTCCAGTTCACTGCCTCCTGTAGTAGCGCCCTTTCGTCGACAGTATTCGAGATGAAGGTCCGCAGGCACCGCCTTCTTTACTACTGTCAGGAGCAGAGCTCCGTACGTGCTGACACCGACGCCAAGAGAAGTGAGGCTCCGTACACCTCTCTCTACTTCGTCAACGAGGCTCCGAAGTTGGCTGAGGTTCCGCGAGTCACGCACTGACTTGATATTGAGCAGTCTGGACATGTGATCCTCGATTATGGCTTCTTTACGACCGAACCTTTCCTTTAACAGCGAGAGAGCAACTTCGTAGTTTCCGTCGGACAAATCAAGACCTGCAACAGCAGCCGCTGCTTTTCCTGTTAAGTAACTGTTCAGGTACTTGAACTTGTCCACGTTTGACAGGTGGTGGTTAGCGTTTATTGTCGTGTCGAACTGACTCCAAAAGCCCTGCCACTGTCGAAGCTCGCCGTTGAACTTTGCTATCTCTAGTTTTGGCAGCTTTACTGTGGGGGTTACTTGCGGGATGTTACGGCTAGATTCTCTTTGATCTGAGGAACTTGAGGTGCGATCTAGCGAAGCGCTCACTGATGCGGCATTAGTGCAGCTAAGCTCACGTAGCATGAGCTTTACTTTAGTTCTTGCTACGTTGATCTTTTCTTTGTAGTTCTCGGAGCATGCAATTTCCTCTTCTAATGCATCATCTTCTACGCCAATCTCAATTTCCCGATCTAGCTCTTTGAGTGAGTCTTCCTTAAGGGTGAGAAGGTTGATCTTTTCTTCAAGCTCACCGAGTGACGCGTCGTCCTCCATGGTAGCGATGTCATTGAGCAGCTTTGTTGTTGACGTTCGCACCCACGGCCCTTTTGCGCTTCATCCTGTCGATGTCCATCTTTGGGGTCCCTAATTCCCGGGTTTCGGCACCAAAAAATGTTGTGGCGGAATAGCAGGGAGGCAGACTTTCTCTAGTGAGACGACGACAGAGAAAAAACACGTCCTTTCAGTTTGAAACGCGTCACGAAGACTGGTTTATTCGTTCGCTATGTACACTGCTGCCGTAGAGAGGGGAAGAAAAAAAGGAAAAGCAAACAGAGAAGCACAAGTATTGTCAAACGAGTTTCCTCCGCACCCCGCACGTGCGACGGTCTTCAAGGACAAGATGGACAAAACGCTTTCCGCGTGTTCGATAATGGTCATTGTGGCTTTCACCCCCTTTTTCCCTTCACGGCTGGGCTTGTAGGTAAAAACAGATGTCACGGACGCCCTTCGCTCCTTTCGCATTGCCCGTCACGCGAACCCACCCGAAAACGAGTCCCTCCGAGTTGCCCCTCCTCCCCCTCTTCGCCGCGGAGTCTTTCAATTAACGCTCCCCCCAAGCGGGGGCTGCTTCCCAGTAGCGACAAATACAACACCGTTCGGGCGAATGGAAAAAAACACAATCCGTGCTCGCCGATAGAAACGTTTCACTTCCTGGACACCTGCCAACGCGCGTATAGAACGACTGACCGAGCGCGGCGGCGCGGCGCCGGCGCTCTATGTCTCCGCATTAGCACGGCGCGATCCTCTTATTCCTAAGACAACGAACGGTTCGAACGCACGCACGCACGCACTCGCAAGAGTGATGACGGGATGCCAGTCCGCCCTTCTCCCCTTTCTCTGCATTGGCGATCACGCACAGCGGGTGGCCACCATTCCTATAGCTTGTTCCGCGTGCTTGGGAGCGAAGCGCCGCGACTCCCTGCTCGCTGGTCGCAGCTACAGAGCGGTGCAGTTTGCGGGGCGTGCGTCCTATGTGCCGGGGACCATGTCGTCGCCTTAATAAAGATGAACTTGCCGAGCATATGAAATGGAACATCGAGTTCCGTGCTTTGCAGTTATTATGAACCTGTGCTTCTAGCTGGAGCAGTTATACAAACTGCCTTTGAAAAACAGTTCGCTATCCAAATGATAGAATTCCAGATGGGCGATTAGCAGAAAGCGTTTAAAAGTCATTCGTGGGAAGAGTAATGCCACAAAGTCGTAGTTTGTAGGTTTTCTATAGAATGTTTCTGACCGGAATAGTTGTACAAGTTGTACTGTTTATTCTTCGAGACCGGTCACCACGAGAGAAGATTTAACAGCACCGGGAGTGTTGTTACGTCCTCAAAAACTGTAATGCCACAAATTCATAGTCTGTAGCTATTCTATAGAATGCAGTGGAATGCCTATGTAGACTCAGTGACAGAGAGTTGAGGAGAAGGCAGGAAATGATAGTCAAGCCCGAGGTGATTGTGATAGGTGTGGTTGAACGTCCCAAACCACCATATAATTATGAAAGACACCGTAGTGGAGGGCTCCAGAAATTTCGACCACCTGGGGTTCTTTTATGTATACCCAAATCTGATCACATGGGCCAACAGCATTTCCGCCTCCATCGAAAATGTAGCCGCCACCGCCGGGATCTGATCCCGTGACCTGCGGACAAGCCCGAGAAGACCGAAAATAAGATAATGAAGAAAAAGGCTGCCATACAGATTACGCACAAATGCGGAGAAAGAGACGACGTCCCCGTTCAGAAATTGAGCAACATTGTCATGGATTTTTCCGTAACAAGCCTGGCAGAACCAAGCCCTGCCGTACGAAAACTTTCTTTTCCAGCGTAACTTTCTCAGGCGTTCATGGTTTATAGGCGCATACTTATGCTCACTTAAGACTCAACTATCGTGAATTGGTTATTGATAACTTTAACTGTGCCTCATCATACACCAAGGAATGCCTGTGGAGACATGTCTGCACCAGTGCGTGCAAAAGTCTCACGGCCTTGTTGGACTGATGGCAGCAACGCATGTGACGTAAAGAAACCATGCACCGCAGCATGTCCTGCGGAACTGTACAGCACACGATTACAAGGGGATTGCTTTTCGCACAGCGTTATACAGTTTCGATGGCAGATCCTTGGCAGAACACACGGTTTTGCGAGCGAGGCACCTCGTAAAATCCGCAATGTATGGATACGAAAGCATTCCTATAGACGCACCAACCTACGTGAACGTTTGTGATGAATTATCCCATCAATGCTTCCTTGAGTGCGAGTGTAATGTACTACAATTTGCGAACTTAGTCTCCTCTTTGTCATCTTTATGTTTTATTTCCTTTTCGCCATTGAAGTGGAGCGAACCTGGGTCGACCAGCTTCAGACCTCTACTTTTTCTTATGTCCGCCCAACTCTTTAAAGTTTCTATACAGCCTTACAAATTGCAGCTGCGCCCATTGTGTGTATATATATACTAACGTATTAAATCATTGTAAGTCTGCGCAAAGCCTACACACGTCTATTGCCATACATTAGATTCATAGCGTTTAACGTCCCAACCAACTAACGCTATGAGAGACGCCGCCATGAAGGGCGCTGCATATTTTTGACAACCTGGGCTCCTTTAACGTTTACTCACATAATACACTATACGAACATATAGCATGTTTCCAACCAATATGAGAGTGCAGAGGACGGGATCGAACACGCTTCTTTCGAGTGGTGAACAGCCGAGCACCGTGACCACCTAGCCATCGTGGCGGCTTGTCTTCTTATGCACTAGCGCAATGATAGCCAGGTAGATATCGATTAACATAGATAGATAGATAGATAGATAGATAGATAGATAGATAGATAGATAGATAGATAGATAGATAGATAGATAGATAGATAGATAGATAGATAGATAGGATCTCTTGAAGAGAAAGTAAAGAGAAGCGTCCATAACTAAACTAATCAGTTTAATAAATTGATCAACCAAATTTATATGTCAGTGGTAACGTTGTCGATTAAACGCATATGATGCTCTGTAGGCAGCACATTGAGTGTGAGTTTGAAGCTGTGCGGACAGTTTAGGATGAGTCCCTCCATGCCCTCCGTCGTTAGAGGCACTCACAGCGACAAAGCAGTTAGTGTAGATCAGGAGCCTCAAATACGGGGCTTACACATGGCTATGTTTCTCGCATGGTTCTTGTTATCTTCATTATAAATAAACGCGTCCGCTGCAGCTGCATGAACAGCCTAGAACATTGTTTTGGTGAGGCAACCCGTGTGGTCACCACGTGTTGAAGCGTCAGACACACACACACACACACACACACACACCACACACACACACACACACACACACACACACACACACACACCACACACACACACACACACACACACACACACAAAAACACCGTTCATAATCAGCGTCTATATTTACTGACATTAGAGATCGGCATCGACATGTTGTGGATGGAATTATAGCACAAAATCATCTTCAGAAATGACCCGTGTAATAAAAAAGGGTTTTTTTCAATAGTACCGTTCGCTGACAATGTGTGCGAACTGCCCCCCCCCCCCCCCCAATCTTACTTTCTGCTCGACCTTCTGCAACTGCGGCCCGCTGCCAGGGGTGAGTTTCAGACCACCAATGTCGACATTTAGGGGACACTGATAGTCTGTGCCGATCATTTTTTTTTTACAAACACAAGGGTCCGCGCCACTGCACAGTTTTAACGAACACGGTGCGTACAAGCGGCGCAACACACGCACGCTCAGCCGAAGGCGTCCGTGCGGGGTCTCCCACGCCTTCGAAGCTCGCAATGTAGGTCGGCCGCCGCTAGCACGCGTATACCACCAAGGACCCTGGCTGTGGCAACTTGGCACGGCGAAGGTGGAACGCAGGGCTTTCTATAAACAAACGGCCGGTGGGATACGCACGCACACCCCGACGGTAAGACGACTTCGCCCGGCGCCGATCTCTTCGTCGTCGAGGTGGCCTTCTGCACTCGCCTCACGCGCTCAGCTGTCTCTGTGCACGGCCGTTTTTCTCCGCAGCCGAGGTCATCGGGCTCGTATAAGCGTCAAAGTTTGGGGCAACGCCGAACGGCCCTCATACCCGCAGTCTATACACGGCGCCAAAGGTTTGGTGACACGGCCAAGCGAGGTGTGTATATGTTTTTATTTACGACGCGATACGCACATGTCCAAGAGGAATATCGAGCGGCCGCCCCGTGAAGGAAGGCGAAGTAAGCGGGTTCCTGGCGAACTCCCCACCTTGGTGTCCGACAAGCTTGGTACCCTCGTTAGTGTATTATAAGTGATGCCCTTCGATTGCAAATCCCTCAAGAAGAAGGTATAGCTGCATCTTATCGGTACTTACACGCGGAGTGGAAACTTGGCGGCTTACAAAGGGAGTTCAACTTGACTTGAGGACGATGCAGCCAGCAAGGAAAAGGGAAATGGTAGATGTAACTTTAGGAGAAAGGTAGAGAGCAGAGTGCGTCAGAGAACAAAGGGGTGTTATGGATACCATAGCCGAAATCAAGAAGAATAAATGGACATGGCGGAGCACGCAGTGCGTACGCCGGATAGCCGCTGTTAATTAGAGATAACTGACTGAATATTAAGAAAAGTCGAAAACGTGGAGACAGAAAATTAGGTGTGCAGATGAGATTAAGTTTGCGGTTGTAGCGTGACAGCAGCGAACACAGGATCGTGTTGAATGACAGAACATGGGAGAGGCATTCGCCCTGCAGTGGGCGTGGTCAGGCTGATGATGATTATGGGTGTGGTGTTGTTGATCATGATGACTGTAAATCAGTTCTTCGGAATTCCGCGAGGTGGCGGAAGGGTTAAGAATTGTAAATGTACCTCCAACTTTTTGTAGTGTAGCTCGCACGTTCGAGCCGGATATGCGAAATGGCAGAATAATTTCGCTGGTGGGATGGCACTAACGTGTACGTATACGTTGACCATAGAACAAGAAAGTTCTTAAACGTATCATACCAAATCGCATCCTGCCTGATTCGGCACTACACACTTTTCGGTTCTACAATCTCGCGATTCAAGAAAAAAAATAACATTTTTTTTGCGCTGCATCCACACCATTCGAGGGCGGAAACACTTACTATATGTCAATGCTAGAACTTGAACTAAACCGACTTCCTCAATTTCAGCAGTTCTAATCGTTGTTTTGCTCCAATAACTAACTAACCGAAAATGGAAGCGGTGCTGACGCAGCACGAGATTTAGGGCTATACCTGCAAGTGCCAGACATACGCACTGCACGTATTCGTCATGGCTCCCTTTGAACCGAGTCTAGCCCGGCGGGCGAGTTCGTACGGGCCCCAGTGAAATAAAAAGAATAATAAAATAAAACCTCTTCTTGAACTTCCTGGTGAACATCCTGGTAGTTAGGGTCGCGGTGCGCGCGTGGTCCGCGATCAAAAAACTTAGCGCGTGTACACAAACAACAGACGTGCCGATTATTATTGCTCTTCCTCGCACGGCTCGAGCTTTTGCTCATGCGGCGGCGCCTGTATCCCCCCCAAGAGGCCGAGGCGAAAGAGCGCCGCAATTTGGGCCCATCGAGTTATGCCCGTCGGCTGGCGGAAGCTGGAAAAGACACGACGGCCGCCGTGTACTGTACGAAACGCGTGGCGAACACATTAGGCGTGAGCGCCCTGAGGCCCCTCCGCCGCTCGACTCGACTTGCCGCGGCCCCCAGCGGAGTACTCGTGCCAACCTCCCGTTCGACGTCGAACTGCGTGACTCCGAGATTTCTTTGTTCCTGGTATGGAGCTTGATCAACTGGCTACGCGCGCGCTCTCGCACTTAAGTATCGGACGTGGCCCTCACAATGAGCGCGCTACAAGCATCTCGGCTGCTTTGTACAATTAGAATCGCGAACTGTGAGCCGTGATAGGAGGAGCCAGGTCAGAGAGCACAGGTCGTCGGCTACCGCGAGTCTTTGATATCATGTATCTTCGGCTGGTCATTCTACGCAAGCAGGCAAGCGCAAAGCTTCACTGATGGAAATAGAGTGACTGGGCATGCTTGGACCGCACGTACTGCAGGCAGATAAAGCTACTACAACCAACAGAACATCAGGCTAATTGTTAATAACCAATAAAGACACACACACACACACACCACACACACACACACACACATACACACACACACACACACACACACACACATGCGCGCCCTTAAAGAAAATGCTTGGGCGGTATACGGTAGTGTAGACCAGTTAAAAAAGGCGCCACATGCAAGTTTGTAAAAGAAAGAGAATCGCACTGAAATATGGCGTGTAATCAATCGCGTTTCGGTCACCCACCGAAAGCGGCTCATCGCGAAATTCGAAAGAATTTGGAAGGCAAATAAGCAGACAGGCAGCGTTCAGCCTGATGGAGCGATGGCAACCGTACACTGCGCACAGTAGGTTCGAGAAAGAGCGATGGATTCGTCAGCATCACCTGTCATTTTCCGACCAAACTGCGCGTACATTTTCCCCGTGTATTATACCCAATTTCGACGTTGCTTTATGTCAACGCGCTCCGTTTCCATTGAGAAAGCAGCAGGCGTACTCCACTTTGAGATGGATGACCAGAGGGAGCTGCGCGACACAGCGTCAGCGAACTGCTATTAATGGATCGATCAACTTCGGTTAGCTTACTCCTGTGACACGCAACCGCAGAACTGTGAAGCGTGAAAAGAGAGCGAGATTTTTTCATTATATTGAAGGCGTCACCTGAGCGTTTCACTAATAGGCAAAGGTTCACCGGATGTGGGACACCTGTATTATCTCACCGTGCTCAAATACAGGGTATTGGCAAACGGGTATATAAAAAAGATAAATAAAATACAGAATATAAAAACCTACTACGCACGTACAACATCGGCGTCGAATCAGATGGTCGCCTATAGAGAGTGGGACACCGCACTCCGTATCGCCTCTCAAGGTCATCCACATTTGCCGTAATGAAGATGAATTGGCACAGCTGTGACACTGGCGATAGAGCTGTACTACAAGCAACGTTGTAATACGGCGAGCCTAACGTGCATTGCCCTGGAACGATAAAAAACAGACATTGAGAAGCGTGTAAACACTGTTGAATACGCCCATATACCGAGCAGGGCAGCATTGTAAACATTGACGGTTTATTTGGCGTGTTTCGTCTTAGGAGTCAAAATACTTCCTCTGTCTAGTGACGTTTCTTATTCAACTATTTATTTTCCGCTGTGACAGCAGACAGGCCACACGATCACTCCAGCTCGCGAATTCCAGTCGTAATTCACGTTTCTAAGCTGCCCGAAAGAACGGTACAAAACGTTGCTACATGTATATCGTGAACGATTTGTTTTTGTTTGTTTGTTGAGAACAAGGTTTCACCGAGCACGCCTCGTCAACTCCAAGCGGGTTTGCCGGCAAGGCTACGACGTCCAGTCGCTGAAAGAGGGAAGGGTAGTCGCAGCTCATCGACAGATCAACTGGTTCAATAATTACACACCTCTCAAACAAGCACTCGGGGTAGAATCATTTCCTCGTTACTTTCGCTTCACTGGCCGCAGTCACGGCAGTAATACGTTAAAGTAAAAACAAAAAGCGTTCTCGAAGACCGGCCAAGTAAGAAAATAAAAAGAAACGGACCAGCGGCGAAGTGCTCGCATTTATTTTCAATTAAGAACAGCTACAGAACCTACGTGGCCTCATATTGATGTTCGCTGTAGGAGATATCGCAACCAACGATCTCACGGGTTCGGCAACGAGCGTTTTTGCTGTACGTGCGGGACTCTCGTTCAAGGACGCACTGGCTTGAGGCAGGAAATTGAACGAAATAACGATCTACAAATTTTTTTTTCTTTTATAGGTGCGAAGCACCTTAGGGTCGAGCTCAATCCGGTGTGCGGCGTGACTCCCCTTACTGTGCATGCGCATCCATTACCCTCTCTCTCGTCTTCTATTCTCCTCTTATTCTCCACTACCCCCTCTCTCCCCTCCTTGGTAACGCCGACGCAGTGGGTCGTCTGCTAACCTATGCTCAGTCCCTCCTCTCTCTTCTCTATAGGTATTCCTCCCGCGGCGTTTTCCCCCCATTGCGCATGCGCGTTATTTCTCTCCTCTCCTACTCTCCCCCTCTCTCGCCTCGGAACGCCGACGCAGGCAGCGTTTGGTACCGAGGTTTCTTGCTTGAAATGGCCCACTAATCACGCTGCACAACCATTCACTGGCCACCCCGCATACATAGGCACTCGATCTTGCACTCCAAGGTAGTGAGAAAATTTTCCTCGGCGTTGTTAAACGATAAAAATTCGCAGCGTGCGCGTTAACCAAAAGCGGGCTGTGAATCTGTGTGTCCAATCGGAGTCTTCTGTCTCTCATTTCCCATTAGCAGTGAATGACGTGTTCCAGTAGAAAACGCCGGTCCAGCCCTGCGTGCTTTGCGCCCCCCCCCCCCCCCCCCGGGTTTCTCTTCTGCGCAACGCCGCGATAAATGCCAGCGTCATCATCACCGGCGATGTAAGCGTTAGCGCCCGCTGTTGCGCACCTATACACGGTTAATGCGAATCATTCTGTAGGGGAGGTAAGCTGCTGTTTCAGAGGCAGCTATACAAACTCAGCAGAACGGTAGACTTGACTTCGTTGTTCATGCATTCGACGGTCGTTTTTCATGCATCAGCACCCCCTCGTTACATTTAACACAGGGAGAAGGGGAAAATTCTAGAAAGTGACAAATTGATTGGCCGAAAGTATCAGCTCACAATGGCTTATGTTATGACGTTGCATCATTTTCGTTTTCTTTTAGTATTTTTGCCACTTCGTTCCCTTCTCATTATCTATCTATGTAATTGTTAAACTTTATTTGACGCCTCACAAGATGTGCATAAACCGACCATGTCTCGTCCACGGCTGGTAATACAAAGGGCCAGGCGAAATCAAGAGCACACACAAACTAAGAATTAGACATAATCTGAAACAGAAGACAACCTGAGACAGGGCCCTATAGCAGGCTGGTTTATGCCGCATGCCCTGACGAGGCTCAAGCATGCAGACAATCAGAGGTAATGATGTATATATTCAAGGGAGAACAACAACATACTCAACATACGTTGAGCGTTTCGAATGAAAAGATATATATATATATATATTCGTTCACGTTTTGGTGGCAAACAATGCGGTGGTTGGTCTCTAACCAAAACGCCATCGTTGATAGGCGATGGCGTTTCGATAAAAGACAATAAAAGACGTCTTTTTAAATATTGATCTTCATATATGCTACGTTTCCGTCGAAACAGTTGAACTGAATCAACTTTATTCAGAAATTCGCATTTTTTCTTCTAAATTGTATATCTAATATACAAACAAAGTTCACGTTCGGGCTACCAGAAATATGTGCATAAAATATAAAATACTTTATGAAATATGATATAAACGTTACGGACCAGTATTCACCTCTCGCGCTGTTACCCATACGCATGAAACACTAGCTCCTCTCACAAGCAGCGCTGCTCCATTGCCTGTCTGCATGCATTTTGCATGAGATCAACTTGTCGCCGATTGATCAGTCATATTATCATGCTAGCCAATCAATATCACGACATTTCCTGACCTGTGAAATCCCCCTTTGAGCGATGCTCAACGAGTCATGAAAATTCCTATAGCATTGATTTGATTGATATGTGGGTTTTAACGTCTCAAAACCACCATATGAGTACGAGAGACGCCGTAGTGGAGGGCCCCGGAAATTTGGACCACCTGGGGTCCTTTAACGTGCACCCAAATCTGAGCACATGGGCCTACAGCATTTCTGCCTCTATCTCCACAGCATTGTTCATCATAGACTGTTCGAGACTTACTTCCAGCTTCACTACTACATATATATGCTTCATGACCATGCTGTTTCTAAAATTACGCACTGGACCCTCATGTGGGAGGTAGGTTATCACCTTCGATAATTTTCATAGCTGTTTGTTTTCGAAGATTAGGCAAATCATTGTACTACCCACTATTCCAATGGTGGCTGAATGATCACAACACGACAGCTTTCTATATTGTAGAAAACCATGTTGGAAACAAGCGTATCCTGTGGTCGATGCTCACGCGATATTGTCACGTTACTTCCTCAAGCTTTGTCATCGCCTTATTACAATGCTAGTAATTGTTAGCACATACTACGCCTACAGTGTTAGAGAACCTTCGGGGCTATTTGTATAGTAGACCATTTCATAAGATTGCGTGCACAACGTGAACATTACAGATTATTTTGTAACCTACGTGGCTGCTAGCGGTAGCGCTGGAATATTCAATGGTGCATGTATACATGCCGACGCGCCTATGCGTTTTAGGGGCGAAGCTTCTTAAAGCGGCACCCGTTCGTCCTTCGTTGTAGTCGTAGTCGTAGTGTGTAACCAGTCTTATGTTTTTGACCTGCAAGGTGGTGCCGGTGGGAGATTTCTCCTGTGCGTTGTTGAACAATAAAAAATTCGCAGCGTGCGCGTTTACTAAAAGCCATATTCTCCTGTCTCTTATTCCCCATTAGCAGCCTTTGGAATGTACATTGAGCACTATCTGACAAGAAAGGGTTGCTACGTTATACTCGCTGGGCGTAACCTCGTTGGTTTTAGAAAGGTTTAGCGAGCGTTGATCCGCAGTGCGGTGAATACAGTGAACTAGTATATACCATGAACTCGAGGTTGTTAAAGGTGGGAAGTAGATACGAAGCGCAAGCCGTAAGAAATTAAAAGCCGAATTATCCTGTCTCTCATTCCCCATTAGCAGCCATTGGCACGTACATTGAGCACTATCTGACAAGAAAGGGTTGCTACGTTATATTCGCTGGGCGTACCCTCTTTGGTTTTAGAAAAGTTTAGCGAGCGTTGGGCCGCAGTGTCATGAATACAGTGAACTAGTATATACCATGAACTCGAGGTGGTTAAAGGTGGGAAGTAGACCCGAAGCGCAAGCCGTAAGAAAGTGTGCGTGTGCCACCTCTCGTTTAGTCCTTGGAATGTCCGCTGGATGGCGGTGCTACTTTATGGGGAATATATGATGAAAAGTTGCGAGATGGTGGTACTTGGAGTGTTGAATAGATGGACGAACGAACACACAGAGAGATGCATGGACGGACGCAGGGATGGCTGCACGGACGGATGGACGCATGGATGGACGCAAGGGCGGATGCATGGACGAACGCAGGGACGGACGCACAGATGGACATGCGAACGCACGAACAGATGGACGCACGGACGGGCGGATGGACGTACGGACGGTCACACAGACGGACGCATGGACGGACGGAAGCAAGAACGGAAGCAAGAACGAATGAACGGACGGATGCTTCGCCCAACTCTCCATCATTCACTCCATGGATATGCTGCCATTTTTTTTTTTCAGTTGATCGACAGCCGACGCTCTGTTCGCCTCTACCAGAGCCAGTGCACATCGCTGTAATCTGACTATCCGTTTACCGGCCACAAATTCGGCCGAAGAAATGGTCTGATTTTAAGACAAGCCGTCCCTTCCTTCGTCAGCGTCACGGCCCCGTGAGAATATTACGACATTCCAAAGGAGTACCTAACCGGGTGTTGTGCAACTATTCCATTTGTAGCCAAGCAATTTTTAGCTGCGCCACACGCAACATAGTAAAGTGGAGATTGAAAAAAAAATAAACACACACATACACAGCTTTGTTGACATAAAAACACCCTTCTGCACATAGCCGTAACTCTTTAGCAAGCTGTCCAACATGCCAGCCATAAATCATCGCGTCTACATCTATCACTGCGGAGGTCACTGCCACACACATTCCGCAAACATGCGTGCGCATAAAGATGAAGTTAAAAATTATTTAGCAAGGAACGACGCAGTCATCGTGCATACCCTTGCCCGGTGAGGAATGGTCAGTCGCGTCGCTCCGCTGCGCGCGTCGAAACTGTCGCTGCACAGGGTGGTCCGAGTATTTCAACCCCTTCAGCCCCGAGGCACAAACTTTTCCTCACCTTTAGCCGATTATTGCAACCACGCAAAACTAAAGGAAGTGAAAAGATTTTTTTCCCTTACGTACTTGCCCATCACTCAAGTCCCTTTCCTTTTCTCACTAATCACTCCAGGTTCCACAGTAAAGGACCAGGTTTATTTTGTGCCAACCCACGCAGAAGCAACAGCGATCGCCGAAGGAACAGGGAGATGCCTGGTTCGAGTATTTGAACAACGCTACGGACATCCATCGCCCGTGCACACACACACGGACGCGCGAGTCTGTAAACGTCCGCGTGCTCGAACGGGTCTATCAATAAGCAGGAACAGATCGTCCAATTAATTCCGCGAGCGGTCATATCACGACGCGCCACCGATTAACAGCGCGGGAATAAGAAACGTAAATAAAAAATAAAAGGCGTAGGGGGGGGGGGGGGGAATGGCAGCTATATACATGTGAAAGGATGTACGGAAGAAGGTAGAATTGGTGGGCAAGAGAAAAGGGCTTAGGAGAAGGTGGATAGTAATAGGCAGGAGGGCGGCTTCATGAGGAAGCGATCAGGCACAACCTGCTCCAAATTAAAGGGTTTCGTGCGAGAGAAGGAGAGGATACGCTCGGAGAGCGAGACGAAGCCCATGCTCGTGGGTGCGCAAGCGCACGCCATGGCACACTGAAGCAAAAAAGGATGGCTGTCGACTGCGTAGCCTGGCCCCCGTCCTTTTAATTAACACTCCTCCGTGTAGCAGAACGAGTCGCGTGGAGAAGGAACGCTGTCTCGTTTCTGTTTTGCTTTTGTTAGTTGTTTTGCCCCTTCTACTAGCACCGCTTCGAATATGAATTGAACGGTGTATTCAAGAGGAGAAAAGATCGTTACAAGGAGCACGCATCGACGATCTATGCTTGACTACACCATGTCGCGACGGGCGAGCTAATTTGACGACTCGACACATATCAGCTCAATGGTGGCTCGAAGAGCTGTTCGCCTGATAGCATACAGCTACCATGTAATGGAGTGAACTCCGTCGATCGCCAACTTTACTAAATGGGCTTGCTCTGCTTTTATCCGGGTGATCGCGGCAGGCGTTCCACTGTCGGTCGGCAGAGGATGAAACGGTACAAGGAGTAGATGAAGCTTTCCTGAAAAGAAGGGTTGTCGGGGGCGCTGACGTTTTCTACAAGTCGTCTGGTCTTGTTCGAGCACAACAATTGACTGTTCATACGGTGGCTCACGCCACGCCCCAATGCTCAGGTACTGTTCCCTTCCGTCTTCTCCTAAACATCTGCTTTGTTTTGTACGAGAAGTAGGCGCTCTTGTATACGGAAACTTCAACAATCGAGACACTGACAGTTCAAAGTGAAACGTATACACGTTTCTTCACTTATTAAGCCTCGTGATAAGAAATGATGACTGACGATAGTGGAGCAGATTATTTCCCATAAGCCACAGAAGGTACGACTACTCGAGCACTTGAATGATGAGTTATCGCGTTCAACCTCAATTATCCGGGAATTATTTTTCGAGATAGAGGCGTTTGTATGCAGTACGTATCTTTCGACTTCGAGCAGCACGAACGTGACATTTGCGATCCAAGATGGGGGCACACGTTTGTAGACACTCAACAACGAGTAAACCTCGTACGTTAATTAGTGCACTCACGAAGCAGTAATAAACGATTTTAGCCCTGCGACTTATCTAAAGCGTGTTGACATCGACAATGGAACCTTATACACAGTATTTAACTTCTCATTACTTTTCGCCTTCCTTCCTTCTCTCCACTCAATAGAAAACGCAGCGGGAGAGACAAAATAGGCATGCGCTGAAATGCTGCCATGATTTATACACCACCCTTATCTATTAGTTTTAACAAACGAAAAATCAATCTCTGCGGGAACGGTCAACAAGGAGGCCTTTCTGGCCCGACGCGTGTGCCTTTCGAACATGTCTACCATACGCGGCGAGACTATTTCTCAAGAAACGCGCGAGCCGCTCGTTGCCCGAGGCATGCGTATGCACCGAGTCTTCCTGAGGGCTACGGTCATCGAATGGCTGGCATAGGGGGTGGGAGTGTTCTTTTTTGCAGTGGCCCCCTTGCGCGTTACACAACACTCGCCTGCAGACGACGTTGGTAACAGGACCGGCGGCTGAAGTTGTAGCAGCCACAGCATGTACCGTAGTGGCAGACCTATACGGCAACAACGGGATGGAAGGTATATGACACCGCAGCCTTCTCTGAGTAGCAGCAGCATTAAGAAGGGCCACAGCAAAGGCCGAGCTGTACGCGAGAAGGAAGCACCAACCACCACCAAGCAAGAAGCGGTTTCGTGCGACGTGGCCGCAACGAGCGCAAGATCCTTATGGGCGTATTCCTGCGTACAACGGCGAGGACCACGCAGCAAAGGCGGCGGCAAGGGGCGCAGCGCGCGGTTCAATGTTCTTGGCTCATTTATTAAGACGTGCCCTCTTGGCCCTGCCGCGGAGGAGGAACCAGGACGGGCACGCGCCGAAACATGCTCCACGAGATTAGCGGGAGCGCGCGCGGCCAACAAGAAACGCACGCACTTCGAGCGCGGTATAGAAGACGCCAAAAGATAGATATAAAAACCAAGAAAAAAAGGGGAGAGACAGTCGTGAGGCGTAGACCACTACGGAAGATTGTTTGGTTCCGGAAGTTACGCGCGGAGAGGACGAGTTGGCTAGCCGACTATACGCAGAGTGTAGTTGGCATGCCCGTTCATACGAGCACCGTTCCCACTTGCGGCCTTCCACGCTTTATAGTAATACACCCCGCTCGCGCCGCAATCAGAAGACGCAGTTGCGGATTGGCCCTCGCTAGCGCGCGAGAGTTTCGCCACGCGCGTTGCCTGGAGTTTGCGACCGAAGCTGTTAAGCGCCTCGAAATGGGGTCCGATTGCCCGCTTTAGGCGTATATACACTGTGCCGGGAGTACAAAAAAGGCACCGCGTGATCGCTCCGGCCAAATTGCGACTGTATAGCTACTCCGCATGTGTTCGCCGAAGGCTGTCCTATCGAGTGACCCGTGGTATAATAACGCATCCCTGCTAAGCGCCTTGTTCCATTTCGATTAGGGGCATCGAACCGTTCCGTGTAGAATTCGCTTACCAGCCTTTCGGCGCACAGGAAATACGCTATGGCGTAATAGTGGGCGAATGTGTTCAGGTTCATTCAATCACATTGTGCCCTTCGCATCGGTTTCAAGGCGCGCGGTGGCAGGGCCAAACCAAATCGTGACCTGTGACCAATGCCAAGGCCACACGGCAGGGATGAGTTTCGAGCGCCCGTAGGCCATGAAATTTTGTGCAGGCGCGTCGCCGGTGCCCGTAGCCTCTCTACGTGGGAACGTGCGCTTGACAGCTAGCTCGGCTCTAAACGAGGCAAGATGCGAAAACTGTTCAACAGGATCTGTGCCGTGATTGTTGCAGCTGTGGACGAGTGTCGAAGGTCAGTAAGCAGCATGAGAATGCACATGTATTAGGTAGGTTACATTAGATGATAATAATAATAATAATAATAATAATAATAATAATAATAATAATAATAATAATAATAATAATAATAATAATAATAATAATAATAATAATAATAATAATAATAATAATAATATTAATAATAATAATAATAATAATAATAATAATAATAATAATAATAATAATAATAATAATAATAATAATAACGAATAAGTGTTATTACATGCCTAAACCACAAAATCATTACTAAGCACGCAGTAGAGAAGGGCTTACCATAGTAAGCTAGGAAATCGATGGTGCTGAAACTGGCTGACTGGACTAGATATAAAGATCAAGGAAATATAGGTAAGTTTAAGGACTTTGTTTCTTTGGTAGGACAACATAGTAGCTGTAATGCAAATTTGTAGAAAGAAAATTGGACGGAAAGATACTTTTTCTCCACTTTCCTTTGTTCACATTTACATTACAATTGCTAGTAACAACATCCCCTATACTTTCCTTGGCATTGTCCGTTGGTTCTCACAGATAAAGATGAATAATTCTTTACTTAATATTCACTATGGTACGTAAAAAAAAAGATAGCACAGTGTGCACCAAGCCAAAATGAATGGGTCACAGTGGAGTGGGTGGGCATTTACCTGATCCTGTCTAGACTGTAGGCTTTTAACCTGTCACTTCTATTTTTCCCACCCTTTACTATACTATACTACGCATGACTTTGCTCGTTTGCTTTTTTTCTATCAATCCTATGTTTTTCTTTCTATTCCTTTCTCTGTCTGTTTCATTTGCTGCCTTTCTCTTCTATCATCTTTGCTTTTTCTCTTTCTCTCTCTGTCGTCGTCCTTTCGCCATAAATGTGTTCTCCCTCTCCGCACACGTTCTCCCTTCCTCCTCAACCTCAGATCTCTCCTCCTCACACACTCTCTTCCTTTTCCCACCCTTGCTACTCTATCCTGTGCAATGTTATGCTATACGCAGGTAGCGTGCCTCGAAAGCCGCCCGACCCCTTGTATTGTGGGTACGTGGGCTCTAATATGACCTCGCGAAAAAGTACTTCATTAATAATTTCTCTCTATATATATTTATCTATATATCTCTTTATCTATCTCTCTTTCTCACGCCCCTACCCTCATTATCTCGGCCGTCAAAGTTGTTGCAACCCACGGCGGACAAATCTGCGCACGGGATCTGCTGCCATCGAAATGAAAGATGAAGAGGAGGACAAAGAGAGCACGTGCCGGCTTACGTTGATAGTCACGTGATGTCGCCACAAGGCTGTAAAACAATAAAACGAGAAGACTCGCGTCGATTAAAGTGGCACTAAAGAGCAGAACGATTTTTCCCGTATTAGTAACGCCCAATTTCGCAAACCCGAAGACACCACTGCTATACCCTAGCGACGACGTTAATGCGCGTGAAAATGCGCAAAAAAAGAAATGCGAGCTACCCCCCCCCCCCCCAAACACATTGACGTCATTGCTTTTTAATAAATCTATTGGGTCCTGTATAGATTTTAATCGATAATAATTGGGTAGATGATCATCTGCGCGCACTGTCGACTAGAAAATTTCATCAAACTCATGTCGCGCAAATGCGAAAAAAACATTTTGAAAGTTTTGACAACACGCAAGGAGTTTTCGGCGTCAAATCAGAAAAAAGAAGCTTCAACCTTTACTTTCTTCGCTAATAATGTACTTAGGATAACGAAAAATATGGCAATAGAGTTCTCAGAGTGCATTTTGTAAATCTAAACCAACTCATCTTTTCTCTTTAGTGTCCCTTAAAGTAACTTTGAACGCAGAAAGATAATAGCACACAAACAAAAATAAACTGCACGCATTCGGTCAGACACCTGTCGCTGCTGCATTACAGACGTGCTCATAAGTTGATCCATCAATCAAGCCGTTCAACTAAGCCATCAATGTATAGGCATGCTCGGAAAGATTGCTGTAGATCTCCGTGAATCTAAGGCGCTCAATCGACATGTGGAACTCTGCTCTAGATAAAGGTGTACCTGAAGCTGATTATAGTGTCGTATCACCACAACCATTTTATTAGGCATGATATCACTTGTACGACTGCTGACTGATGGTTATGTGAAAGGGGCGCGTGGAAAGTGACATGTAGCTAGTTTTTAGACTCAATTAGCGACTAAGTGGAAAAGAAAAAGGGTAAAAAGAGAGAAATACGATAGCCACAGGGTTCCTTATGTATTCACCTAAGGCGTCTACTAAGGACGATGCAGCAAGCGATGTAAATGAAAATGATAGGTGTAACAGCAGACATGATGAGAGCAGATAGATTCAGGAAACAAACGGGTGTCATGTATATATCATACTCGAAATCAAGAAGAAGAAATGGACATGGGCCTGGCATGTAGCGCTTAGGCAGAATAACTGCTTGTCATTAAAGGCAACTGACTGGGTTCCAAGCGAAGGCAAACGCGTGACAGGGAGGCAGAAAATTAGGTGGGCAGATGAGATTAAGAAGTTTGTACGTATAACGTGGCAGCAGAAAGCACGGGACTGGGTTGATTAGCGGAACATCAGAGATATCTTTGCCCTCGAGTGGGCGTAGTCAGGCTGATGATGACGATGATGATGACGTCTCGAAGGCGAGATCCATATTCTTCTCATTTTCTTTTTTTTTCTTTTTTTTTCTTCCCATCTCAGCCCTACGAAATGCTAGCGCACCTCACGAAGTTCTACAGAGCCTCCGGTATATCCTTGACTAAGCGATGATGTCATGTGATGTTATCATACGCCGTGTCGTTATGAGAATCATAGTGACGTCATGGTGACGTCACAAATGGCAGCTATATATGACGCCATCATGATCCCAAATGATGACATCACCTCATGATGGTGATCACTTGTGGCGAAGTGGCGAAGATACCTTATAAGTCACTTCGTCACTTTGTGATCACGCTGACGTTGCTTCAGACACTCACGTTTTCGGGTTCGATGAAGGCACCAAAGGCTTTCGCCCTAAAAGACAGCACGAAAACGTCATCCATACGTCGTTTGCCGCTACAGGCACTTCCGCCTACAGGCGAAAGCGGCGGCCCGACCAAGGATCTGACTCCACGCGCGGCGTTTTTAATTTATCACCCGTCTCGCAGAAGCGTAAAGAGAGAGAAGAGAGATGTTATAAACGGCGAGAACCGCTGCATGGATAGGCGGCACAAGCTAAAGTACAAGTATATAATGAAAATGGAGGGAGAGAGAAAAAAAAAACGCGTGCACCAGCGCTGCATACAAATAGCACGGCCTGGCAGCTACGCGCATGCAATGTAAGAACATGACGGCGTGTTCCTCGCCTTGCGTGGCCTGCTGGCCACCTGTATGTGCTTTGTCGCTAAGCACGAACCACCGCTCTCTCGACGCGGCACGCGGATGCCCTTGTTCTGTTTGTTGTTTTCTTCGCCGGTTACAGCTCAATAAGGGCCGTACCTGAAAGCTGCAGCCACCACCACCACCACAACCACCACAAGGCGAACGAGACCCCCATGCAGTACCTCGCACCCTCCCCCCCTCCCCTTATCTCTCCCTTACACAGCCAACCATACCTCTTGTCCTCTTTCAACGCGTTTTTTTTTTCGCGTCTTTTGTTTCGCTCGCCGCATTACTTCGCTTTTCGCGGCGAACTAACTCCGGACCACTCGTAGCGCTACACAACAGGCCTTGGCCCCACTAAAGTTTCTTCGTTTCCCGCTGTAAATCAAACGTTCTTCCAATTACCGCGGCAGAACCTCATCGCCGCTGTTCATTCTCTCGCTCTCTTTCTCTTCCTGGGCTCAGCCTGGCGCTTATCGAGGTGCGCTCACGGGGCAAACGGAAATTGAAGGCGTCTCGCGCGAGCAGGGCCAAAGCGGGGCCGCTGTTGCTGCAGTAGCGTAGAGAACTGCCTCCGTCTTTCGGCCTCCTCTCGCGTAACGTGAATTTGTTCGAAGATACACACAGTGCTTTTCCGTGAGACCGTGCCACGTAGGAGTCGACTTTGAGGGCATGTGCACTTGATAAGTATGAGACGACCACGTTACTGCATGCACCGAGTATGGCATTGGATAACCTAACCGTTGCATCCGATGATTGTTGAGATTAGTCGTCAACTAGCCACGCAATACTCAAAAGGGCTCGCGAACACGTATTCTTATTGTTGTTCGCGTCTTGAACTGCCCTTTCATTTTCGTAAGATTCTCTTATGTCCATCCTATCGCTCTGTTTTTAACAAGTATGTGTGTCTTAGCTTCAAAAAATGGTTCTACATTATTTGCATGAAAATATCTCACAGGCTCTAATCCGGTGAAAAATAATCAATTGGTAGCAGTTCCGACGCAGGCTGTGTATTCAAGATGCAATATTCACATGTTGCTGTTTCGAAGAGAATGCATGAAGCAACGTTGATGGTTTGCTACTGCATCGAGTCTCAATGCCATAAGTCGGCAAACATAACTGGAACTCACTCAGACTCACTCGAGATCCAAGACTCAGCTGCTCATAGTGTGTAACACTGCAATGAACGATGCACAGGCGGATATTGTTAGAGATGAGAAAGACGGAAAACAGCTGTTCTCAGCATGTTACCCACTACGCCCTTACGTCGTCGTACGAGCTCTTCAATGATCCCAAAAGCTTCGATCGCGTTCAAGATTTCAGGCTACGTTTGATCGGCTGCTGAGCAGCGTGAATGACACAAATACCAAGAAAAAAAAGGGAAGCCGGTGACCTCGTGTCTTCATTCGAGAGATGCACTTGGATATGGATAGTTCCACAGAGTGGACACCTAAAGAGCAAGAGCGGCCATGAAAGAGCAAGAGCGGCCATGATAGAGCAAGAGCGGCCAAGAGCGGCAAGAGCGCCGGGTAGCGTGTGAACATGGTAGTCGAACCTGTCCCCTTCCTGCGTGTGAGCCACTCGGTGGCAGAGCATCTGCTGCCTCCCCATCGCGAAGCCGCCTGCTTATCCCACACCAGCTTGCTGACACTGCAGCTATAGGCGCAGCCTTCTAATGAAACAACAAGCAAGCACCGCACTAGCAGCAGGGCCTCTTCCAGCGATCTACGCTCGCAGCAGCCCCTTGCTCCCAGCAGCGCGTCGTTACTGGCAGGCAGCCCAGCCGTCTATAAGTGCGCGGGTCGAAGCGATAACTCTCGAAAATAGCAGCGGGACGCCGAGCAGGGCCTCGGTGGTCTTGAAAAGAGCCCAGCTGACCGCCGCCCCACAACGTAGAGATTCAAGGAAAGGAGGGGGGGGGGGGGGGTCAGTAGTGGAAGATCGGCGGCTCTGTTTCCAGCCTTGTAGTCCGCAGCGAAAGCGCTCGCGCGCGCTTTCCAAACGGCGTGAGAACGAGGTCGTGGAATCCGCTTTGGCGAAGAAGAAGGCTCGATGAACTGCGCCGCGGCGGCGACGATGTATGGCGGCGCCTCCCCGCTAAGGACGCCGACGCTCCTGCTAAGCGTGGAGACCCGCTAAGATGCGATACCGGCGAGCGTGTGTCCACGTTCATGTGTTTATGTGAATGCGCGCAGGGCTGCCCAGGCGACACGGCGCCATGACTGCGAGGAACTGTGTTTATCTATGGTAAATTATAGGAGCTGCACGCGTTATCTGAAGGTAGCAGGTTGGGGTGCTCATTTCTCTGTTGTTTACTATATGCGGCGTTGATGGCGATACTGCGGACCATGGAACTGTTCCTAAACGTTGCGTCATGAAACAGAGATGACAAAGAAAAGATGTTTTTTTATACTGATATGATATATAGGGAGATGTTAGCGCATAAGGACGGCGCCGGCTACTCCTTAGCCCTTGAGTGAAAGTTGAGCACATATTTTAAAGGAAAACATGAAGAGCAGTGCATGGAAAATAGAACACCCGAGCACACATATTCAAAAACACACTCATACACACGTATAAAGCACCAACACAATGATAAGAAAATGTTCGGCAGTCACCGAGTAAAGCTTTTGATAATGCCCCTCGTTAACATTCAATCCAACCGACTCAAAATAGCAGAGCACACGTCTGGTCCTTACGGAGATGTATTCGCTCATGTGTATACATAACAGTCGACACGTCATGCACATTAGCACACACATATGATAGCTGTCATATAATACTGCGCATAATAAGCACGACGTGTTACACAAATGAAAGTTCGTTGTTTTTTAGTACTAGCCAGCGATTCCACTGTCTTGTAAAAGAAACATTTAAACCCTTTTGAAGCGTACGTCTGTAAAGCCTCAGTTGGTGACGGACCCAGAAGTTGCTTGAGAAGAGATGCCTGGTTATAGTGTGGGAGATTAACAATATCAACAACGACTCTGGTCGCCCGCCGGCACGAGGGTTCGCAGGGGAAGCTCTCCAGGGTGGCCTGTCGATCATGTGAGAAGCGTAGGAGCTTGAAGTCTAAGAACGAGTTTTCGTGGGGGCCACACAGTTATCGTTCGGAACGTATCCGAATGGCTCGATCACATGTGGACAACTTCTTCGAGTACAAATGAGCCTTTGTTCAAAGAGACGGTCAGGTTAATACTGTACGTGAGCTTTGTGACAGGTACAAGTGATATATTCTCGCACAGGGCTAATTACTGCGTAATCAGTGTGTTTTTAGTTAGCTTTAGTTATATTTGGTTAACTAAGATGGCATGAACACCTGCACGAGTCCTTGAAACTATGACACAAAAGTGCCCCTTCTCTAGTTATGCTCTAGTGTGATTCGCACAATGCCTCCAGACATCACTCAATGGCGTGCACTTCAATCCTAATATACAACTCATTGCTAAGACATGGCACTTGCGCCAATGGACGGGCGCATCGCGAGTAATTAGCCTTAGTCAAAATACTCTGAAACTGAGAATAAAAAAATGAGCGCCTTGCTGACCCGTTCCAGCACTTCATATAATGTTTTTAATGGATTTTCAATTCATTTCTCTTCGTTCTCTAGAGAGAGAGAGAGAGAATAAAATCAGGGAAAGGCAGGGAGGTTAACCGGAAAATGGATCATCCGGTTTGCTACCCTGCACTAGGGGAAGAGGGAATGGGAAAAAAAGATGGGAAAGAAAGCGAAGAGAAAAATAGACGCGCGAAAAAAAAACACACTCATACGCACGTTCTCTAGTTGTGGATTTCTTATATGAGAGTTTACCACTTGACGTGTTCAACTCCATTTCAAATAGTTTACTGTGCGACAGAGGTTCAGCAGAAATACCTGAGTCATGGCGATTAAGAACGCAAACGATAAGGGAAAGGAAGCATTGATTGATGTGTGGGGTTTAACGTCCCAAAACCGCCATATGATTATGAGAGACGCCGTAGTGGAAGGTTGCGCAATTTTCGACCACCTGAGGTTCTTTAACGTGCACCCAAATATGAGCACGTGGGCTTACAGAATATTTGCCTCCATTGAAAATGCAGCCGCCGCAGCCGGGATTCGATCCCGTGACCTGAGTGTCACCAGCCGAGTACCTTAGCCCTTAGACCACCCGGCGGGACTAAAAAAGAAAAGAATGAAAAAAGGATAGACGCTGACTGAAAAGTACGTTCAATTCCATGTGATCGGAAAATATATACAGTTGCACAACCCGTAACAACTTTCCCAACGGTGGCAATTTTTATCAAACAAGGACTCAAGAAGCGTAGATCAAATAGCTGTTGGTGCTCGCATTGTTACAGATAAAAAAGAAATTGCTGATACGTTCAATTCCTATTTCCAGAGCGTATTCTCAAGGCCAGCCACGCTGGGTAATACGCCTTACGTCAACGATAGCAACCAATATATCCGTATTACTGTCGAAGGTGTTACTGAGCTGCTCTTACGATTAGATCCTAAAAAATCCGCAGGACCTGATAACATTCCCACCGCATTTCTCAAAAGATATGCAGAGCTCCTAGCTAGATTCTTGGTACAGTTGTATTCTAAGTCTCTTGAAACTTCTTGCCTCCCACTTGAATGGTTGGTTGCCCGAGTGAAACCAATTTTTAAAAAAAGGCTCTGTCACCGATTATTGTAATTACCGACCCATATCTCTCACTTGCACAGTTTGTAAAGTTCTCGAACACGTAATTGCTAAACACCTAAATGATTTTCTTGACAACAATAATCTTCTTACTAACGTACAGCACGGTTTTCGAAGAGGTTTTTCAACTGCAACTCAATTAATAGTTACCGTCCATGAGATGGCACAGGTACTTGACGAGGGCGGACAGATTGACGCGGTTCTAATAGACTTCTCAAAAGCGTTCGATAGAGTTCCACACTCGAAACTAATAACAAAAATGAAAAACTTAGGCATTCCATCACAAGTCGTCAATTGGGTCATTTCTTACCTAACTGGCCGCAAACAGTATGTTGAAATTGACGGTGCCTGTTCTCGTTTTCTTGATGTTTTTTCTGGCGTCCCACAGGGTTCGGTCTTGGCACCGGTTCTATTTAACATTTATATTAATGATCTTGGCCAAATTGTAAAGCCCCCTCTACGCCTTAAGCTGTTTGCAGACGATTGCATCATATTTAGCCACATAGTGTCTGTCGCTGACCAGCACGTTCTTAACCATGCTTTGCATGCAATAACGGAATGGTGCAATAAATGGGATATGATTATAAATCTCGACAAGACAGTTTACATGTGCATCTCCAATAAGAATAAATCTCACTTCATGTATAGTCTTGGCAATCATCAGATTAAACAAGTGGAGGAACATAAGTACCTGGTGTTAACCCTAACGTCCAGACTTAACTGGTCAACACATATAAATAACATATGTTCCTCCGCGAGAAAAAAGTTAGGATTTCTGAAGCATAAATTAGGTGATGCCCCCTCATCGCTTAGACTCATTGCATACAAATTCATTGTAAGACCCACCCTGGAATACGGAAGCATTGTATGGGATCCCCATACTATCACTAATAAAGAAAAGCTTGAAAAATTCAGAGATTGGCAGCTCGCTTTATTTATAAACGTTTTAGACGTCGCGACTCCCCTTCAGCTATGTTGGAGCTCGCACACCTAGAGCCATTGGCCAACCGACGTAAAAGTGCCCGTCTAAACTTTCTACACCAGCTATATTTTAATAAATTGGGAATCCAGTCACAAGATTACATAGCTAATAACCCTAGTCGAGCGTCTCGTCACAAACATAGCCGAAGTATTACACCGTTCTTTGCCCGTACCGACCAATACAAATATTCATTTTTTCCCAGAACTGTTTCCGATTGAAATGTTTTGCCAGAGTGTTCACCCTTGCTGTCATCCAATGTATAATGATTTTATACTTACCTGTTGATTATGTACCCTCACATTCATGTGTCGATCTTGCATCCATACGCATGTCTTCTGGATGTGTACATTCCTCTCCTGCTTGGACCTTTCAAGGTTCGCAGTATTGTCCAAATAAATAAATAAAATAAATAACCACTTTAACTCAATCTTAATCTGTCACAAACTGACACTACTTCTCTAGCAGAGTGAGCAGAGTGTGAATGAATGATTGACGAAACGATGCTTATAGGGAAATCTGTATTCACTCTAGAATAGGGCAATATGATGGCCTATAGGGCGATCTGCCATGAGTGTACACTAGGGCAATATGATGGCCTATAGGGCTATCTGCGCTAAGTGCCCTACAAACGCAAAATCGGCCACGAAGCCTGAGTTTCATTATTACACAGGCAAGAATGAACATAAATGCGATTATTTTAGTAAAAAGATGGGAATCATTACATTACTACATTTATTCTTCTCCCCTCCCCCTCGTATACGTTCAAAAGTGGTAAGCACTGGTGCAAAAGGATAAAACTATCCAATATGACCCGTACGATTGCATCTGCAGAGCATAGCATATAAGCATTTCAATCAATGTACATATAAGTAAAAAAAAATGAATACTGTTAGAGCGTGTGTTTGGGACTCCAGCGATTGAAACCAAGATGCGGAGACCGGTTGTCCTGGTCGACCCTCCGAAAAGTCAGCTTACAGAGCGGCAAGGATTAATCCTCGCAGAAATAATATCTCCGCGCGTATCTAGACAGATCAAGGATAGACTTCGTCGACGGCCAACTACACAACCATCCAACTAAACACATTCAGAGAAAGAAAAAGGAAAAACAATCAGCGTGTTGTTTCTTTACAGTTTTTATTTGCACGACGACAGGATGAAATATGCTGATAAACGGCGCTCGTGAGATGACGTAGATCCCTGCCTAACACTTCCGATAAGTTTTTTTGTTTTTTTTTATGAGGGGTGATTTCTTTCTACGAATGCCGTGTTATACGTTTACGTGCTGCTTCGGTGTCGTGTGGCAGCCAGGAGCCGTATACCATTTCGTATGACCTCCGCGGCAACTTCATCGTGACATGTCACCCACATGAATCACCGCAGAAAAGAGAGAGAGAAAAGCAAAGGAAAGGCAGGGAGGTTAACCAGGTTAACATCGACTTTAAGGGCACGCAAACTGTTAATAATACTGATTGATTGATTGATTGATTTGTGGGGTTTAACGTCTCAAAACTACCATATGATTATGAGAGACGCCGTAGTGGAGGGCTCCGTAAATTTTGACCACCTGGGGTTCTTTAACGTGCACCCAAATCTGAGTACACGGTACTATAACATTTCCGCCTCCATCGGAAATGCAGCCGCCACAGCTGGGATTTGATCCCGCGACCTGCGGGTCAGCAGCCGAGTACCTTAGCCACTAGACCACCGTGGCGGGGCTGCTAATAATACTGGAACAATGCATTGAAAATTACTGTGAGGACAGAATCTACTGTCGTTGGCGTATAGCAGAGGAGGTAATTCTGAACATTAATTTTGCCATCCAGAACGCTTTGTTGCTGGATGAATTTCCAGCCCCACATGGAGTCTTCTCATTTTTCTTTTTTCTGATATTATTGGCTCAATTCGTGAGCCCCAGATAAAGCTGAAAGGTAGCTTACTGCTATCGATGCTCAATAAACTCTTCCCAAACAAAGAGTGGAATCATAAAAAAGTAACCAAATGAGTAACATAGAAGAATCAATAAATAAAGCGTGTCTTTTTAGATGGAGCCTCTGAAGTGCACCCGTGAACCACAGCCTTTTGAGATATATGAAAGGAAAGAAAGGTGTGGGGGTGTACGCCGGATTCTAAACTATGTCGGCGTAAGCTTGATAAATTAACGAAATCTGAGAAACCTTTAAACAGCCCACAGAGTATGTATCATCCCAAGTATAGCGTTAAGGTACTGAAGCGCCGTGCAAAATTGACCATATTTCAGGGACATAAGGCGAACGAAAACGATTAAAGCATGCAGGCGCAGGTGCGCCTGTCGTCATTAATTGCGAAGCAGGCACTTTTGAGGATTAAAAAAAAGAGTAAAAGAAGGCATCAACTAAGCAACAACGAGGAAGGAATCCGTACGCAAATAGGGCGGATAACAAAACAAAAAATAACTACAAACATTCAAATGGGGAAAAGTTGCGACTGTGGCATCAGCGCATCGCGCGTTTTTATCCCCCTCTCTCTTAGCACTGCGCGGTTTCGTAGTGCAGCACTTGCAAAATGAAACGACGTGGGTCCCTATATCTCGCGCCAACATATCCGATCCAATGACGTAAGAACTCTCTTACGCAATTCGCCGCCGGCGACGCCAGAGCTATCACACCGAACAGGGATACCACATCGGCCCTTTATGCTGTATTTGTCGCTCAGCACGTACGGCCAATGCATGCACTACACGAAAGTATGTACAGCGGTTCTTGATAATTCTTTACTATATACTCCTATGCGCCAACTTGGCACGTACAGTCGTCAGCAGACTTAACTCGAACTTTCCGCAATGTGCCCCGAAACGGTTTGATTGACGTCAGCGCCACGTAGATCTGGGTTCTCTTACCAACATGTTACCCATGCATGCCAACATACTGTCGAAGAATACCTAGGTGTAATCTCGGCAACAGTGCCCATCGCTTCGCGAATTGCATCATGCAGTCATACTTGTCCAGGCCACACTGCGGAGCATTTGAGTTAAGCTTGCTGACAACTGTATGCTTGAATTAGGCATTCACTACTTGTGGGCCGCGAACAGTGAAAAGTCGACATGTGGTATCCCGAGAGATCGTATTTCGTTTTTAGCCACAGTTATCTATAATGCGAGGTGCTCACTTGTGTTGAATAGCTTTGGTGGAATATAGCCGGGAACATTGCTGTTACTTATCGGCAGGTCGACGATAAGGTTGTTTTTTTTTCGTTATATCCAATACTCGCTGTAACACTAAGCAAAAACTATCTTTACTAAACCAGCGATATGGCTAACACAAAAAATCGCAGATTCGAAAACTAATTGTTGAAGATTTCAAACCAGCTATAAGCGAGGTGATGATTATGCGTCTAATAGTTTCATTAGCTTCAGTTCATACAATGGCGCAACTTGTCAGACACGCTTTCTTCTCGCTAGATGACCAACACTTCCACGACATATCCAAATAATTAAGCAAAATGTGCTTGTGAATGGACTATAGTTTTTATGATGCCTTCTTAGTTGGAAGCACGGAGAAAACCAAATGTATGTATGTATGTATGTATGTATGTATGTATGTATGTATGTATGTATGTATGTATGTATGTATGTATGTATGTATGTATGTATGTATGTATGTATGTATGTATGTATGTATGTATGTATGTATGTATGTATGTATGTATGTATGTATGTATGTATGTATGTATGTATGTGTGCGCGCGCGTGTGCGTGTGCATGTGTGTGGGCGTATGTGTGTATGTATGTGTGCGCGCGCGTGTGCGTGTGCGTGTGTGTGTGCGTGTGTGTGCGTGTGCGTGTGCGTGCGTGTGTGTGTGTGTGTGTGTGTGTGTGTGTGTGCGTGTGCGTGTGCGTGTGTGTGTGTGACGCTTCCCGGGTGAATGGGGGAAAGGAAGCTAAGGAAGACGAAGAGTCAGAATAAACTGGTGTTCTGACTGACGCCTTGTCTCATCCGTTACAATAAGTGGACAGGATCTACCGCAGCAATATCATGAGCCCACCAAAGAAGATTAGCAGCTGGCCGAAATACACCGTAGTTGAAAACGACGTCCCTGTGGACAAGTGGTTGCATCCCTTTGAAACGAAGGTGAGAATTGTCAGCTGGTCCAAACGAGATCGCATCGATTGCATCAGCGAGTACCTGGAAGGTGAGCGTTCCGCTGGTACCTCACCGACATTTTCGATGCGGAAGATAAGTGGGAAGGCATCAAAACAAGCATAATAGCGCAATTTTCTGCACCTGTCAGCGACCCTTTCCGCCCATTCATACACTACTGGCTCAGAAAACAACAGCGCATCAGGCACTACGAAGAAAAGACACGCCTTGGTCATCTCGCAGACTTGAAGGACGTTCACATAATATCAGGATTGACCAATTATGTACCTGAGGCGATCGAAAGGCGCCTCGCTGGATTGACACTCACCAACCCGGCCAAGTGGCTTGCTGCTGCGCTACAAGCGGAAGCCTCTGTCCACAGAGATGCTTCCCAACACTCGTCAAAGCAGCAGCTCATGCATCGAGAGCCTCATTCTACGCGACCATGGCTCCCTGCACGATTGATGCACACCCCTCACAATGAGTGCCGACATTGTGCATCCACTGGTTTGCCAAATCAGTTTCACTGGCACAATGAGTGCCAGTGAAACTGATTGATATGGTGTCTGCTCTAATTGACGACCAGGGAAACGAAGAGTGTGGCCCAAAACCTCATTAGTACGTTTTGGTGCACTTGTGAACGGACAAATGGTGAACGCAACTCTGGATACAGGAGCGACTATTACCTGTATCAATGAAGTTGTGTTAAAAAAACTCAAGCTGCAGTTGCTCAAGGATCCATGCATTAGTGTCCAACAAGTCACCTCAACCACAAAAACTTTCGGCTGCGTACACATACAGTTGGGAATAGGGAAGATAAAGCGGGCAGTACTAGCACACGTTCTGCCAGGCATGAAGACTGAATTCTTGCTAGGCCTGGACAACGCTTCCCTTTTCAACCTGTCTCTGGACTTCGACACGATGACGTTGCTTCAAGACAACAAAGCTCTGCAGAATTCCTTTCAAACTCAAAAATGTGTCTTCAGCGCCAATACAACCCCACTCCAAGCCGTTGATGTCACGCACCTTCCACCATCGCAATAAGCTGCTTTGCGAGAGGTGCTTCACAGTTACTAGAAAATTTCTCAAAGTCTCAGATGGACTTCGGATGTATCGCGGATGAACGACGTTGCATTGCCCTAAGCAACAACGTCCTTATCCACAGAACAACATACCAATGCTCCCCGGAAGGCAAAGAGGAAATTGTCAGGCAAGTGGACTTACTTCTCAAGCAAGGTGTATAGTGCGTCCATCTTTTTTCCAATACGCGGCTCCCATCATTCTTGCAGAGAAAAAAGGTGAAGAGCGCATACGTTTATGCATTGATAATCGAAAGCTTAACTCTCTCATTGTGCCTGATTACCAACCTATTCCGTGTATTGACAATGTTCTAGACTACCTGGGAAAATCGAAATATTTTTTGACATTGGATATCACATCAGGCTACTGGCATGTCAAAATGAACCCAGAGGAAATCCCCAAAAAACAGCTTTCGTCACGCTGAATGGCCATTATGAGTGGCTTGTTATGGCTTTCGGTTTGAGAAATGCTCCTGCTACGTTCGAAAGAGCTGTAAAATCATTTGTCAGAAAACATAACTTCAAGAATGTCTTTAATTATTTTGATGATATCGCAGTCTTCTCCGACACATTTACTGAGCACCTACAGCACCTCCAAGCTCTTATGCATGCCCTAAAATGGAGAATATAAAACTTAAACTGAAGAAGTGCCATTTTTCTCAAGATTCTATTGAATATTTGGGTCACGGAGTGTCGCACGGTACAGTATCGCCTATACGAAGAAACATAGAAGCTGTATTGCTATTCCCAAGACCGAAATCTCCGAAAGAGCTTCAGAGTTTTTTAGGCACCACCAGCGTTTACCGCCCGTTTATAGCGCACTTCAGTGACATAGTTCTCCCACTTACAAAGCTGTTGAAGAAGGACCCACCATGGGAATGAGATTCCTCATGTGAACAAGCATTTGAGAACATGAAATACTGACTTACCAAAGAACCAATTTTACGATTTTTTTCTTGCGAGAAGCCAGCATTCTTTACTGCGATGCATCTAACGTAGGCATAGGTGCAGTTCTCAAGCAACTAGATTATGATGGTAAAGAACACCCCATTGCCTATCATTCGCGCAAGCTATACTCACGCACGAAATAAATTATTCCATTACAGAGCTCGAATGCCTCGCTATAATTGACGCTATTGTCAAGCTGCACTGCTATCTCCATGGACGACCATTCATTGTTGTTACGGATTATGCTGCCTTACAATGGCTCAAAAACATAAACAACCCCCATGGCTGGCTCTCTCGATGGTCTTTGAAGCTGTCGATGTATGATGTCCACATTTGACATAAAAAAGGCAGGGAAAACATCGAGGCGGACGCAGTTTCGTGCAGCCCTATGGTTCAACTCCTTTCGTTACCAGAACTTCAAACTTACCAGGATGACCACCCTCGCTGCAAGTACACAACGGAAAACGGGGTCACTATCGTGACACGTAAAGTAATTCGCGAAGTGTACGTTCCTCGCAAGCTTCGATTGGGCCTTCTGCAGAAAGCACACTGTCAGTTCGGACATGTCGGAGTAAAGAAAACTGTGGGCTTGTTGTCATCATCCTACTAATGGCCAGAAATCATCACAGACGTTTCATCCTACGTCCGCCACTGTGACATATGTAAGCGTTGCAAGAAGCCGAAAACCAAGAGATTCAGATCTCTTGGGTCACTACCACTTGCAGAAAAACCCAGTGATCTTTTAGCAATGGAGACTATAGGTGGATTTTCAGGATCCGTTTCGACAAAGAAGTTTATTCACTTGGCGATCGACCACGCTACGCGGTATGTCTGGGCGTTTCCCTACAAGAGTGGAACTTGTGACGCATACATTTTGTGCATCACCACCATATTTGCTGCAGGAAAGCCCAAGAAGTTTCTATCTGATCGTGGACCAGCTTTATCAGCTGGAAAACTCAAGCAGTTTCTAAATCTCAATAGTGTCCACCAATTGTTCACGTCCTCCCAACACCCTCAATGTAATGGCATGAACGAACGTACAAATCAGACTATTGTAACCTAGTTTAACCAAAGTATTTTACCAAACAGTTTAAGGACATCACAGCACACACACACAATAGTGAAATGTTGTCATCTGATCTTTACATTGGAGACTCACCTTGTTTTACGTGCGTATAGCATTCGTCGGTGCTTTTGTAGTGCATGGACCCCATAGCATTCATTGCACGCAGGAAATAACGCAGGCCCCTGATTTGCTCTTCCAAACATTGGAAAACGCTGCGCCGCTTGAGTTTTACGTTCGTTGATAGATGCCAGCTCACTTCAAGTGATTCTAGAGTAACTGTATATGATCAGCATATACAGTTACTCTAAGCCTTTCTAAAGCATAGCCATTCGCTTCTTGCCGGGTGCATCCAGATAAACGTGACGCCATGTTGGTGTTGCGCGTGGTGAGTGGCGCGTTCTTGGTGTTATCGAAGTCGTTCGGTGGAGAGAATTCGTTAAATCACTGTCTAAGGGGTGTTCAAAGAAACCGTACTGACGTTGAGAATATTTTTTACTGGGCGTAAAACGCACCGAGATTGACAGTGACAATGAACTAGCAGCTGCTAACCCACGAGCAGCGAGTTGCACTTCACTTCACCTTACGCGTTATTGTTTTTTTTTCTACACTTGTAAGTTCTGATTGATTGATATGTGGAGGGCCCCGCCACGGTGGTCTAGTGGTTAAGGTACTCGGCTGCTGACCCCCAGGTCGCGGAATTGAATCCTGGCGGCGGCGGCTGCATTTCCGATGGAGGCGGAAATGTTGTAGGCCCGTGTGCTCAGATTTGGGTGCACGTTAAAGAACCCTAGGTGGTCGAAATTTCCGGAGCCCTCGACTACTTTGATATGTGGGGCCCAACGTCCCGAAACCATCATATGATTATGAGAGACGCTGTAGTGGAGGGCTCCGGAAATTTCGACCACCGGGGTTCTTTAACGTACATCCAAATCTGAGCACACTTTAAGTTTGATTGTATTTATTGTATAACATCCTTCAGCGAGTTCAGAAAAAGAAGCATAGTTTTTCTTGTACATTCCATGTAGCCCAATCAAAGTGGATATTACGGAGAGCCGCATGCCGCCAGCACACTTGAGCTCGACCAGCCAAGCTAAATGGCTAGAGCAATGAAATATGGTGTGACTACAGTCCACGCTAACTTCTCCTGTACTTCTCCGGTGCAGCCCGAATAACGTTGTTGTTCGGCGATTTTTCACAATTTCTACCTTGTGAAAAGCGTACGCGTGTATTCGTTTCGATATCCTTGTTGCGATCACACCAATGGAACCTACAACATTCGGATGCAGTGAATTGCGCACTGTTAGCCTGATCATGGCTGTGACACAAGCGCTACCTAATGGGATATTAAATGCTTGTGTTCCGTTGAAGAAGCAACTACACGGTGCTTGCAGCGCAAGTAATGTTGACGGCGTCATGTATTTGCAAACCATCGCTACGTTAAACATTCGGTCTCGTGCAGCCACGGCGACGTGCTGATCGCTAGTGGCTCACTACTACGGCTAATCCGCCAGGCAGGCTCGGCACAAATGAGCTCGGAGTGCCGTTGAGTTCATACGTCCATTCGAGTTGTTGCAGTTTTCTGTAGCACGCGCAGAATTACGCAAGGTTGATGCACGGTCGATCAGCTGACACCACCATACTTCTCACTGCAGCGAGAATTGAGGTATCGACCATTTAGCAGTTCCTATCGTTAGGAAAAGTACTTTGGTTCGATATACATTTATTCGACGGTGAAATCGACATGGGGCGTACAGCCGGCAGCACCTTCAACTCCAATGCTCCGATGCGTGGCTTCGGCTCGCTTGGACTCGGGTCAGCGCCACCAAGCGTTGAAACTGATGTGCTTGCTGCAGTTAATGATAGATGGAGCTCGTGTTGGTTTCACTAGTAAGTTTCTGTTTCCAGACTGCCTGACCGGCGGGTCGAATACCCTCACTTCGCATCCCATTTTCGCCATGTTTCGCTCGTGGCTACGTTATCTCGCGCACCCATGGAATTTGTTGCTGTATACTTATCTCGCCATTGAACAACTCCGTGTGACAGCTTACGCACCTTTACAGTTTAAATTCCCAGCTGATGCTCAAAAGAAATTGCATGCATAAAAAGCAGAGCAAATGCACGTTAATGGCGTTTGTAAAAGTTGCACAATAAATAAATCTGAAACGCGGTGTCGTTGTTCCTGTTTTGAATCATTGGTTTTCAAACAGCGTGAATTCAATTGTTCTCGCAATTTCGATCGTACCTTACGGCTTGGTTCAAGCTGCACGGAAGATGTGGTCTTGTAGTTCAATATTTGAGCGGGTTACAATATGTGAGGTTTATGTTATAGAACCACGATTTGATTATTAGATGAAAATTTAAGCTTTTATGCGACAAATACGCACGAAAATTGCTTTGTTCTATTTTTAGCCCCGCGTAAAATACCGCGTTTCCATTCGCTTGTGTACGTGCCGTAATACAAATCCAGGATAGAGCAAAGTAAAATTTAAAGAATCGCACTTTGATGCACACAAGTAGGCGGTGTACTATCAAGATCTCGTCTCACTTTACGCACCATGAAAGTGATGCTTCTGTCAATTTCTGAGACCGAAGATTACGCGCCAGTTCACCGCCGCAGATCTCGCCGATAAGACGGCAAAGAACGATCCCATGATGTAATGGCACCACAAGATGTGGCTGCAACAGCGCATGCGCGAATATCAGAGAATCGCCGCGAGAAAAAAAAAATGTTGCATGCAGGCTTCTCGCCTTCATCGTTCATTCGCTGCCGGTCGCACTGCGCATTCTGTAGATGGCAATTCGTTGGTGCCATGTGAAATGGCTCGCTTCAGACACGGGTCGTGCGATAGGCGTAATATGTACGAGTCGCGTTTCATTTTTTTTTTCGTGTGTGCGCGTAGACTTTACCCGTAGACTTTTTACTTGGACTTATGGAGTTATGCACCACAAACCACTTTGCCTGAAGGTGGAGGACCACTGCGAGGTTCCTCTTTGGCATTAAATTGGTGAGCCCCCTATATACATCATGACAGGCCGGTGAGGTGTTGGGGCGTTGTTCACTAAACATCACTCGGTATAGATTTAAATATCTACCAAAGTTTAAGGTTGCGGTGAATTTTAGCGAGTGGGTTCTTTGAACAGTGCCACCATGGGTCTAACTCCCTGAGGCACAGAGTAGGCTCAGCTGGTGGTTAGGCAGGTGGCTTAGGTATGATGGCCGCAGTGAGCCACAGGCCTTAATAGGCTACAGCCTATTTAGGCCTGTGGCTTACCTGCGGCCATCATTTCGTGCTAGTATTGTTGCTGGTGCGTAATGTAATTTTCGCGGGTCGCAACGCAGGGTCGCGGTGCTTACCCCCGGCTTGTCCTGGCACTTAAAGGAAATGGCAACGTCATAACTTCAAGTCCGCACGACGCGTCGCGTCGAGGACCTGTTAATGTGCACTCGTGTCGGATCAGCCACCCATTCTAGACAGGATTTTTTTCACAGTTTACATGATCCCTTTGCATATGCCAACCCCTTGCCCTCTTTATTTTGCAGCTTGAACTTGGCGATACGAGTGCACCTGGACCAGCCGTGGCTTCGCGCCCAAGCATTATTCGTGAGACCACATTTATTTTTCTACGCGTGCTTTCATCTCCTAACAAGTTTTCTTTGCATTCCAGGAGTGCCGACGTAGTGCACTTACTACGTACTGACACGCCCCGTGCTACTCCTGCGTAATTCCGCATTGTCACCGACGGAGTCTTCGAGGCGCACGTGCTACCTGCATTGCATCGAGTAAGCATGACTCCTGTATTTCCTTTAGACCAGTGCGCGGAGGGCCGCCTTGCTTCGAGCTTTGTAAATCGCAGCCTTCGTTCTCTGAAAGGTTACCATGTCCAAATGTTGGGGGGGGGGGGAGGGTGCTCAGAGCGGGACACCATGCACCGCATAGTGACCTGACGTCTTAATCGTTGCGTTGATAAGCTCGGATTCGGAACCTTTGGCTCTGTGGTTGCCGCGGCCATGTGGGGCGCGTGCATTGAGTTGACAGCATTTGGGTATCTCGCTGCCGCTTGTTGGTTTGCATCCGCGTGCGACGCGTGGTAGCTAGTTTATCATGGAAACGCCCGTTGAAATTTTTTGAAATGCGTTAATTTGACTGCTTTCTTCGTGCTGGTTGGTTACCGTACTTGAATAGTAACCGTGGCCAAGTCTCAGTCAGTTTAGTGACGCAGTTTCACAGCCTAAGTAACGTATTAATGGCCGTAGTCGATTATGCTGTAATCTGTATACATAGTATGCACGTGCGTCACGCAGCGCCCCTTTGTCACTTCCGAAATGCGCCACCGATATGCCCGGGTACCTACAGACTCCGTCACCTACCGCTGCTGTGTTGTTTCCTCGTGCTTGCGCCCGTTTAGTTTTGCCTAACGATGCAAGTTTGATGAATTATCAGCTACTAGTGAGGCAGGTTGATCTAGTAGTCCACGAAGAGGGAGCAGAGCTTCGGGGTGTTTCTTCGCCGAAAGTTATTACCTAAAATGGTGAACGCCCATTGTGATTTTCCGAAAAGCACCAGCGTGTTTGGCTGGCGCACATTAACAAAAATGACCTGAAGAACCTCGGTGATATTTGCGTCTTCAGGTGTACCTTCATTACGGGTAAGTGCTATATGCAAGCACGTACCTGCAAAAAGATAGCTTACCGTGATACAGCCCATGCAAAACTGTCCGTGAACACTGTGTGCACAATCAGCGGGTTAGGGAGGACAGTTAAAATTGTGAAGGCGATTACGGGTATCCGGGTATTGCGCTGAAACAAACTGTGAAAATGGCTGTGAAGCAATATTCATTGCGCTCCCGGTTTGAAGCATAGCCGACCAATTCGAGTTGAAGGGTCAAGTTTTTATTTAATTGATTGATTGATTCTCTAAAATGGTCTTTATAACTTTCAGGGACTCCACTGCACATTAGCGCACAACAGGAGAAGTAAAATAAAGATAAAATTCGTGAAAACGTACGCGAAAAAAAAAAAAGTGACCGCCATTGCTATGGCACGCACCACGCGAAGTCTTTACCTCACATATTTTGCTCGGCCGTTTCCACAAATTCCAATCAGAGGCTCAACAACAGCACTGTTTAAAACACTTGGGGGTTGCACTGATAGTGTGGTGGTGTTGGCCGCAGCAATATATTAACAATAATAATATTATATCTCTTGTAAACTTGCCTAGCTCTGCACGATGACTCGTTTTCGATAGGAGCTGCTGCGCTTCGCTGATCCACTCATAAAATTGCTGCTAGAGAGACTGGGCTTTTACCTGTTCTCAGACCACGCAATTTGTAGTGAAAGCAAGATAATGGGCCCTCGTAGGTCATGGCGGGCCACTGGTGGACGCGGTGACTGGTGTACGTGCCACAAATCTTGATTTTCTGGTTTTTTTATCGAGTGAACAAGCGAGACCTTCCTGATCCGATTAGCTCGCTGAAGTACGACAACGGAAAATCACACGGCTTCTTTCAACATCGCGCACAGCAATAGATGGCGAGCCCTCAACAAACCGTGCGGCAGCACGTGAACTGCTGTAGGTACCCAGAGAGGTGCCCGGGCATGACGGCAGAGGTCGGCAATAGCGGAAGTGACGACACATGGACACTATGTATATACCCCTGTGCAATGTTTACATTAAGTGGGGTTTTCTTGTGTTTGGGTGTGCTTTTCTACTGTGTTGTGCACATATACGCTAACAATGTCTGAACCTGGGTCTGAAATGTAAACTCTTCCTATAAATTTATGGCTCTGCCGATGCGTGTTGCTGTTCATGAGTCTAGTTATTCTGTTATAATTAATTTTGGGCTTAACATAGAAAATAAAACTCAGAAATTTCTGCTTTCATTCGTGCAAGGGTCTCGTTTTGGTAGACTGGATATCTTATGGTAGTACACGAGGGATTGTTGGTCGGCTGCCAGATCGTAAACATCACGCGTACGCGCCTCGAGATACCAGCAGGCAGAAAGTTTTTCACAGGTTTATATGCATATATCTATTCCATAAAGTGGACGAGAGGATCATTTCGGCTGTAGCTCATTTGGTAGAAGTTCAGACGCATTTTAAGACCACTGGTTCTATCCCAGCTGCCAGCGGCAAGTTTTTTTTCGTCCACTTTCTTTACATATACATCACAGTTAATACAATTAACATTCCTTATGAGTTTCATCTCTGTTATGTTTTAGTTCTAATGCTGTGCCTAATGAAAATGACCCTATAAGGTTCCCCTTTCGTTGCCGCTTTTTACTTTTGATGAGTTTTATTCAACGCTATTTTCGCACGAATTGTGACCAACTGCTTCGAAATTAGAAACTTGTCGAACAATTTATAAGGCATTCGGAGGAGGAGGAGGAAAGTTTAAGTGGAAGGACAGGGAGGTTAGCCAGTTCTTAGACCAGCTGGCTACCCTTTGCTGGGGAAAGGGGTGAGGGGAATAAAAGATAATAAAAAGAAATGTTGCAAAGAGAGAGAAAGTACAAAAAAATAGCGACATAGGAAAGGCAATATCAGAGTATAAGACGCTAAAATCAGTCTTTGAGGCCAGTTGTCCACAAAAAGCGCAGCGAAGCTTTCAAAGCCTTCTGGGCTGAGGATAGGCTCGGCCAATGACCCAGAATGCTTTGTTCCGACAAAGGCCGATCAGCCAGCCTATCCAGAGCTGCAGTCAGTTCTTGTCTTGGTGCGTTGAAATGGGTGCACTCACATAGAAGGTGCGGGATGGTTTCTTCGCAGCTGCAGTAAGTGCATGCAGAAAAGCTGGCCATTCCAACGAGATAGGAGTATGTGTTCATGAAGGCCACTCCAAGCCACAGGTGGCATAGAAGTCTCCTCAGCTCTAGAAATCCCTGAGGGAAATAAGGCATTCAATATTACATTCCAAGAAAGACATTGGCTCTGTTTATCGACCTATAGTGATTAATCCTAACGAATAATTATGTATCTACTGGGCAGTGGGTCATAATTCCTTTTTACATAAACAAAACCATAAATTCAAGGTTCATGTGCGATTTGTTTTTGGTTGTGTGCATTTAGAGCAAGCAAACCATATTTTTGACGTTGTAGTTAAAGTGTGGCTCGCTTGCCAAGCCATAGAATAAAGCCATGCTTTCACTGACGTGGATGGTTAGTCTTACGCAGCAAACAAAAAGTAATGACGGAGATTTAGGAAAGTTTTTCGCTGGTGAGTATTTCAATCAGCAGTGGTGTTTGACTCCTCTTGCGTCAGGGGTTGTGTGCCTAGTCTCTTCACAATAATACATACCAACAAGATCTCCGCTCGGCGTTACGCTGTCTTGCTTATATTGGCCACTAGACCCCTGAACTGGCAAAACACCACTTGCGTCTGAGTGTGTGCGTTGAGACTCCAGGAATTAATGAATTCACTGACTTTTCCCCAGGAGCACTGTCTTCACAACATACCACGTGCCACTTCGGCAGAAGATTGCCTGATGGGCATCTTCGCGGCAATTCCTCGAGTAAGCACTTTCTCATATCTCCACTAGTAGATTGAACAACAAACATCCTGCTTCTAGCTGGTGTAATCTCTGTCATAGTTCTCTGAAAAGGTTACCATAGCCATGCCGGAATGTGAACGTATACTTATCACTCACCATAATGACTTAGCGTCCATGGCGTTGCGCTGATACGAACTAAGGCGTGGGTGCTACAGCTATAATTCCCAGCAATGGCAGGTGCACATATTTTGTTATGAATTGATTCGTCTGTTCCGATATAGACGGCACGTTAAGAAAAGCTATAGCTCTGAAAACATTAGGTACTTGGTAAATGCATGAGTGCATCCATTTGTGCTGTTGCTAAATATATAATACGGGAAGAGATGGTATTCAAATCACATTGATAGATCTATAGACAGTGCCCTGACTCTGTAGTTTTTTCAGTCTTGTGTCTAGTGCTGCTTGTTTCTGTTCTCTGTAAATGCACCTGATTGCCTTAATCACGTCCGAGTTTGGTTAGGTGTTAGTGCCCTTTCCTGGCTAGAGGCTAGTGCACAAATATAGTGCAGTTACTACCCAGGAAGACTTCCATACAGTGTTATAGTACACTAAGGCTGAGCGTCGGGCTAGTTAGTGCAGCACGATTTCAACGTCTCATGGCGCATGGAACGAGGACGAACATAGAGTAGACATGCAGAGCTCTGAACGTGCAACTGGTTCTTATTTTCCTGCCACATCAATATATATGCGCGTACTACAGGAAAAAGAAGTGCAGACGAGCTACACAAAATTCCAGTCAAGGGAACAACCCATCATCGATATCACATGTTATGCGATAAAAAATCTGTTCGTTAATTCTTTGTTGGAAGATGCCTTTGTTAGACACAATATTTATAATGAGAACTGTCAGACCATTCTGCGAAGGAAGGTATAGGGGATGCTATTAGAAGTAATTCTGATCTAGTTGTGAAGAAAGAAAAGTGGACGAAAAAATAACTTGTCGTGGGCAGGGACCGAACCTGCGACCTTCGACTACCTCGTTCGGCGCTCTAGCAACTATGCCACCATGGCGGTTATCCCCCCGCCCACTTTATAGGGTATGTATGTGCATTTAAACGTGAGAGCTTCAGTCAGTGCCACTTGCTGTCGTTGAGGTGAATGTGGGACAATCATTATTTGCTTGCCAGTTGGCGTCACGTAGCACGTGATCCTGTTACGGGCTGGCCGCTGACCAATAATCCCTCGCATACCACCTAAGGTGTTAAGTGGCAGAAGAGTATTGCTGTGGCAGAAGAGTAAAATACAGTTGTACTTAAGCGTTCTGTGCGTCTCCTCATTGCCCGTCTCCTTTCCGCGTGCTGTCAAACGTCAAAGTTAGAGAACAGCTCGAAGTTCCTGCGCTGAGTATCGATGTTCTTAGTCTCGTTAGCAACAGAATGAACAGTGGATACAAAATAGGACGGGGGTACGATAGTGAAACTGAGAGAATAGCAAATGCTGGACGAGACTATGGCCGTCAAAGGTTCGTTGCCACCCTTGCTGAAGGGACTCGTGAAATCGAAACGCGCGTAAAGCTTGTGGGGTCTCAAAATGGTGAGCGCCACGCTTTTGGAGTGAACGGACACAGCAGACGTGGTCGGTACAAACCAAACGACACACATTTAACTAATTTAGAACGACGATATGAACCGCCGAATCGATACATCAATCGTTATCGACACGTTAGAACATCCGTACACAATATTACCATAAACTCCATTACAAACACAATAACACGATAAACACGCAATAACACACCTAAGGCAACGTCGCCAACGCTTGCCTTACCACGAGGGCTTCCGACGCGCAGCCCGCGGTGCCACGCACCGGAGACCCACGCTAGAGACAACCGTTCGCGGCAACCGCACGCGCAGACGAGAGTCGCTCAACTGTCGCCCGCCACCAAGGTTTGCCTTCTGCCAGAGGTCACCACTGGCGCTACACCATGATGATAATAGTGGTAATTAAAGCGAACGCAACGCCACCTACCGCCTGGTGGTTGTAACTTGAAATGCGGCTTTTGGGCGAGACACGTGCTCCACGCAGCGCAAACAACTTCACAGGGGGTGTCAGCACCCCCCACAAGCTTCGTCAAAATAATACAGTAGGCAGTATTGGTAATTTTCACCTCCGGACGACGGCCAAACCACTTCCATGTTGCTATGTGCTGTGTAGATGGCTTTTAATTACAACAGCTTGCAGTCGATTTTGGAACTTCCGAAAGTACCGCGGCAGGCCTAATTCTTGAATGTTTGATCAGCTTATGTTATGTCCAATGCGGGACAATGCGGGACTGAGGACTCACTGAGCGATTTCAAGTTCACCCATCCCAGTGCTGGCAAGTCGTTTCTTGCTTCAAAATTGATCGTCGTCTCCCCACATAAGATTGCTGCTCCTGGCCATGCCTTCCACCTCTTGGTGTCGATTGCGCTGGTTATGTCCTCCTGATGGCATCACCTGCGCAGGTCTATTTCTTTCTGTTAGGCTTGTGTTCGCAAGCCAACCTTAACACTATCTCGCAATTTCCTTATTGGTTTTAGTATCAGTGCATTTGATAAAACAAAGTAGGACAGTATTCACTAATCAATCTTGTAGTTGCCTTTTACCCTGTCACCATTTAAGTGCCCTTATAACTAACGCAGAATAGTACACATACTTAAAGAAAACATTCGATAAGTAAAATGATGGTTTGTAAATACGACCATTAGTTGGACTCACTCAGACTGATGACTTGATCTAAGCGAGTCCGAATGAGTTTACTCATATGAGTCTGTCCACCGATATATGCTATATGTGTTTAGAAAAAGTGTTTAACGATTTAGAGCACTTGGTACTCTACTATGGGAGATCATAAAGCCGTCCCGTACTAGGGAGTCTTTACCTTGTTTAGAAAAAGTTTATTTACAGCATGTACAGAACACAAAGGCTTCATACCATTCCAGTAACAGGGCACATACACTTCGGCACATCTATATTTCACGACTAACATCACTACGTTACAGTGAAGACATTTGCTCTAATATACATGATTATGTTGGCATACATGTACACAAAAATTCAACGTGATATCACGATACAAGGGTATAACGATACAATAGATCCAAATGAAACACAATTTGTAACAAATGAAATCATATATAACAACTCAACGGGCGCTGCTTAGCACCAAGTCGGTCGAAAAATGAGTTGTATCCTTTCGTGTTCCACCTTGACGAAATTGCACGACCAATGCCGCAGAAACTCTTGCTCCCCGAGGAAGAAAAGCTTCTCGGAGAGGAACGCGAGGATCTCTCGTCTCATTCTCCCCAGTATCGGCCACAAGGCACGCCGGCGGCAATTGGCAGCTACGGCCTCACATCGGTTTCTGCAAAGGCTGAACATCCCCGCAACTATTAAGAGAGCGGAGAAGCGGCTACGCGGAAATCGGCCGTTGGACACGAAAGTTCGCACACCCTGTCCCCGAAAACCAGTATTAACCGCCTGTGTTTAGAAAAAGTGATGAATGATTTAGAGTACTTGGTACTCTACTATGGGAGAACTGAAAGCCGTCCCGAGTCCGGTGTTCATGCACAACGATGAGTATACGCGATTAACCGCCTATCTATATTTTCACAGAGCTTTATACTAGCACGTCCAGTTTCTATTGATGACCGGCTCCAGCTGGTCGTGAATTTCATTGCTCATACTTTCACTGCGTTCATTTCCGTTGTACTCTATAGTTCTGTGTTAAAAAAGCAATCACAATTTAAACTGGCATCACTCTCATCGTTAGGTTTACCAAGAAAAAGCAGCCTTTTATCACAAATTACTTCATGGAAAGGATACCATTATTCATGGTAAATAAATACAAGTATCTTGGCGTTGTCATCAACAGCACACTATCTGGGAAGGATCATGCTCGCATGGTATCAGTTAAAGCCAGTCGCGTGCTGAACTTATTACGCCCCAATTTCAGAACCGCCCCCTCGGTTCCTAAACAAGTTATTTACGTGTCAAATGTGCGCCCGATTTTAGAATATGCTTGCACTGCCTGGGATCCGGCCACGAAGTTAAACATTGATGCATTGGAGCGCATTCAGAAACGTGCTGCCCGCTTTTTGACGGTTGATTACGACTTCACCAGAAGGTCTAGCGAAATTGTTAGTTCACTTGGCTGTGGTCGAAATTTCCGGAGCCCTCCACTACGGCGTCTCTCATAATCATAAAGTGGTTTTGAGACGTTAAACCCCACATATCAATCAATCAGTTCACTTGGCTGGCCGTTACTCTCCTCAAGGTGAAAATAAATCGGGCTATGTCTTTTCACCAACCTAATAAACGGCAAAACTGGGATCGATAAAAACAAATAAGACCACCAACATACATCTCATCACGACGGGACCATCCTATGAAAGTGTGTGAATATATGTGCCGAACATCAACGTATGCAAATACTTTTTTCCTAAAACTATACACGAATGGAACAGTCTTCCAAAAAACATTGTGACCGCCTCTTCCACAGCGATTCCTTCCCTTTTAAAGGAGTATGCGGCCACACAATGACATGTACGCTGTGATTTAGGTATTTTTGATTTGTTTTTGTTTTTGTGTGCCGTGCAATTCAAGTTGTCTTCACTGATTTAAATGTACTTTGAATTTGTAAACCCCCTACAACAATGCGCCCAGAGGGCACTGTAGGTATAAATAAATAAATAAATAAATAAATAAATAAATAAATAAATAAACTGGCAATAATTCATCCTCTATTGTGATCCTGTAACCACCAACACAAGAAGGCTAGGCCATGTGAACTGCATTTGTGTTCTCCGGTCTCGGTATTTGCACACCCGCCCTTTCACGATTAGCCTGTTAGTATTTAGCTACTGCGTCTGTCGATCGCGCAGCATCTAAGTAAATTTTTGCCCTTTAAAAGAACTTAAGCTCGCTCTACAGCGTGTTTTGTAAAGATAGTGGTTTGCTTTTTTTTTGTTCAGTAACCACTATCTTCGATGTTGTTGCAGCTCTAAAAAGTCTTGCTGCTGCCGGGACTAGCAACTTGGAGCCCTTGTTCAACGAATTTCATCACCGGCAACTTGTCGGGGACCACCACAAGGATCACCATCGCTGCGAGCTTCAACAGCGGCTTCAAACAAAATAGCAGGTGAACCCACTAATGAGACTTTGCAGGGGTCGAAGGTCTTCTCCCATGACATTTTAGTGAACACTAGGCCGGAATGTTGTTGCGCTCCCGGCCACCATTCTGGGATAATTTTTCCTGGTGCGAAATCTGGTTGTCTTGCTTGCACCGTGTTACCCGGAGTCGGCCTGTTACATTTCGGAGTTTGCATCGACTTCAACTGGCACATCATGGACGTGCCTCGATCAACGACTTAGGTATGATTTCTATTCTTATTTCACTCTCGTTTACTTCGGCGCTCGTCTGTTATGTTTTTTGTGTGCTTAAATTTGTTAATAATAAATATTGTCTTGTATTCCAAGATCTAGTGATCAAATTAAATCTTTCTGAGCATGTTAATGGTTGGAATTTTCCCCCTCCACCAAGACATTTTTCATGGTCGCAACGTTTGTTCTGAGGATGTAAATCCTCAAAGCATTATCTAATTCAACCAGTTGTCTTCCCCTCTTTTTCTTACCCCTACAATTGGAAACTTAGCATTCCTTGCTGCTGCCAACGCGTAAAAGGCACAAGACCCTCATCGAGCATTCCTCGCTTTTAGTTTCGTGCCTTGCATTGACCATTGTGATGATAGGAAATAACTATGATCAATGTCGCAGTAGCTTACGGGAGGTTTCACGGAAACTAAGTAATGATACGTGTGTAATTGCAGCCTTTTCAGTTTGCGGACCGACTCAGTGTTAACTCTTACTTGTTTTTTTTTTACGTAGGCTCACGTAATCTCTACATTGGTCAGATTCTCTGACCTGATCAAGATATCTGCAGCACTGCTGAATGTAAGTCCCTATTACGCTTTAAGATTTTGGGCTGCTTCGTGTATTTGCTCTAAATGACGCTGACATACTGGAAAAGCGGGATATGTGTTTTGTCCTCGTTAACGTTGTCTTTCCAGCATTAAGGCGTGATTCATATTGTGCCTTCAGTGTGCGTTTCGGTCTTTTAATGAGCACTTCAACTGTTTCAGCTCGCATGATTCGGTGTTCATCATTTCATTCCATCGAGTGAATGAGGCGTATGAAGAATACCGCGCCTTGCACAATGGTCATGCACAATGTCACAGGACACCTGCAGCCACCATTGCACAACATTTCCTCATCCGATGCAGCTCTACACCGGCTCGCGTAAGTTGCAAAGCAATCATTTTGCCACGCAAACTGTCTGAAACAACTAGCTATTTGTGTCGTTTTAGCTTGTCAACTTTCACTCCTGGCGAAAGTTGATTCAACGCTCTTTCGGGTTCAAGTATGTTGCTTCCCGCATGGTACCTTTCGTAAGTACAAGTCGTACACTTTGTGCAATGCATGTACAGACCCGCTCAATATTAAAAAAAAAACTCAAGTGAGCATCTTCTAAGACTAGAAAGACGGGGCATACGTGTCCGGTTCTTTTTAACGTTCTGTCTTTCTAGCACTAAGGTGTCATTCATATCGGGCCTTCAATGTGCGCCTCGGTCTTTTAATGAGCACTTACTCTTTCAGGTCGCATGATTCAATGTTATCATTTCATTCCCTCTAGTGAATGAGACGCGTATGACGAACACCGCGTCTTGCACAATGGTCATGCACAATGTCGCAGGACACCTGCACCATTGTATACGACTTCTCGCCCGATGTCGCTCTCCGCCGGCTCGCGTAAGTAGCAAATCTATGTCCTCTTGCCACGCGAATTGTCGGAAGTAACGACCTATATGTTCCTGTGTCGTTTCAGCTTGTCAACTTTCACTTCTAGCGAAAGTTAATTCGGCGTTCTTCCGGGTTCGGGTGTGTTGCCTCCCGCGTATGGTACCTCTCGTAAGTACAAGTCGTACACTTCCTGCAATTGCAGGCCCCCAACTGCAAGTGGATGGGGAAACATGGAACGTGCGCTTTACTACTTTGTTGGAAAGAGTCTGACCTGTCAACCACCAATAGCCCTATGCAAATCTAAACCCTTGTTTTTATGCAAGAAAATGAAGTATAGGCATGCTCTGCGGGCCAGTGTTTTCTTTATTAGTGGCCGCGTCTGTACAATATTCACGGATTCGAATGACAAGTTTTCAATTCGACTCGTGTGCACAATTGCTTGAAATAACGTCAGGCCATGACAAATCTGTTCTCTCAAAATAGTGTTGGCTTTGATGTACGCATTCGAGTTAAGATTGCGTTGTTACCCGCACTGACGACTGTGAAATGAGACAATTTAGTGCTAAGTAACACGCATTTTTGTTACCAATCTGCGAGTGCTGCAAGCTAAGGTTAGTGCGAACAACCCTTATTCTAGTACACTCTACTAAGGTGTTGCATTGCGATACAAAATTTTAGGACATGGGTTAGATTCCTGGCCAATGGGGCCACACTTTCATGCCGGTAAACAGCAGCGCTACCAATATAAATCTCGTATAGTTGTCAACGGGACATACCTTTAGCCTAACGACTTCTATGAATAACGCGTTCGCTAAATATTAGCAAATATAGCTGATCAAGCTAACTTCAGCGATTGTGCAAGTGTTTGTTTGAAAATCACTGACACGAACTGGGAATCTTGTAAACGGAAGTGTCTCCTAATGGAATTTTTTCCAACTATTATATACTAAACCTAGATTCTAGGCTCCAGGTGGTCGAGAGTATCTCATCCGCAGTTCTCTACCAACAGTGTGCTTTGTAATTGTATCGTGACTACTCCATGGGAAACTCCAGAATTCGATGTAAGTAAGCAATGATGTGTGTGACGTTGCAGCTCTACGAACTATTCGCTGTGCCAGGGCCAAGGAACGCTAAGCGGGGACCATATTCAAGGATCGAGCTGTTTTCCTGGCAGTTCTGGAGAAGGATGTATTGGCAAGAAGATGCATCGAATTGGGGAAAGAAACAGTGTGTGGTGAGGTTCGTGTGCATTTTACTTTCACCACATGCCAGTTTCTCGCACCGTCGAATTCTAGGCTTAATTGTGCAGGGCACCTGAAGACAAACTTTGGCTCAACTGCCACTGCGGGTGTTCCTCGCGCAGAAACCGAAAGGGGACTGGCTGTGGAGATGGCGCCTATAGCTTCGGACTTCACAAACATGCAGTTTTCGCGTCTTTAGTGACAGGTCATGGCCGCAGCAAAAGGACGAGCAGCGCAAAACGCACAAACACTATACTTTTACCCTAGGCAAGTCGCGAACAGGATTTTCCGGGGAGGTGAATCACCTGACTGTAAATGCCAACGTTTACGTCGATGTTACGGCCGCTGCTTGCTATTTGGTGGGTCGTACTTTTGCGGTGCTCCTTTTCCTAAATGTCCACCTATACTAAGTCCTGCTGTGATCACCGTCACCCCACGAGTCGTATGGCGAAGGGGATTTTTAGCGAACACTTGGCAGTCTTTGGCTGGTGAGTCTTTTTACGTTTTCGTAGGGAGGATGTCCCACTTCATATGCCGTTGCTTTCCCGTCCACTGTTTCGTGCCGGCTACTGTTGGCACGGCACGAGGTTTTCGCGAAATATATCGTAGTTATCTTAACGGTTTATTTGTGCTCGCGTTAACTATAACCTCTCCAGAGTTGTCAGCAGTGAAGGCGATTAGTGTCCATGCCGCGATGAACGTGCGCGCGGGTTTTTGGTATTCTTTCAATGTCTGGTCTACTCTTAACACGCCCTGTTATTATACCGCAGTTCCTGTCCCCCGACGGTTTGCGTTCCATTCCTGTGGTCACGCTTGACCTCTGGTTCCTGTCTTCAATCTATGAGCTTCAATTATGCTGACGTTAGAGAATATTGTGCATGGATCATCCATGGGTCTTGCCGCTAAGATTGGTACATATTGTGCATAGACCGTTTACCACTCTGCTTATTTCACAAGTTCTCGTCTGCTTTTCAGTTCCTGTTGGCCGCACTCGCATGCTGAACTCCATGTGACTGCCATGCGTGGGTTCACATAAGCCCCGGGGCTGGTGTTCAAGTGCTGTCGAGGACTTTCGTGTGCCGTCAGGAGACGCGCGTTCAACTTCATACCGCAACACGTCTGGACTTCATTGGCTGCTCGGGAACCTCTTGCGAGTTTGTGCTATACATCTGTACTACAGCGGAAGTGTTATCGTGAGCTGCATGCACGAGTGGGAACACACGAACGTGGGGAAGTTCTCGAACCCGGTGCATGGGTGTTCGAGGTGGCTGCTGTCGGAAACTTACCGTAGATGCTGCGGTTCCGCTAAATGTTGGCACGCCCGCCTCACTATGGCAGATGTATATATACAATATACTCATTCCATATCGTCGGCCACTTGCTATAGCATGAGCAAAACATGGTAGTGTGTTATCTTTACCTCGGCACATAATGTCGCTAATGTCGTTAAATTCTCTTGCGAGCTTCCATGTGTATACAAGAGAAAAAGCCGAGATACAGCATACTTTAAAAAGTGGCACTTTGCTGCTCTTGAGTAGGCGGTGCACTGTCAAGTCCTCGTCTCGTTTCACACATCCTAAAATTGGACGAGTGGTCGGAGTGACGATTCGCGAGAAAGCGTCGCCATTTCCACTATTTTCCAGTGCTATACGAGAATTTCCGGTTCGAAGCTATCAACCACATGCTCTTGTGTTGTATGTCGTAGTGTTCGCAATAATACATTGTAAATACTTAAGACTGCCAAGTGGCTTTTGTCATTAGTTCCTGAACCTGACAAACCTATTAATGTCTTCGCTTGCACCAGGAGAGCTGACATCTGCCCACCCCTCTGCTTGTGCTGTACGGGTCTTCGTGGTTGACATCCTCTCAACACTGCCCCGCGTAAGAGTCTACTTCAAGGAACATGGCGATTGACAATGGGAACGTACTTTAGCATATAGTGCATTGTTGGGTAGACACTGGTGCTAAAATTTGTGGCAGAGACGAGGAATGAAAATACAGAACGCCAGCATCCTATGCAGTCGTCTCTCTCGTTTCTCCTCAGTTGGCACCACAAAACTTTAAGCGGGTGCAAATATGCGAGCGCTTCATATATTCGAACGAATATTATCGTATTTAAATTCGCTTAGATTTGAATTTAAATTGTAAAACGTTTCAAGGTATTCTATAAGAATAAGCGCATATCAGTGTGCATTTAATCCAATGATGTAATCACTCTGTAAAGATTCACACTGCAGTTAGTGGGTGGTATACAGTAATTACGCCTTCACAAATTAAACAAATAAAAAAAATCCACAGGCCGCAAACTCTTACTTCAAGGTTACATTAACGTATCACCCTCACATCTATTCCTTTTTTATGTGTTCTAGCTTGTTAGGCCGGCTTATATGCTACAAGCACATTATATTTTAAAATGTGAAATATTTTTAACGTTTTCCCTCTCATACTAATGAAAGTATAATTTTCAGATATTCAGTTTCTTCCACTTACTTTGAACCTAAGAGAATGACATTTGTTTCTACGACAAACAAGATATGCGTTTCCCAAAGACCACACACAAATAAACTGCAGGGTCCAGTTGGCGTTTGTCTTCCCTTGAAGGCAGAAAGTAGGTTAAAGTGTGAAACAAAAAAGTCGCTTTTTCTTTTCTTCACAATTTGAAAATGGCGTCCTTTTGTTCATATTTTCCCCATTCGTGCTTTTTTAAAAGAACATTTTTTTTGTGGCTCAAAACTAGTTCTTCTGAAAGCATGTAGTCGGTGAGAAATTGTTCTCGTGCAACCCTTTCTCATGCACTTCGTTCTTACGGCCTATTTCTCTAAAAGAACATCCATGTACGAAATTCAAAATGCTTGTCTAGTCAGTTGTGTATTGAACCTTGTCGGGTAACTTTCAAGGCTCTCTGAACATAGTGTGTGCCCTTGTATTCGCACTTCGTCTACGAAGCCAATCGCCTCGAAAACTTTTAGCTCCTGGCTTCTTTACACCCTGTGCTTGTTGTGCTCGTCGATAAGCTTTTGACTCGGGTGATGGTCTTTAGCAAGCGTAAATTTTAGCGGCAACCAGTACAGTTTTCTTGTTAATGTGAATAAATGCCAATGACATGCCGAGATACGCAACACCAAAGCAGCAAGCTCTTCATTATTAAATACTCGGCGCCCTTCAAGGCGAATCACGTGCATTGTGACAACGGGTATGCTACAATAGACATTAATTATGGGTAATGCAATTAGACTGAATAACGCATGAGGACGGTCTGGTTTAAATGTTGTGCTAACGGGAATAGTCAGTCTTTGTTTAGGTTCGGAGTTTTAAGAATTGCGACACTAAATATTACTCGTGCGATTAATCTTGGTAGTATCATACGACCCGAAATTCCGAACGAGTTAGTATTGAAGCCTGGTTCAAAAAGTCAATTTGCTGGAAAACGTTGACCACAATCGAACTTACATTGTAGATAGCGCCGCATGACATCGCACAAAAGAAGCACGACTTATATTACGAGAGGCTCTAAAGTGAAAAATTGACTTTGGCAATGATTCTAAAACTGGTAGCTACTAAATAAAATAGCTGATTTATTTTTGACAAGGTATGATCACTTTTCAGACGTTTTATAACTTTAAACTCTATTATCTTAAAACAATGCTCTTTATTACTTAAGTACCATTATTTACTATGTTTTGAAAGATAACCAGCTCATTTTTGTACGCTGCATAAATATACAACTATGGAAGCAGAACTGAAGTTATGCACTCTAGTTTGTGTTACAAATGTATAATTTATAGATTGCAATTAACTAAAACGTTGGGTCCTAGTGATAAAAAATTTACAAAATTTCAAATACTGAAATATAAATGTACCTGCGTTAGTAAAAAGTGAAAAAAAATGATGGATGTAGTATGTGAATATCCCTTTTAAGCCACTGAGAAAACGGTACCTCAAAATGGCAAAAAATACATGGGACGCATGGGGCCTACGCAGTGTCTTTAGATCATTGCTTGCTGTGCGCGCTCTCACTTTCCATGATTCTTGCCAAACTCCACTAGTTTTATATACTTTTACAATAGTAGTGCCCTAAAAATGAAACGCGACAGTTCAGTTCTAAGTAATGCACACATTAGTTTACTGTTTGTGCCACGCTGGTGAGATTTTGATGTGAGAACTTGTGTCAGTTACAGTTTTCTTGCTGGGGCAAGGTTATTTATAGAATAATGTTCTTATCTGGTTCGGAATAGTGTACTCAAAGACGACGGACGAAAAGACTCACACAGGGCGCCTCCATATTCGTGTCTTCATTTTGGTTTGTAGTCTTCATTTCGCCTACTATTTCGAACCATTCTCGGGACCGCTTTCACACCGTGAAGTTTGAAAAACCTACCCATTGGCGTGCGCAGGGCTCCCCTTCAGGGGCAGAAGGGTGGAGATGCCCAGTTGTTCACTATCACACTGGTAATAAATTTCGGAAGCATGTGCGTGTGTCAGCAGAAAGATGTTCATGTGTTCGCATACCTGTGCCCGCTGTTCCATGCATATCTACCCGGTATGTCCTTGTGATAATGCGAGTGGGTCAGGTGAAGAATTCCTCAATTGAATCGGTACGCATCAAAATAAATTATTTTAAATGGTTGTGCAAGGGTACACTGGTGCCAGTGCGATTCCCTAGGCAGAAAAGGCTCCTTGGGAGTCCACTGCCCTAACTGATCGCAGAGTGACAGCCCACGAAACGGTGGGAAGAGCCTCGAAACTGACCCTTCAGACTTCAACTTCAGGAAGAAGTTTGCCGGGACTGCATGATAGCTGATGAATTCCTAACGGAGAGGCCAGATTTAACGACGTCCCCGCCATTTAGCATGTCGGTGTGCGACACCTCATTGCATTCACGGCACCTCACTTTAGGGGAGCCCTTGCAACGTGGCAATCGCGTGGACAGTGGCTGATCTATGCCCAGGAGACCAGTACAAATAATTTCAATCTATACTGATCAGATAAATCAGCTCGTTAACAGACGCAGTCTCCACACGTTACGGACCCTTTTTCTACACCTGCACTTTCTGTTTTAGTACCTTGCGCTGTTTTTACTACCAGCGATTATACTGCTGCGTACGTGTAATGAAGTGCTAATGCCTGCTCCTTTTGCCTGTAGATTTGATTCCAGACTGCAAGTTCTCGCCACCAATATTTCGCTTAGTGTTTCATGCGTGAAACTTTTCATGCGAAATACATTAAACTGACAATATAACCAGTTATCTCGCCGAAATCGAGCACATTGGTGCGCCTGGAGACATGATTATGTGACATGGACTTCGACGCAGAACTGAACTTATACTGTGTATAAGTTCAGACGTAGAACTGAACTTATAATTGTGTAAGCTGCAAGAGCTTCCAAAGGCTAGAAATAGTTGCTGTTGCTAGGATAAACAGACATTTCGCTTTCTGTCATATGTAGTGTCCGCTGTGCACTTGTTCTATGTGTGCTTTACTAAATGAATGGACAGGCAACTAAGCCAAGGAAAGCATAGGCGAAGTTATTTGCTCTACCACATGCTAATAATTTAAATTAAAAGGAGTTAAAGCGGACGAAAAAACACCCATTCCATCTGTGAAATCTGACCCCACAACCTTCAAAGTACACGTCTAATGCTGTACCAATCGAACTTGAATGAGTGTTTCTGTCGACTTGAGTGTCTGTGCATGTAATGCCCAGAAGTGTTAGCCAGTGCCACTTGTGGGCAAGGTGACGAGTGTGGAACATTTTCGTTAGAGCATGGCACTTGACTTTTGCACGAGACGGCTGATAACTAATAAAACCTTGTGTGCTAACCTACGCTGTGAACTGTACTATATGGCGGGCTTTCTGCTTCGAACAAACAAAAGGAGAATCGTCTTCATAGGCTCATTTCTTATTAGAGGCGACCAAATAAATTGAACAATCGGCACAGGGAAAGCATAGGATACATTGTATTCTTTAACTGTTGCGTAGCAATTGTGTCGTTAATTGATGGGAATTGGAGTATAGAAAACCTCCCTTTCTGTCCGTGGTAATAGAACCCCAAGTTCTGCATTGCACGTCCGATGCTCTACCAATTATAGAAAAAAAGCCTTTTTTTTCATCCAATCCTGGACAACTAGGCAGCAGGAATCATTGTCTAAAACCTTATGTTCCCTGTGGTCTTGCGTTATTATATGCGCACCTTGTGTATGTGCACAACACATAAACGAGAATTCTTGGTGTCCTTGTAGCATCTCGACCTGCAATATCATCCTGTGGATTATCTGCAGAAACCTGTGGCCATGCATTCCTTTGTTCACAACGAGCCATCTTCGGGTTCCTGCCTCTTGCTTGCCTTGTGGGAAATCCGTCATGCAGCAAAATCCATCGATGTGGCCTGCCCGCCTGCCTCCAGTTCGTTAAGGCACTCCCTCCTGTGTAGCTGCTCGTCACTGCGCTGTGACTGATGGCGAATGAAGAGTGGATGACGGACTGGATCTCACTTTGCCCCCGCAAGTAATGCCAGCAATCTCCAGATCCACCCCGGGGCCCATGAAATGCTGTAAAACATTTTCACGTCGGTGTATGGCAGTGTTTTCGTACAGTGCTGTTCAAAGGATAATCTCAAGGCTTGCAAGTCATGTCGCATTTCTAAATGTTACGCTGTTCGGCCGCCATACACATAATGCAGTGTTTTTGACGAGTGTTATAATGTGGGACCCATATTAAGTTGTACAGGCGCAACGTTGTTTGTCGCAACGTTTTGTCATGCTTGTACTTCACCACCCGATACGATTGCAGTTAAATTGGTCAACCTATTTGGTTGTTTTTCTTAGCCATGATAGTGGCATCAATTCACATTTTGCCATGTAGTGGCATATTGATGCTCTTTAGCTTTAAACTGCATGGAAAGCTGGACAACTTGGCTAAATGCATCTATTAATCTGTGTAACCTGGAGGCTCCCTTCATGCGTGCATGTGTTTGCACGTGGTTGTTGCGCATCTTACGCTCTTACCCTTCTCCTATTCACTAGTGAACTCGGTGCTCCTTTGAATCGGTCTTGAAGTTATTGTGTGGGCGCGCTCGGCAGGTTCCCGTTTGTCCAATGAAGCGATTCAGGTTAAGCATTGCCACCTGCGGTTAATACCCTTTATTTCTTCAGAATTTGTTTTTTTTGTATCCTGGTTAGAGAGCGTCTGCAGCATTCGTATATGGTCTGTTCCTCACACTTGGTCACATGGTTGTGGTCCGCGAGCTTCACTTCACTAGCTGTTACATTCTTCGGTTTGTTTCTGCTGCTGTTGACTTTTCAACTCGGCATTGCGCTTTGCATGCTTTGGATTTTGCTTCGCCGTGCCGGTAAACATGTAAGAGCATCAATACGCCCAACAGAGCACAATGGGACTGGAGGGTATGTGGGGGCGGGCCATAATCATGACAAAAAAAACTTCATGATGGGAGTCTGTTTCGACATCTATGGCACGCAATGCTTGTCCCTTTTCATTTAGTCTGTTACTGTGTTCCTCTGTATGCTTTTTTGGAGTACAAATACACGGGCCCGAGGACAATAAGTACCGCAGGGTGCTTACGTACTTTTAAGGGGCGAAGCTCTTTAGGGTGTGGGTCGTATCCCTCGCAGCAGTACGTTGCAGTAGTAACCATGGCCGGGCTAGACTGCACCTGCGCGAAAGACGCGCGCGCAGGTGCAGTCTAGCCCGGCCGTGCCTCTTCAAGTTAGTTTTAAGAATTGCTCATTAGATGGCGTTGTTTGCATGTTTTAGGAAATAACATCACTAGATGGCGTTAGTGGTTTTCGCATAGTTCACGTTTTCGTATATAGTTGACGGACGGACGGACGGACGCTCATCCACTCCGTGGATGTGCTGTGAATGTTTTTGAGTGAAGTCCTTCCCGGGGAACTTCTAGTGTTAATTGTCAATCATGGGATCAAAAGTACGTGCCGCTTAGTGCCTTTTGGTTGTCTTGAAGGGGGGCGTGTTTTTTTTTACCAGCTAGGATTTAGGATGTATTAGGTTCCCGGCGGAACTAGGCTTGCAAAATTTGCAGGCAATTGCCCCACCCGGTTGGTTACTTCCAAGCTATACATGTCCACCATTGTTTGTGTAATAAAGACAAACGCGGTGAATACATTTCCTTAACCCTTGTGATCAATGTGTAGCCGGGTGCAACTTGAGAAGACACCACCCAGATAACTGAAACACGGTTGCCTGTGGCTAAAGAAACAGTCCTACTCATGCACTCTGCAACGTCCTCGATAGGAAAACTGACCGGTTGTTTGCGGCCGGTGTACTTACCCATTGGTACTGACTTGTGTGCAATCTCCTTTGAGGAATATAACAAATGCCGCACTTGTAGCAGTCAGTCTACGAGAAGGCGAAGTTATATTTAAGGACTTTATTTGTGAGACATCCTGATTTTGAGAAGTATTCAGAATTGTGTTTAATTATTGTAAAACTGCAAATGTGCAGAGCTGCATATGTCTTTCTTCTATCACTCCACATTTACCAAGTACTTTTAAGTATCTACCATTTGCGTACTTTTTCCTTCCTTTAGATAAGGCATATGGTTGCTTACAAATATGGCTTGTTCAATTCAGAGCTTATAACAGTATGTAATATGTTCGTTCCAATTCATTGTACTACCACATATGGTCTTTGCCCAGTATAGTGAGGGTTCTCATCTAGCTTCATCTGACTTGGCTACACGTGTACATTTCTGAACAGTTTCTTTGTCAAGCGTCTTGTGCTGTTGCGTTCGTTTACATTTTTTGTTCTAAATTGTGCGGTTACTGCAACACATACAAATGAAACGTGAATTGTGTGTAACGTTTTCTTTATTAGCGCTTGCTAGTTCTTGGCCAGTTGAGTGCTTCTCTGCTGCCTTGACTCAAGCCTGAATGCACACACGGCGTTGCTTGGAGACTCATTCATAAAATAGTTTGCTATATATTGGAACGACAAATGCAACATGCTCACAAGATGGAAATGCAAACAGAGCAGAAGATAAAGGCTTCAAGAGAATAATATTCAACACTGCGTGTTGTCGGGGTTGTTTCGACAAATGCTCTTACCTTCATGGACAATGCGGGATTTGGACAAGACTGATTGCCAAAATGTTGGTTCCAGCTATACCCAGGGTTCAATAATATATTCAAAATGGGCCATCAGATTAAGCAGAATATTTTTTGTTCTATGTACCCCCTTGTGTGGAAATGTCCATTTCTCCACCCATTGGTCAAAGTAGTATACATTTTTGGCGAGCAAGTTGACACCTTGACATGCACATGCAACTCGCCATTTTTAATCGACATCTCTGCTGTGTAAGGTCAGGTATCCAACAATGGTCACTTGTAAAGCAGTAAAAAATCTGGTTTTGGACTGGGCGTACCTGAATACTGATTTTGCGCGCCATCTTCGATGTCAGGCACCTCTTTTATACCTGCAGAAATTATCGAACTGAGCACCTTCGGTTTGAGAGCGAAGTTGGTGTTTGTTCAGATATTTGTAATAATCTTAAAGTTTGTAAGTATACAACGTTATTGGTGTTTCCAGTAGCTGAGAAGCAGTTAAAGAGCTGGAAGTAATGTTTCATGAGCTGAAATGCCTCGGAATCCTTCGAAGCCATTGTAGAATGCCCCAGAAAAGCCCTTGCAAAGGTAAGTTTCGCTTTTCATGCTTACTGGATGTTGCCAATCTGGCGTTCCGCCATCGGAGGTGTAGCTGCCTCCCTCGCCTGCCTCCCCTTGCCCTCATCACACCGAATAAGTTGCACAAATACCTGTCCCTCCTCTTCCTGAATGAACTCGCGCTTAAAGTGGTTTCCCCACCCTCCAATAAAACGATATCCTAGCGTCACCCCTGTAATCAAAATACTGTGATTATTTCTTTACGTAACATGACCTAAATAGCTTTATTGTAGTATTGAGGAAATGATATTTAGCAGAGTCGTAGGTCCCCCTCCTCTCGATTCAAGCCGGTGACGCCGTCCTCGAGGAAACCAGAAATCAATCGAAGGTCCGTCGCAATGTCGTGGGTCCTCTGAATTGCATGAAGTTGAGTGTAAAAAAAAAGCGAAATATTCGTTTTCGTAGTACTTACGTGATGTACTCTGGCACCTCACTGACTTGTTAAGTGTAAGAATTTGCGCTGAAATTCATTTATGCAACTGTCGAGTATCACTGTTAACAAGGTGCAGTCTAGCGCATTTGCAGTTCATCTCTTACATTGCCCGGGAAGAACAGGTGAATCTTTTTTATAGCCTAGCGGTCTTAAGTCCTAACCACACGTACGCGTTACAATGCGTCAGCGTGTGTGGCGTGTGTATTTGGCGTCGCGTCGCGTTCGCACATGAAGGGACAAAAGCACATGGCAAGCGCGCACGCCATGCACGCACTAAAGCGTCGTAACGCGTACGTGACGCCAGCCTGTGCCGTAGTAGTCGCCGTACGCCAAATATTCCAAGCAAGTGCAGTGGCTGATCCACCAGGGCAGGCGATCTCGCTGTGACTGATTGGATGTGAGCACGTGCACTTCAGATCTATAGTTTTCCAGGGAGCAATAAAGAGACAGGGAGACATCCTGCACGCCCGAATATTTTAAATAATGCAGCCAAGCAAAAACGGGCAGGAATGGCCCGTGTGCAAAGACCCAAGAACACTAGAACACATAATAGGAATACGCAACTCAACCAAAATCACCCGTCATCACTCCTCTCTCACCCCACCCCTGTACACTGCACGGCCCTGAGAGCAATGGATGATCTTGCTTTGCAGCCCCGCCCTAAAAGACCAGCTGCTGCTTACGAGGAGCCAGGAGGCGAGAAACGTATTTGGATTCGTGGGAAGAGGAGAGTGCTGCTTTTCGATGCATTCACCGGGGAGTTCATAATTAAAGTTTTTTCATTCCTTCAAATAAACATATAGTGGCGTATTCAAGACATCACACCAGCTCACTAGACAGTGCATAGACGTCACCGCGTCAAAGACGCAGTGTTGCGTGAAGCGGAGGCCGAATGCCAGTGGTGGCTCCGAAATGCAAGTTCACGGAGGCGAGGCTACACGGTAAGGAAGGGTTCATGGTACTACTGAGGGCACCAAGGGTCGCTGCAAGGAAAACCGCAAGGGGATCATCACCCACGGACAGCTTCGGTATACGGCCATTTCCACGCTGTGATTGGGCTATACATGTTCCCTCTCTGCATCTTTCTCATTGCAGTCATGAGTAAAGGTGCAGCACGGTTAGGCTATTGCACTCTGCTACAATTAAAAAGTTTCAGAAACCACAGTGCATTCCGGCCGGCCCACTCACGTCGCCTTTACAGTAACACAAGACGCACAGAGACGCCACAGGAAGTTCTTCTTCTTCTTCTTCTTCTTCTTCTTCTTCTTCTTCTTCTTCTTCTTCTTCTTCTTCTTCTTCTTCTTCTTCTTCTTCTTCTTCTTCTTCTTCTTCTTCTTCTTCTTCTTTTCTTCTTCTTCTTCTTTCTTCTTTCTTCTTCTTCTTCTTCCTCTTCTTCTTCTTCTTCTTCTTTCTCTTCTTCTTCTTCTTCTTCTCTACCACCGGTACGGTGCCGTTACCTGGCTTGATGGCATTCGCACTCTGCAGATGCCGGAGCATAGCTTAACACATAAGACGCTTGCCTTCAGAGCGGAGGGGCTAGGTTCGACTCCCAACACTGTATGAGAGTTTATTTTTTTGAACAATAAACAGTAGGTTTCAACATTTTTATTGTTTATTTCTGTTATAGGTGACATAAACACGGACGGACACGCACTTTTAGTCGTTGATTGCGTTGGGTGTGTCTGACGTGTGTCTGAAGTGTTGGGTGTGTCTGAAGTGTGACGTCAGACAAAGTATGTCTGACGTCACACTTTGTCTCGCACCCATAGTGTACGTTTGTTCCGAGCTAAAGTGTCTCCTGAGAAGCTGGCTTCCCCGCAATGCATGGTCAAAACCAGCGAAAAAAGTTGTGGCTCTTATCACCCCTGATAAGGCTCAACTTTTGTTAGACGTCACGCCTTGTCACGTGGGCATACTGTACGCTTGTACCAAACTGAAGTGCCCCCTGAGGCATTGGCTTCACCGCTATGCATGGTCATAACTTGCGAAAAAAGTTGAGGCCCTTATCAGCCCTGATAAGGCTCCACTTTTGTCTGACATCACAACTTGTCACGTGGGTGTACTGTACGATTTGTGCCGAGCTAAAGCGTCCCCTGAGGCATTGGCTTCCCCGCAATGCTCGGTCGAAACTAGCGAAAAAAGTTGAGGCCCTTATCACTCTTGATAAGGCTAAACTTTTGTATGACATCACACTTTGTCTCGCCCCCCGTAGTGTACATTTGTTCCAAGCTAAAGTGTCCTCTGAGAAGCTGGCCTACCAGCAATGCGTGTTCAAAACCAGCGAAAAAAGTTGGGGCCCTTATCACCCCTGATAAGGTTCAACTTTTGTCTGACATCACCACTTGTCACGTGGGTGTACTGTACGATTTGTGCCGAGCTAAAGTGTCCCCTGAGGCATTGGCTTCCCCGCAATGCTTGGTCGAAACTAGCGAAAAAAGTTAAGGCCCTTATCACTCTTGATAAGGCTAAACTTTTGTATGACGTCACACTTTGTCTCGCCCCCCCATAGTGTACATTTGTTCCAAGCTAAAGTGTCTTCTGAGAAGCTGGCCTCCCAGCAATGCGTGGTCAAAACCAGCGAAAAAAGTTGAGGCCCTTATCACCCCTGATAAGGTTCAACTTTTGTCTGACGTCACAAGTTGTCACGTGCGCGTACTGTACGTTTAATTCGAGCTAAAGTGTTCCCGGAGAAGTCGGTTTCCCCGCAATGCATGGACGAAACTAGCGAAAAATGTTTAGGCCCTTATCACCCCTGAATATGGCGAACTTTTATCTTATGTCACACCTTGCCGCGAAGGACGCTCACGTGACAGGGTGTGGCGTCAGACAAACGTTTAGCCTTATCAAGGGTGATAAGAGCCACAACTTTTTTCGCTGGTTTTGACCATGGATTCCAGGGAAGCCAGCTTTTCAGGAGACACTTTAGCTCGGAACAAATCGAACAGTACGCCCGCGTGACAAGTTGTGACGTCAGATAAATGTTGAGCCTTATCAGGGGTGATAAGTGTCTGAAATTTTTTCGCCAGTTTAGGTCACGCATTGTGCAGAAGCTAAACTCTCAGGGGACATTTTATAGACCCCGACGGCGCAATCGACCCTAACGCACCTTGTGGTTGGTAAGAGCGACTGGCCAGCGCTTCCTGTTTCGGTTTCACTGGCGCGCATTTCGGATTACTGGCCGCAACCAATGTTTGGCTATGGCGAAAGTTAATGATTATAGACCAATTTTCTCTGCCCAAATGACAAGATTATTGTTTGTAATTTTAAATTAGGGGTTCTTTATTTTGTCTAGCTTAATTGGTCATGCGAATTGAGGTTATGGCGTAATTTTTATTTCAACTAAATTATAAGAGTAAGAGATGCAGGTAATAATAATTCACTACGGGTTTATTCATCGCACTTGATTATGTTTGTTTTTATTTTGGAGCAAGCAGTGAATCTGTATATCAGTCAAAGAGACAGGAGACAGAGTATCTACATTGCTTTTATTTCAAGGCAAGGTAGAGGCTGATCCCTTAAAAAGCACAAAATGAGAAGAGCATCACACATAAATTCTTTGGTATGTTACATAGTTTGCACAAATTTTCACGTCTTGCCACCGCATACAGCTACAAACTTATTATTTTTTTGCGAACTTGGCCGTCGTCAGAAGCTTTACGAAATGGTTACAAATGCGCGAATGAGACACCACGTAAGAAACATGGAAACATTCCCCACACGAACCGCAACGTATGTGGGCGTGTTTCTTCATATTCGCCCAGTTGTAACCTTTTCTTAATCAATGACCCAACTATCCTAACAACATGTCAGTCAAAAAAAATTGCCCGCAGCTTCCCTCGGGGGAACACTGAGGAGGATGCGGAGCATATAATTGGTTAACGGGGTGTTAAAGTGCGACTTACTTGGGTCGATGGCTAAATTGGTTAACGTGGTTGTGAAATGGGGTGTTAAATTGCGACTTACTTGGGTCGATGGCTAAATCGGTTAACGTGGTTGTAGGAGGGGGGGTCAAATGAGTGAACACGTACACACGTATGCGAAAGGGTGGCGCTGGTCGAAGGGACGTCGATCATTGTGTTTGTGGATTCGTTGGAATTCATTTCACCGCGACCTTGGACGTCGACGCGCCGTACAAACCAACCGACGAGCGGCAACTGAGCGAGCGAGCGCCGACCTTGAGTATATATACAGCGCAACGGCGCATGCACTGTCAGCTGTTGAATGTTCTCGAAGCGCGACGGCGCATGCGCGTCCACTGGAGAATCAGGAGAATTGTAGAATGTTCTCGAAGGGGAGAAGCGCACGCGGCACAGATGGTGGGTGACGGTGCATGCGCGCGTCAGCTGTCGAATGTTCGAGAAGGGGGAGAAGCGCAACGGCGCATGCGCGCGCGTCAGCTGCCGATGTTCTCGAAGCGTGATGGCGCATGCGCGCTACATTATACAGCTAGCGAATGTTCGTGAAGAGGAGAAGCGCACGCGGTGTGTAAAGGAGGAAGGGTGCACAGATGGTGGAGGAGTGAAGCGCGCGCGGTGTGTAGAGGAGGAAGGGATGCACAGATGGTGGAAGAAGGAGGAGGAAGCTTGCGGACGGCGCCGCACTACAAGCCTCGAGTATTAGATGCTCCGCATCTAAAAGCTTCACTTGAAAACCTGCCTCGCCGGCTGTCTCACAAACGAAAACACCTAAGCAGCCGACGTAGACGAATCCTTCCTGTTGTCATGCCTGGGCTTGACGCATGTTGCTGTGGCGGGTGCTCGATTCGGCGCGAATCATAGACGCTGTTTATAGCTGAGCGACTTAACAAAAATAGCCGCGTAAGGCGTGCTGAATGAATTGTTTTTGTGTATAAAGAACATACCAAATATGGTCGTACTAGGATTATTTTGTAAAAAAAAACCATTCCGTTGGATTGATGATAACTGCATGGTCGGATTGATATGGCTGTACCCTTTAGATCAGGCGGTGGCTAACGCCACCAAGCCGATCTAAACTTGCCGCAAGTGCAAACAATTTTTTTGCACGTGCGCCCTCTAGCGCTTGGTGAGAGCACTGGTTTGTTACATAGCCGTGACGTACTTCCCGAGGCCAGATTTCGCTGAGTGTCCGCTTTAACTTTTTCTTTTTCTATGGCATTATCGTTATCGGTGACGTAGTTTCCAGAATATTAGGTTCCAGTAGGTTCTGCAAAATCGGCTAGGGCGAAAGCATTGGTGATTCCTTAATTTCGTCGATGAAGGCGACCATTGTACATTTGTTCACGTGTTTGTATTCGCTGCAGAAATTCGTGAGTTGTTGCTTTTCGTCCCCGCAGCTCGGTGATTCCTCTGTCGACGCACATATCGCAGCTCACCAACAGGTGCTGATTGCCTTCAACGACGCCTTCTAATTCTTCTGGTTTTAGAGGGCCGACGGAAATGATGATGCTTGATCGAAGAGGGATGGTGACTTGTTCTTCCAGCACATTCAAGGCGTGTCTTCCTGATGGCGTGCGTCACAGTAGGGATTTTACTGTGGATAGCGTTATCGACTTTATTCTCAGGTCGATGACCACACCATGGAGGCTCAAGAAGTCCATACCAAGAATGACATTGCTCGAGTAATGATGTAGTAAGACGAAGCTTGCTGGTTAAAGGCGGCTGTTAATGGTCACTCTGGCTGCGCAGATTCCTGCCTGTGTTATAGGTTCCTCCAGCTGTATGGATTTCAGGGCCTTCCCACGTGGTTCTAACTTTCTTCAACTTCGCGGCGAACGTTCCACTGATGACGGAATAGTCAGCTCTTGTGTCGGCGAAAGCTGTGGCCCTCTGGCCGTCGATGAGAGCGTCGAGGTCGCTGGTTCGCAGCGTGGCGTTGCGGTTGGGTCGCGGAGTCGGATGACGGCTACGGCGGTTTGTACCACTGTTTTGACGTTGCGTGATCAGTTGTTCTTCTGGCCGCAAAGTTTCCACGTCGGGACTACTTTGAGGTTGCGATGGGTTCTTGAAGTTGCGTCGCGTCGTCGTCGTCGGAGGATCTTCGGTTGTTCGTCGTACAGCGACCGCACCTTGGTTGGTGCCCTTGGTTTTCCGAATATGGGCTAGGCGACCAACCCTGGGTTGGGCCATTCTTCGACCGGCGGTGAGGCAACATGTAGACACCGGGTGAAGGTGAACGCGAAGATTCTCGGGACATCCACTGTGTTGCTGTGAGGTAATCGGTGATGCCACGCGGTCTTTCATCCCGTTGTGGACCCGGTGTATCGATGGCCAAACCACGCAGTCTTATTTGGCGGTACTGGCAGCGGCGGTAGGTGCGGCCAGCTTCTCCGCAGTGGTAGCAGAGAGGTCGGTGGTCGAGGGCGCGCCACACGTCGGTTTTTATCGGAGCGTTGCACTGCCTGGCGGGTAGATGGTATGGCGTCGGCGGTGGTGGTGGTGGTGGTGTCCGGCGACGAAAGTGCGGCGGCGTGGCCTCTTGGCGTGGACGTTGGGCGAAGTGTAGCATCGGGCAGCAGTAGCGTAGCTCATAGCTTGGGGTGGCGGTTACGACGTCTCAGGAATACCGACAGATTGCTGGCTTTTCTCTCCGACGATGCCTGTGATTGACGAAGCTTGAGGCTGGTACGGCGGGAACATTCGGCAAAGTTCTTCGGGCTCTACAGCCCTTATGGTCTCATGCAGATCATCGGAGCATAGTGGTTGTATATCTGCATATATCTTGGAGTCGAGTAGCAGTTCAATTGTCATGTGCGCATTTACTGGGTCTTATCAATAGTTGTCGCTTCTGACACAAATTCTCGCACGCTGTTCGGTGGATTCCGCATCAGTCCCGCGAAAACTTCTTTGTCGAACTTTCTTGTCGTTAGGCATTTCGAGGTCGACGTGACGGAAGATTAGCGCCATTTCTTCCCCAAGGATAGTCACATTTTCATTCGGGAGTTGCACCCTCATCTCCAGCAACGTCGTAGATCTTTCCTCGCTTGCGATGCTTCTGAACGTGTCCAGGAATATGCCGCGGAAGAGATTTCAGGTCTGAAGGACGGTCTCCCGATTCTCGAACCAGGTCCTTGCCACGTCTTTCAGATAAAATAAGACGCGACGGAGCTTCTCTTCCGCGTCTCAATGGTTGAGGGCGGCCACGTGTCTCCAGCCAGGTCTATGGATCTTCAAATGATGACTCACAGAAATTCAGTGGCTCCCTTGGCTGCAGCATCACGATCGCACAGTGGTTGTCATCGTTGCCGCAGTCGAGGTCATCGCCTTGGTCTTCCGAGAATTGTCTTGTAGAGGCCCGTACTCCGGTGCTAAACCTTGCTGCCTGCGGCGTGTTCGCTGCTCGTGGCAGGCGTTGGTTTCTTCTCCGCGACGTGGGTTTGGTTCACGGTTTGACGGGGGCGCCCGGTACATGAAAGAAGCAGCATCTCCATTAGATGTCATGGGATCATGACGTGAATGAAGGATGACGTGAATGAAGGAAGCAGACTGTACTTACAAGATGAAACTGTTTATTCGGGTGAACTTGTGGTCCGTACACTGAAAGTCAGACTACAGCAATGCTCACTGGCACTGACAGCGGCGAATAGAGCGCCGGCCGTCGATCAAATGGCAAGTGGTGAGGCGCGTCGGCATTTATACACGTGTCATCGAATATTCTAGCGTTGTTGTTAGCAGCCACGTAGGTTCCAGAACAATCTGCAATGTTCGCGAAGTGGGCGTAGTCTTAACAAAGTGATCTACTGCAGTCCTGAAGCTTCTCAAACACTGCAGGTGCGGTTCGCGCTAACAATCATTGGCAGTAAAACGGGACTATAACAAATCTAGAAGAGGGAATGGGTTAATAGGAACCATGTGAATGCCTCCTACTGACGAAGGAAAAAAAGCAGTTTCATCGCACCACTGGGCTTCGCACCTAAGCTCTCATGCTCTAAAGGCAAGCGCCTTAACCACTAGCTAAGCACCTACATTTTTTGTTTATTACTAGGCTGTGGAATCAAACTGTATACCTACGACACTGGTAACAAAGCACGCATTGCACGGAGTTTACATCGTGTTTGGGCAGTCAACTATCATTGTGCTGGTTTTGTCAGGCTGTATTTCCCGCATGTTCACCAGCGGCTCTGTCTGGATAACCATTCTGGTGCTTCTGGTGCGCTTTATAAATATCAAGAAACCAGTGGGTGCTGTCTCTGAAATAGGCTCGTTCAGACCATGCGTCCTTTTCAATGGGTCAACCTGTCATTCTCGCTCTCAATATGCAGTGGAAACCCATCAGCGTAACTGCATCTGCGTTTAGAAACCTAATGCCACGCTGGTAGTGTCGGAACTCTTTTCTTCACTGTTTTCTGCAGAACATCCCAAAAATAAACGCTCTCCCAACAATTTAAACGCCACTCCTTTGCTCCAAAAAGCTTTAACAGGCAGTGTATAGCTGTGGAGCTGAAAAGAAAACGTTTTGATACCGGTGTCACAAGCATCCTTTTTTGCCCTCTTTCAGATGTCGCTATCTGGGCCTTCAGTGTACAAAGACCACCACATTGGCACTGGAGAAACAATGCTACATAAGGCAAAATAAAGTTCTTTTTATCTAACAACAGCTAGGCACACTCGTGAAAAACGTACATCAATAAATCTTACACTGGACAGAACTTCCTTATAAACGTCGCACACATCTCCCTGCAGAGGGAACCCTGAATGTGTGTGAAGCAGCCATGGGTAGATTTAAAATTCAGTAAAGAGGTGCTCTTTATTCATCACCCTATAGACACTAAGGTTGTGCCACTTGCGGGGTACCCGTCGTCTGGCCACTGGACGAAACGGAAACGCCACCTAACAACTGAGAGAAACATTTATTAGTAACAAAAAATGTTAAACTAACTATCATAAGATAAACATAGTCCATCCGGCCATTACACGCGCCGGGTAGTTCGGGTAGTTCTAACGGTTAAAACCGGGTAGTTCTAACGAAATAGTTTTATTTTGTCAGCTTATGGCTTTTAAAATAATGAAAGGGCTCAAGAGAAAAAATAAATATTAGGAATTGACAAATAGAATTTACAGATATAAAAAATGAAGCAGATTATTCAGCAACAACAAAATAAATTAAGAAAGAAAACAATTTGGAGAAAGTACTGTAAAAGTAATAATTGGTTCTACAGTATGAATATCTGTGAACCTTTGATAAACTCCTGCAATGCATCGGCAACTTTCCCGTCGCTGAATTCCGAAGACACAGCCCCCCCCCCCCCCCTCCAAAAGTGCATTTGGAGTGTTTAACTCCTGCCCCGCCATGGTGGTCTAGTGGCTAAGGTACTCGGCTGCTAACCCGCAGGTCGCGGGATCAAATCCCGGCTGTGGCGGCTGCATTTCCGATGGAGGCGGATATGTTGTATGCCCGTGTGCTCAGATTTTGGTGCACGTTAAAGAACCCCAGGTGGTCTAAATTTCCGGAGCCCTCCACTACGGCGTCTCTCATAATCATACGGTAGTTTTGGGACGTTAAACCACACGATTTAATCAATCAGTGTTTAACTCTAATCTTATAACACGGAAGGTAGCAGCTAATGTACTTTTGCGCAATGCGGCATATCTTTCACAAGATATAAGATAATGGTCTGTTGTCTCAGGGACTGCACAAAACCAACAATTAGGGGAAGCAGCCAGAGCAGCTCGGTGTAAATAAAAATTGATATAAGGAGTTTGACACGACAGCCTAGTGATTGCGACTTCAACTGCAAGCGTGCGACGTATTTTACTATTGCAATGAAGAATTAGGTGTTGGAATTCCACTGTTTTCATTATGAACGACAAAAAAAAATTGAAATCGCTTTTCTCCTAAATCTAGCTCCTATAATGGATTTTGATGCTGATAATAGGTGAGTAACCGGGTCATTTATTGAGGACTTAGCTACGGCATCCATCGTTTCATCGAGAAAAAGTCCCTTATGTACATGTACCCAAACCAATTTAACCAAATATATGTGCGGTGAAACTCATGATCTTAAAGAACTCCGCACTTGCGAGATCTCATTTGCAGTGATAGAAGAACACACCGACAGCGAATCAGTTAAAATTATGGCCGAACTAGTTGATGCTGTAATTGGCGGAGAGCTGAAATTATCACCATAAATTCTGCTACAGAAATGAGTACACAATCTGGAAGTCGTAGAGAAAATGAGCAATGTAGAAAAGGAGCGAAGGTCCTAATTTAAAATTTTTCTTAATTCCGCGAAGTACTCGTCGCAATCACTGTCTTCGTTGGTAAATGAACCAGATAAACGCTCAGCGTAGATTTTAAAAGGGCGTGCGGCATTAGTTTTGATTGTTTTGGAAAAATTTCGCCAAACTGTATTTTGATAGAGTTGTCTGGAACGCGCATATACTCAATCGTCACCAGCCACATCCCAAGATAAACATCATGCCTTACACATGTGCAGCGGTTACCTCACTTGTCAGCAGCACGATGAATGGCGTAGTGACATAGTGGGTGTTTCATCGTCATCATCATCACGTGTAGTGGGCACCTTGCATGCGCTGTTCCGTCATGGCAGAAAGAGAACGTGGAGTCTGGAACGCGCTTTCTTTTCATCGTTGTCAGCGTCATCGTCATCGAGGGTCGACGGCAAACATGGCTCGACCCTAATATTCTTCACCCCTGAAAAAGAAAGAAGAAAGAGAGAAAGAAAAGCAAGGAAGTTTTGCAATTGGTGCGCCAAGCCTGAAGAAACTGAGGACCTGGGCAGCCTTCTTTGTTTTTCTATTATTCTTTTTATTTCTTCATTTCTGTTTTATTTTTTTCTATCCCGTTCTTTTCGTGGAAGTTATTTTTATCCCATGCCAGCAAATCGGCGCAACAGTTCTGGAAGCGAAGAAAAAGATGTCGAAGAGAATGAAGAAGAATGTGAGGACGAACTAAAATGCACTCTTTCCGTCTTTAGGTACGTACTTTATTTTTTTGTTAGGATCGTTTAATTCTTGAAAGTCATATACCCACTTCATGGCGAATGCCCTGAGTGGGTATGGCCATGAAGGCATCATCATCGTCATAGTCATCATCATCATCATCGCATAGCAGGTGGCTTCCGCATTTTCTCTTTCAAACCTCAGAACTTGTAAGCTTCAATAGTTAGGCGTGTCATTTCGGTAATTCTTTTTGCGATTTTTCGCGAAACAACATGCCGCACAACGGAAGCTCACCATCTCTGAGGTTTAAAAGACAATATGCGTGAGCCAGGCGTCCCTTTGGCTTTCCGTCAAGGAAATGACGCGTCTGAGTGTATACGACACGTGTTTATTGAGAGGTGCCTGTTGTTGATAGTGCTACAGACAACGTTATCGATTATATATATACCAAAATATGCCTCTTCCATACATGTATTTACTGACGGGTCCGTGTTACGGTATTTACTCGAAAATTGCTCGGGCAGGTCGACCTCTACCTATAGTGTTCTACGAGACAGAAACAAATGAATATAGGTCGACCAATGTTTTTAAAGACGATAGTATTTCTTGGGGACCTTCGACACAAGAATTTTGGTCTGTCTGTCTATACATTTGTCTGTTTGTCCACTCTTAACGGCACCGGGTACTTGAAACGGCCGACCCCATCCGCAGCACCCACCAATGTTGCTCAAGATTCAGCGTTCATACTTGTGCAATTTTCAATTAAAAGCAATTATTGCGCATGTCTGGGACACCATAACAACACGTATATATTCTGCACGTGCGTCTTTTACTAGAAAAGGCATACATAAGTAATGTTAAGGACCATAGCGTTTATCACGCTGCGCTGACCACGCAACGCTTGCACGAAAAGGCGAGTGTTTCCAACGCTTTGCTAAGACGAGATGGCGGTGGCACCTACCCGTCGCCTTGCGTTCTACACCTTATCACCACTGAGACGGACGCGCACACCCGTCTCAGAGCCACGTGCTTCGTTTTCCAAGAAAACTGCCAGATGGCGCTCATGTCTCACGTTTGACGTGACTTGATGCATTCGTTCGCCTCCGCTGCACGCTCGAGGCACTCTAACGCAGCGTCTCCAGAATACCATTTACCGATTTTCTTGCGCAGAACATCAAACAAATGTTTTGTTCCCTCTCTCCACACGCAAGAATATCGTCTTTCGACGACATTTGCAGATTAACATGCAAATACGGGGCCACTTTTTTTAGTATAGAAACAAAGAAATTGAAACGCAGCACACCTTTATTTAACTAACTCAGTGCCCTAATCGCTGCCAATAGCCGTCATCTTGTCAGATGTGCAAGATGGTGTCGTTATCGGACTCTTCGGAAGCATCCGCGACTTCCCAAAAGACGCCGTCTTTTCTGCCACCGCTGCCGATTGCTGGGCCGTGAAAGGCACGACGCCGTGCACGCACACAGACGGTCTTGCTGCTTTCGCCAACCCCCAATCAGCGCCTAATTTACACAGAACTCGCACTGCACAGCACAATTGCTCGAGTCCTCGGTAAAAGTATCTTTTGGCACTCGAAGTCACCCGTCTTGCTCTGCTGACGTGACATCGTCGCAACCGCGCACAACAAATTGGTGATGGTGGTTAGAAGAAGGTGGCGCCTAATTTCTGCAGCCCGATGGGAGCACGGCGCAGCGCCTAAAGCAAATGCGAACCGTCACCCGTAACGCCGATCGTACAATCATAGAGTAACATAAAAATGATAAGAGTGGTCACTAGGGCATAAAAAACTGGCTGAACTATACACGCAGCTTCACCCCAGCCCTATAAGATGTCAACACATCACTTACTGCTTCAAGGGAACACGCGTACTAGTTATTTACTACAGTACCTTTTCTGGTGCATTATACGTCTACGTGTTTCTCCGTATGTGATAGTGGCCTGAATCCTTCTTTATTGTCTGCGATTGCACTGTGCGATAACATCGGGCTGGGATCAGGCATGAATCGGACGCGAGAGAAGGGCACATGATGTCGACGCGACGGTAACGTTGTCACGCTCCGTGTTCATGAGCATTTACGGCAATAAAGAAGTACGGGCAGTAGCAGGTAGATGCCATAAAAGATGTACGATAACGTGCCCGGCGTGCGTCGTGATCTTCGCTTGTTTCGTCTGCCTCTCAGCTTGGCTGCTGCTAGGTACGAACGCCGTCAATACTATGTTTAGTGCGTATTGGATTTGTCATTGAAGCCTTAACCTATCGTTTCTGGCATTGGGCTGTTCGGCACAGAGATCTTTTTTTTTTGTGCTCTGCACTTCGCGTATACTGTTTTCGCGCATTGATTTACACGAAAGAAAACTGTCTGGAATGTTTCGCAGCACGTTTGCGAGAAAATTCTTTGTTGGCTCAAGAAATTGAGTCGCTGCTCGCGTTGTTAGGTTTTCGTTAAGCCGCTACATGCATTCGAATTCACTACACGAGTGATATTTTGAGAAAAGTGCAGCTATGCTCAGTATCGTTATCTGTGCCGTTCGCAAATTGCTTGATGCTAGAACGAGCGCAATAAGAGAAGTGGTGAATCTATAAAATATGTTTGCTACCTAAAGCGAGGACGTAATCTTTGAGTAAACACTCCTGCCTCGTTAACGGCTTGCATGACACCCCAAATTCGTTTGTTTTTGCTGCGGCAACTGCTTGAGGCTGCGGCAACTGCTTGAGGCTGCTTGAGGATGTAAAGTGTGCAGGAGAAAATTAGCGCGAAGGTGGGAACAAAAACATAGCCAACGTTTTTCTTTTCTGTTTTCAGTTCATGCCGTAGTCAAGTGCTGCGGCAACTACTGCCGTGCGCCGTTGTGCACAGTATGTGTAGTTGTGTGCGTTTATTGCAGTTTCATTCTGCGGCGGTTGTTGGTGTATTGTTGCCTATATGTTTATTTCTTGTGTGTAACTTATATTCATGATATGGCAGCTGTATTTTCGCGTCTCACAGGGAAATGAACCTCTCTTTGTGCATGCGTTTATCAAACTTTAACAAAGTGGGCATGTGCTTACCAAGGCCATTACTTGAAAATAAAAGTTTTCACTCCTCTAATGATTCTCATGTTTTAATTAAATTGTGTGCATAGACACACATTAACACCGTGTGCTTGCGGTGCAGCGCTTACACGAAGGTCATTGATGCATGCAAACGACGCGTTGAACAAAAAAATAAAGTATGGTCTCAGAGATAAGCACTCACGTAGAACTGGTCTCGGAGGCTGTACAATAATCCTTGTCACTAAAAAAAAAAAATGGCCTTCGAGACCGTCTTTTCTGCGGTCTGCCATCTCTGAGGCTGCAAAGTTTCACCACACCCGTTTGGCGCACTGCGAACCCAAATCAGCCGCATGCAGGGGACCCAAGGAAGTGTCCAGTCTTGACCTTTTATGTTATTCTATGGTACAATGAACAAAGTTCGAGGTGGCGACGGCGAGGCAGCGAGGCCTCAGGCCAGTGCCACTGCGGCTGCGCGCCCAAAGGCAGTACCAGAAGCACGGCAAGTGGGCTTGGAACTTCAGGGCTAATACCTAGGGAAATCGTGGGTTTCATCGCAAACACGGTGGAGCGGTTGCATTTCGCGGGGGTGGTACGCAGCTATTGCATAGATAACATTTTTTTTTCAATTACTCAGGCAGTCAAAAAAGAGGAGGAGGTTTTAATTTCAGATTTCATGGCATATAACATGCGTATGCAGCAGGAGCCGCAGTGCAAAAGGAAGAGGGGGGGGGGGGTCTCTATTTCAGATTTTATGGCATATAACATGCCTATGCAGCAGGAACCGCTTAAAGAACAGCGGGCGTGGCAGTTGAATGCTATAAGCTCGGCGCTTTTGGTTGGTTTGATCGTGAATATAGGTCGAGATTCTTTGGTCAGGAATGTAAGTCGATAGCTGGTTATGAACGACACTTCCGGAAAAACAAGGTCGACATTATTCGAATAAATACGGTGCCTACTGTTTCAACAGCAGCGTTCGTCATACCAGTGAACGCTCCCGTCTAGACCATCGAACAACATCAATGGTTGCAGAGATTGTGGCCATCCGCGAGGTACTTCGTTATATATCGACGCCACCTCCTCGCTGCTGCACTATACTTTGTGATTAAAACCAGCACTTAAGGTAACTGATTCCATACTTAAATGGGGGCCATATTATCTTCTTGCTAAAGAAGTAGCTGAACAACACGATGTATCCCTTAATAGTAGTCATCTTATTATAAGATATCAGTGAATTCCAGGGCACTGCGCAGCCTACAGGAAAACGGGCAAGCCGATGCGAAGCCAAAGATGACTCATGATAACGCCGAAATATTTGTTATTCTGTTTTCACGACCGAATACCAACACTGTTGTGTACACACTCCGTCAAGACTCTACAGTAGCATATTGGTCCTTACCAAGACACCCTCTCTGACATCTTCACGAACTCCTGATGTGAATATTAGATTACTGCCAACCATGAAGTGGTGCAGCACAAGCTTGTTTCACCAGTTACAAATAAGTGTGGCGTTTACTCGTTACGTACACGTTATCGGCCATGCCCCTATAGTGAGGCCTGCATCACCCCTCAGACAACTGAACATATCCTATGCGTCTGCCCACGATATACCGTGCCAAGAAATTAGATGGCATCCGTCTTGATGAAATGTACCGAGCAGCAAGTTTCTGAAAACGTTCTGTTGGGAACGCCACCTCGTAAAGAGGCCGACACACTGAAAGCGCTGACCAAGTTTTCACGAGATACAAAACTCGACAAGATACTAAAACTGATCCAAGGTCTTCCTCCATCACCACCTTCCTCATCATCATTAACAACTTCTATTTCTACTTTCTTTTTCACCCCCTCTCTTTTCGTAACGCTGAGTAGCAGGCCGGAAATGGATTCTGGCCAACCTCTCAGCTTTTCTGACAAAAGAAACATTTCTCTTTAGGACATTCACGTGTGCGTCTGATGAAGAGGACGATATATATATATATATATATATATATATATATATATATATATATATATATATATATATATATATATTATATATATTATGAGTTAGTTCGATCGCCCGTTGCTGACGAAATACTGGTCTCACTATGTAAGCTCACGCCGTTTTGCTAATGCAATTGTTGATAGTTGGCGCACCGTCTGTGCCACTGCGTTTTTCTCTACGTTTTCTACTTGTAACAGTTGATGAGCAGTGGCGTAGCGGCAAACCTGAGTTGATGCCCTTTTTTACCAGTCTTAGCGTCGAGGCGCCACCCTTTCAGCCTTGGCATTGTCAATGGGCACTACCACATGACATTCCCTCAATAGCATTTCAGCAACGATACCAAAAGTGCTCATTCATGAGAAAATACTTATCCAACGATGCCCACCGAGATCTACACCAAAATGGTGGCATGTTTGCAGAGCTGGAACCGAAGCTTGGAGTGGTGCTGGGAGCATGGCTGACCACAAAGATGAGGAAGCTTGACCGAAGGTGAAGCGCGCAAGCTGAGGCAGGTGTGTGCCATGTTTGTAGCCGAATACAGACACTGTTTCAATGACTGTCACACCATTAAATAGGACATCGATGCAGAGTTTTTGTGCTCTAGTGATTAGCAGAAATAAGGAAACCACTTTTCTCATTACCCAACCAATGAGCCCTGATGACCTAATTCGACAGTATGTTTGTTAATCTAGAAGTAGTTAATACATTGGCACCATAGTTTTTTTATTTGTGGTATTCTAAGTTCCTGACTATTACGAAAACACACACAAAATATTTTCAATCAATCAATCACTCACTCACTCACTCACTCACTCACTCAATCAATCAATCAATCAATCAATCAATCAATCAATCAATCAATCAGTGTTTGTTCAATGAACTGAATACAAAAGTGGTTACAAAATATTTGGACCATTAGCCTCTGAGGCTAATGAAGAAATAATAAAGAATAATAAAAATTCAGGGCTGAAAAGGTAAAAAAGAGAAAAAAATTGCCCGCAGCTTCCCTCGGGGGAACACTGAGGAGGATGCGGAGCATATAATTGGTTAACGGGGTGTTAAAGTGCGACTTACTTGGGTCGATGGCTAAATTGGTTGACGTGGTTGTGAAATGGGGTGTTAAATTGCGACTTACTTGGGTCGATGGCTAAATTGGTTAACGTGGTTGTAGGAGGGGGTGTTAAATGAGTGAACACGTACACACGTATCCGAAAGGGCGGCGCTGGTCGAAGGGACGTCGATCATTGTGTTTGTGGATTCGTTGGAATTCATTTCACCGCGACCATGGACGTCGACGCGCCGTACAAACCAACCGACGAGCGGCAACTGAGCGAGCGAGCGCTGACCTTCAGTATATATACAGCGCGACGGCGCATGCACTGTCAGCTGTTGAATGTTGTCGAAGCGCGACGGCGCATGCGCGTCCACTGGAGAATCAGGAGAATTGTAGAATGTTCTCGAAGGGGAGAAGCGCGCGCGGCACAGATGGTGGGTGACGGTGCATGCGCGCGTCAGCTGTCGAATGTTCGAGAAGGGGGAGAAGCGCAACGGCGCATGCGCGCGCGTCAGCTGCCGATGTTCTCGAAGCGCGACGGCGCATGCGCGCGCGTCAGCTGCCGATGTTCTCGAAGCGTGACGGCGCATGCGCGCTACATTATACAGCTAGCGAATGTTCGTGAAGAGGAGAAGCGCACGCGGTGTGTAGAGGAGGAAGGGTGCACAGATGGTGGAGGAGTGAAGCGCGCGCGGTGTGTAGAGGAGGAAGGGATGCACAGATAGTGGAAGAAGGAGGAGGAAGCTTGCGGACGGCACCGCACTACAAGCCTCGAGTATTAAATGCTCCGCATCTAAAATTTTTTGCATAGAGGAGGTATGGCAGAGGCCCATGTTCTGCGTGACGTCAGTGCACTTCGAAGGGCACCAGATGGTCTAAATTCATGGAGCCTTCATTTAAGGCAACCCTCATAATTATATCGTTGTTTCGGGATATCAACTCCCAGATTTCATTCAAAATATTCTGGAGGTGTTCATATTTGCAAGGTGTTCCAGCGCGCGAACAAAGGAAAAAAGGACAGGGTAGACAGAAAGAGCGCTCTTTCTGTCTACCCTGTCCTTTTTTCCTTTGTTCGCGCGCTGAAACACCTTGCAAATATGAATACGCACCAACTAGCCCAAGCTTCCACTCTTGTGAATTCTGGAGGTGATCATGATCCTTGGTTTAGGTATGCCACTCGCGCATCGGCGTTCGTGGACATTCGTGTTTTTCTATGGGGTTGAGTTCGTGTTTCGCCGCTTCGCCGATTCGGATCACCGAAGCCATCTAAACAGAAGTGCGTGGTTGGTATCGGCCCCGCTAGACGCCACAGTGATACCATCTAATTCTTCCAGTCTTTCAATCATCTAAGTCCCGTATTCTCAAACCAATATCAACCATACCTCGAGTTTTCCTTATCAGTTTAAAGCCTTTATTCCATTTGATAAACAAAACAGGCCAGTACGCACGAACCAATGTCGTTTTATCCTGTTACCATTTCTTTGACCTTATAATGCACGTAGAGAGTACTGGAGCTTGAGGAAAATGTGAGGTAAGGCCAAGGTCCGTTTGTGAATATGGGCTTTATTTGAAAGACCAAAGAAAGGCTTGATTCCCTCTGAAATTTTCAATCAACTCAACCAGCTACTTTTGATTGATTCTCGTGATGGTTACTATTCGTTTACAGCATACAAATGTTATTATGCTCCGTTATCTTATCTAAATAGTCTTAAATTTAACCTAAAGCAGAACCATTGATTTCTATTTCTTCAGACATATTATGAATGAGTGGAAGTCCGTACGTAAGGGCTTCACAGGGTATATATTTGGATTAGAAACAGGAGTGTCACTCAGTGCTTACACAGAAACAAATAAACAAACAAATACAAATAAATAAATAAATAATAAATCAGCTATCATAGCACTCTACTTCAGATTTCTTCGCAGTTCATGGAGAAAGTAGCTCAGAAGCTGGTACATAAACTAATTCTTCCCAATAATTTGAAGAACGAATGAAAGTGTTGAAATCTCGGGCAGAAAAAAGCAAACAGATGAAGAGCTTTAACGCTACCATGGAGAACATTCTACTCGGGCATGAATAAAACTTTGATGATCCTGCTTCCTATTTACTTGAGGAGAGGCACATGACCTGGTTTGGGCAGTAATTTGCTCTTGCATGCCGCTATGGCATGGGAACGGGAAAGGCGCGAATAAAATATCGGATAAAAAAAAGGACAGCTTAGCACTAGTCGTGCCAAGCCAGAAGAAAGTGCCAGGCAGCCAACTTTGTTTCTTTCTGGTTCTCCTTCACCTTATAACTGTGGTGCCCATGCCCCGGCTAGTTTGGCCAAGAATTGTGTGGTTTGGTAGAATATTACGAAAATTTAGAATAAGGGAAGCCACAGCATAGAAATATTACAAATTACGCGAAAAATTCTAGTGTTTGACCAGATGTGTTTGTCTATCTCTTTCTTTCCTCCTGCCTTTCTTCTTTTCCCCTTTCATTTTCGCTGCCTTTTTTCTCTCCTTATTTATATTTATTTTTCTTTTGTTCTTGATATTTATTTCCACTTCTACTTCTCGCTTGCTTCCTCTTTTTGTTCTATTTTTACACGCGGTTTTGCCTGCGTTATACGCCGTGCGACGACAGCACACAAGAACCCGGGCCCTAGAAGGGATCTGCTCTTAATATGAACATCAAGGCGCTTGAAGTACAAAAGGGAGAAAACGCTTCCTTGACGCGAGCGTAACTCGCATAAATTCAAAGGACGAAAAGCAAAACACATGAACAAAGAAGCTTCGGCGTGGAACATGCCTTCGCAGACAGGGCCTAAAAATTTTTACACAGGTTCTCCTGCTCGCTATGCGCCAAGCGCCATCTAGTGAAAAGACAGCGAACGTAAACAATTTTCCGATGTGGCTGCCCCGCTACAGTGAACTAGAAGTACTCTAGTGGTGCGACCGGCCAGGCTCTGGCGCCAGCCTTTCACACGGATGGCGCGAGGTGGCGCCACTGCTCCATTTCCCAGGAGCTTCGGCTGCGTTGACCGGCCGTCGCTGGCTCCTTCTGAGTTGCAGCTATGGTCAATTCTAACGCGCGTGTTTGCTTCCTGGCTCATGCAAACGTAAAATTGCTAGGTTAGTTATTGCGTGGCTCAGCGGTTTGTATATACATAGTTTGGCCAAAAATATATATATATATATATATATTCATATTTACCACACGCGCTAATAACATTCGCTACAAAGCGATTGCTCATCACCATCACAAGCTTACGGCGCGCTTCCACTATAGTTTTGGTGCTGGCTTATTACATAGAAGGTCATGGTAAGGACACAGTGCTCAGCATCGAAAATGAAAACAGGAACATCTTTTATTTATTGTGATGGTTGGAAGAGTACAAAAAAATACAAAATAACAAAATAAATTTCACTAGTTTAACAGCTTTTCAAAACTATTACGAGGATTCGCAAAAAAGAAGACACGTGAGATGGACATGTGCAGAACTTAACATCTACTGAGCTTAGGTGCTTGGCTGATTCTCGTTTTTTAGTACTATTCTGGTTCACGCTTTTAGTTAGGAAATTCAGACGAGTAGTGATGTAAAAAACGATGACCTCAGCTGCAATGCCTTCAGAATGGTCACGACAACCAAGCCCATTTTTTTGCTTTGCCTTAACTTCGCTTAAAATGTCGAGTATGCTATCAGCGTGCAGCTCCAGCAAACTGAAACACGTTGTGAAGGCTTTTTCTAAATCATGAACAAACTTAAACAACAGGCTAGACGGATAAAGCACGGGTTTCTCTTGACACACGGGATAAAGCACGGGATAAAGCACGGGATAAAGACGGGATTGCACGGGTTTCTCTTGACACAAAACACCTTGATAGAAGACTTGGGCTACAATTTTTCCTTCTGTGGACATAAAGCACACAGCTTTTTCATGAAAAATATCCAGTTTTGTACGCTTGCTTATAACTGTCGTCACAAATATTAGGTCGCAGTGGCCAACTGCTTCTATACGACACCAGTAGTTTGCAGGAACTTCAAGTGTGCGAATAGCTTCAATTGAAAGTCGCGCACTAGTGGCAGCATCAAAGTCCATGCCTTCCATTTCACCGCCGTCGCACACTTCGTCAGGTGCATCAGGCCTGGGCCGTTTTCTGCTTGCGCCTTCAGGAGGTTTGCCTGCTTTCCTTCTCTCGGGTCTTTGCTTGGGCGCAGCGACGGAAAGGTACGCTGGACAACCTGGCAAAAGCGTTGGCACGGCATCAGGCACCAATGACGGTTTTCCTCGGGGAGTGCGCACTTCACAGCCATTTATCACGTGCACATATTCGCGCAGAATATATCTTGGCTCGAAGTGATGTTCGCACACCGCTGATGTTTCGGTCAGAGGCTTGTCATCCCTCCGGAGGTTACGCTCCCACTTTCTGCGGAGATCGTCTTCTCTAGGAGCTGCAAACAACGATGCCTTCGGGGCGCCTGGGTAGCCGCTTCGGCAACCCGGAGCAAAACAGTGTGAATCCGTCCTCCGCTTCGACATGTCCCGAGCTACATGTTTGTTGGTACGGAATACCTGAACAGGTAAAGACAGCTGCTCCACAACGGTCCGTGCGAGAAAATGCAGAGCAGAGTATACCGGTACACGTGCAGTACAGTAGCTGCAGACAAAGCGATGCGCAGGATACCGGCAGACGTGCTGAACTAACGCGCTGAATCACCAAGTGACCGCGCCTCGCCTAGGAAAAGGCGCAGTAGCGCCACGAGAAACCCTAGCGGCGGTCCGTGGTATTTCCGACCGCCAAGAGAGGCGGCGTGGCCTGGCGGTCGTGCCACTAGAGTACTTCTAGTTCACTATAGCCCCGCTGCGCTAGATGTGCCTCCGAGCTAAAAGCCGACGTGTACCCCCTCTTTCCTACCCCAAGCAACGGTGCTTTTTCTCTCTCAGCTTCTCTAAGCAAGCGGGGAAAAGCTCCACTACCTTCTTTTCATTTTCTCATCTTCTTGTTCCTCCACCACAGTGCTGTAGATCGCTGAGGCCTTTATGACGTTTCCCACTTGGTCACTAGGTGTCGCTACAAACCCAAGCATCGCGTTTTCTCCTGATATAAAAAGTGCAAGTGTATCGCGTGCGAGTGGCACCGTGAAACCGCGTGGCATCCAAGTCGGCGTGGCGGTGCGCTGCAGTCTGTGGCGATGCGTGTAGTAAGTAATGGTGTTCTGTGGTAATACGCTTTACGCAGAGTTCTCTAATTAAACGCATGATGACCTAAGCTAGTGGGTGAATGGGTTTGTACGGAAAGTAGCAACGTTTTGGTATCATTTTTCTTGAGCCGTGACACCTCTTGTGTTCCGATTCATGGCTTTCTTAGAAGTTAGTCGCGCGTCAAGAAATTGCAGTGAAAATAATAAAAAACAATAAAAACACACAATGCACACACTCGCTCCCAGTAAAATAATTGAACACTCGGTGCATCATAATTTTAGGCTGCTTAGTAGACGAAGACGACACACGTTTCAGCCTAAGTTACGGTCAATAATCGGAAATACACACAAAAGATAGAGACAAAATGAAACAACTTATTTCACATTCCCATTATTTTGACAAAGAAGGTATTTTTGTTTATTCGCTATGTGTGCTCTTGTGGTTATATAGGAATTGTGTCTGTGTGAGTGCCTGTTGCTTGTTTTTTTTTTGTGGGCAGCCTTCAGCATAGATTTTATATTCAAGTGCCGAATTACTGCTGGGTCAACCTAATTCTGCGTGGCGAATAATTAGCGCCACTTACAATAAGTCGCCGCATGGATGCGTCCCATTCAAGCTGATGTGGTTGCTGACGTTGTTTCCGGCTTGGCTAGGGTTTTTACCCTCTACAGTTTCTTTCTCTCTTTCCAACTCAGGCGATCTTTTTCTGTCTTTTCATTCTTACTCTTCGCTTTATTTCTGTTTCTCTTTCTTTCTCTCTCACTGTTGCTTCTCGCCTCTTCTCCTTGCTCCTCCCCTTCATATCTCTCCTCCTCACTTTGCTTTCTATTCCACACCTTGTTCTTTATTTTGCTACTTTTAAACGTAGTTCTGCCTGCGTTTATCTTTCGCTGATCATTATAAATGATTATCATCAAGGCACTCGAAGAACAAGATGGAGGCTTCTTCCTGGCGAGAGCGCGCGCTCAGCATGCTACACATGGAGCGTTAAGCCATTCGACGACGGCAGCATACGACAGAGTGCCCCCCCCCCTCCCCCCAGAAGAGTGAACGGGCTCCTTTTTAATTACTTTTTGAGAGAATACTCCGCTACAAACAGCTGTACCAGACGTTCCCTCGCTGCCACAAGCCAATTTCAACTTTATCGCTTACAATGCAGTAATCCACAATTTAAGGTTCCAGGGTAACATTGTACAATACTTAGTGGTTGAAATACTCACTGGGGACAAGAAATCGCTGTCCCATTGAACTATCAAATAATTATTAAAAACTATTTACGGCGAAGCTTGAAGATCCCCCAATATATTTTTTATGTCACAGATCTACCATAAAAGCGAAGAACTGATAGAGATAACAAATCATTGAACCACTGGTTACTAAATAGCTGCACCAGCCCACATTGCCGCGTAAATATAGGGCCCTTTGAAATCACCAAGTATAGGTTCTTCTTTCGCATAAAAGCACAAATACATTTCATTCGGTGAGTTATCTCTATCTCATTCAATAATCGTGAGGAGTGGCTTTCATTACGCTTTCGTGACACGCAGCCTTAACAGAAGAGAGCAAGCACTTTCCCCAATTCATTCTCGCTTTGTTGAGATAACAGGAGTAGCAAAGTTTGGCTCGTGCAGATACGGAGATGTCATTGGTGACAACGCATTCACAACGACCAGCAACTTCGGGCCGCTCAACATTTAAATCCACAGCAGATTTCTTGCACGGCAGTGATCACGCGCCGCATTATACGCCCTTTCTGCGAAAAGCAGAAACACTTTTGTGCCCAGCCTGGGTCCCTATATGAACACGACGCACATTTCACGTCTACCTTTGCCTACCTTCTTGAGCATGCTCACCCCTCCGCCCATCCCCAAATCGTATACACGCAATGACAGCGCCCTCTTTACTGCGTGCTTTCTTTGCATTTGTGTGTGTACCACGTGCGGGGCGTTACAAACTGCATTTGGACGTTCTATCGACCACCAAGCCAACGCCGACGCCCACTGCGAATTATCGCTTGCAGCATCCCCATGTTTCTAACAGCGGGTGCACTTCGGGGGTTAGGCATTGTTCCATGTAGTCGTCAGTATTTCACTCAACATTTACAGACGCTAAACGAATAACAGACATCAACATCGCGTACTGCCAATTGTAGCGGTTTCAAGTTTCGGCTACCATTTCAGGAAATAATGCAGCTGAAACGATTAGGAATCGTTGTTTGAACGTCTGTTGCATTTCCTGTTCTCAGTTCCTGTGAACTCTGTACCTTTCTACTTACGCATCTTTCCTTTCAATAAAGTTTGTTTCGAGCACGTTCTCTTACTCCATCACGTGTTCACGTTGTTCGACCAATTCACCGCAACAAGGTTTTATATACAATTGCTACCGAAAAAGGGTAAAGTGTGGTTCATAGAGTTTCATACTATAAAATAGTCGGGATCATCATTGTTAAGGCGCGTAGTACTCTCATTGTAAGAATTCATGGCATGAAGGAACCATCGGTGCCCACTTTTCTTTTCAGAAGCTTTCGGCGATTCACTCACATTGAAAATCATCGACTGCGGTTTTTTATGTTTATTTTTCTTAACCATAAAAGGGGAAAGAATAACTTTCAGTAGACATCGTCTATAGACCACCGTCCGCGCTTCGAGTTGCTGCGGAACAAAGACACCGACGTCGCAAGCCGATTATACAGCAGAGGGCTCTGAAAGTTTGCGCATGCGCTGATCGAAAGTCCGTCGATACGGCGTGCTCGGCGAACTATATACTCGAGCTGTAGACTCACAGCCAACGAGGTTAGACGAACGTCCAAAAAGAAGGGGGTGTTGGAAAGAGGGGAGTGCTCCGGGCTAACAAAAGCGCCACTTAGCATACAAGACGGCCCAGCAGATTCCGGGTGCCAAATGCAATCCCATTGCGATGTGGATGTAGCGCCCACTCGTCTTTTGGCGCGCACCTTTTGTAGGAGGCCCGAACAAGAGTGGGTGCCGACAGGGATAACATTTTTCGTCCGACTGTGTGTGTCTTCAGGCCTCTTCCCCAGCTCCAATTCACTTGGTTCTTTGTTTGTACGTCACTTTTGTTTCACTTATCTTTACTATAACGAAGCGAAGAGGGGCGTTTTCTTCAATTGCGGGAGTATATACCGGGTGTCTCACGTAACTAGAACCAACGATCAAAAGAACGTGGTTAACCTGGAGTGATTATGAACAACAGCATATGAAGAGAGAGCATATAATTTGCCGTTATATGGTGCTCCTTAAGGTTTACTCTATATCCATTGATTGACAAAGATAAGTTGTGGAAAACTTTGAATACTCACATTACAGGCAAGTTCGTTTCTCTTTTACAATGTAGGGGACTTTCCAAAACAGTAAACCAACTCTTGAAACAACGTACACATTTCGTGGTGACTTCTTTCCCTGCATTTAAAGAAAGCACATCCATATGAAAGAAACCATGTCACTTTACTCGTACTTAACTCTATACTAGAGCATTCTCAACCGGGCTTCGAGCGAAATAACCGCGTGCGTGGACCGCGGCGGAATTCAGCTGCTGTGGCTAGGTCGCGGTGGGTTTAAAGCGTTTGCTTCACTCAGCGTCGGCATTTTTGACAGTGACACGCGGCAAAGAAGGGTTTTCATTACCGATAAGCGGTTGATTGAAGAGTATTGGGAATACCTGCTTCATATTGATCAGATGGTATAATTTGAGTAGCTTCTCCGGAGCCCTCCACTACGGCAGGCTCCATAATATGATGGTTTTAGGATGTTAAACATATCAGTTGATTATGGATAACTTGGGATATTAAACCAAGCATATCAATCGATTATCGATAACTTAAGTGGCTTATTGCTGAATCACATTGCCCTTTTTATCACGCAATCCAGATATCATAGTGCTGACACAACTTATTGCGGTTAGAAAGGGCGAATTTTGAAGACGGGGCCAATATCTTCCTTCAAATAACAGCTTTCCTCGCAACCATGTGGTAAGGCAAGAATGGCGCAAAACTTAAGGTTAAGGAACATGGATTGGATCGAGATAGAAAGCATGTCGCTAGTTCTGCATAACGGTGCGAATATTTTGGGTGCTTGGTCACAACAATTTGCTTGCACAAGCACAACTGCAACCAACTCCAGAACCCTGTCTGGATGAAAGTTTTTTGGGGTCTAATGCTATTCATAACCATGAATATGAAGGCACGTGAACATGAGAAATATGAAACGGAGGAAAGACGTCAACATGCAACATCAGGGCTATTGCAATTTGCTTTACAGCGTAAGTTTTGATAAGCTCACAAGAACAGCATATAGTTATTGCAACGCCGTAGCGGTGGCAGTGTCTGACGCAGCTGTTGCACACATCGAGAAAAAATAACAGTGGGTATGAGGTTGGTTCACACTCCGGCTTTTTGAGTGGCAAGTGACTGCCCCACCACAGCGCCACGAAAGTTCTTTCTTTATTTTGTGATTTTGGTAAATATCACTAAAATAAATAAATGTGAATAAGGAAACACAAAGTACCCTGCAAATGTATAGCGGATTTGTGGTGAAGCATAATCGTGCTGGCATCGTCTACCTTATAATGCACACAAAGCGACCAGCGGCTCCTTACTATCGGGGTCGAGGCACTCGTGATGTTCCGCTGCCGCTTTCACCAATCCTTGAACGGTTTCTGAATACACTACATCTTAAAAGGGACCCGTGCTTAGAGCTGCGACTAAGGATGCACCCATGGAAAATGTACCCTTATGCCTTACCTGCCACAAAAACACTGAAGAGATTTTTGTGTGCCACAAGGATGAATGAAACCTTGTCAGCAGTGTAATTCACGTGTGTGTACGTGTGTATTTGCTATGCTTTTATCAGTGTACATATCAAAATCATCACCTAGCATCGGGAGTAGCTTGCCATGCAAATAGCCAGGCTAACATCTCCAACTTTTAGTTAGAACAGTGCTCTCTCTCTCTCTTCTAGAAAAATATCTAAATTCAAGCGTCATTTATGGAGAGAAAACGCGTTAACAAATCTGATGTGGCGTCGCAAAAAAAGTAGAATTACGCATGACTACACACTACACGAATTTCGTGACAAGTGGATCATTTAATGGTCCCTGCTCGTAACAAATGGCTCAGCCATAATTCATCACGCTCATAATCGTCCCCCGCAGTCGCAGCAGGCAACGAGTATTGGTTGCTTCGCTACTTCGTAAGACAGCATGGTTTAAAGCGTTGAGGGTGCCTCACAACTGTATTTGAATCAGGCGCCCTAAGAGAGTTTATGGTGGGCTATAGGCAGGCCGCTCTGCCAGTCTGTGCTTTGGCAATGCTGCGCGCTCCGTGTTCTCGGTATATTTCCCCCCCTGAGAACAACTTCATGGTATTGTCGATTATGAACATAAGACTGGGTGACTTGTGCATGCACATAGCGTCATTATATTCGAGTGCTCTTTAAAAAAAAACTAAAACGCCCTGCCATGCAAATGTTACGCCAAATATATCGCTTTCAAGGCACGTGCTATATATGGTGACACTTTCATTATTTTCCTTACGTTTTGCCATGTAGGCTCTTTATTCGCTATCCCGTCATCCTTGTGGATGCGTGTGTGCATGTACGCCTTTCAAAATATTAAAAAAAAATGTGGTGCGCTTGTTCACGCAATGCTGCGAAAGGAAAAAAGGCTCACAACTACGACGCGCAGTTGTCAGCAAGCTTAACGTGAAGGCTTTATGGCCTGTCCTGAAACAGTTTGGTTGACGCTTATAGCACTCTGTTTCCGAGTCGTTACACATGCATGCCGATATACTATCCAAGCATACCGAGGTATTAGACAATTTCAGTTTAGCGCGCGCAACGGGTGAGAGAGAGCGAGACTACACATGCGCTGAACCCAAGAGAGACGCGTGCGTTTGCGCGCGCAAGAGATGCGAACGATAGATCTCGGCGCTTACGTTGTGGTCACTCGGCCGCTGCGTACCTTACCGGCGGCTGTCTCGCGAGATCTCGACGGTTGCGAGCATCGACAGCACGGCTGCTGTGAAAAAAAGCCATGTCCATGGGCTACTGCAGTTAATTTCTTCGCCCATAGATGGCGCAGAGCAGCACTTAAGTTCAGGGCTGTTTACGCCGAAACGCGCACAACGTTTCGTTTGTTTCGTTTGTAAACTAACGCTGCGCGCGACTGCCTAAGCCGCTGAGGGCGCGTTCACACCATGGCCTCGAAGGGAGTGAAAGTGGCGAAACTCTCCGAATGTGGCGCCACCCAAGCGGCCGGAAAACCACGCCGCACGGCCGGGGCACAAGAATCGGGCCGAGACTGATTTTCCCGCCACGCGAAAGCGGATTCGGTTTTCGCTGCCCGGCTTTGGCTGCGATAGACCAAACCACGTCATCTGACCAGCCGGCCACATATTCAACATGGCGGCAAAGGCGTCGGCAGTGGCTGGCATCGACTCAAATCGTAAACTACCCGCGCAACACGGCGAAGCTTGACGACCTCAACGAAGATGCGTTCATCGAGAGTTTGGTTTTGATTGCAATCACCGAAAACTCTGGAGAGTGAGAGTGAGTGAGAAAGAAAACTCTGGAATTAGGCGGTGCAGTTGCAGCGAGTCGTTGTGCCCCAACGTGTCTCGCTCTTGCGTACAGCCGCTTGAATCCGCCGCCGCCACCGCTGCGTTCGCTCGTGTCGTTTCTGCTGGCGCGTCTCTCAAAGCAACGTTTGAAAAGGTGCGAGCTGTTTCGTTCCAGTACTTTGCGTGAATAACTAGAATTCGGTACGAACTTTAGTTCTCACAAAGCAGGCAAAGTTGAATTAATTGCAGAGGTATCAACGGCAGCGGCGGCTGCATGGGGCAGGACGATTGTGAACATCTTCAATGCACGTGGTCGTGGTTTTCCGGCCGCTCTGGCGTTTTAGTTTTCCCTTCAGTTCTCAAGTGTGAACGCACCTTTATATAAGTACCCAACGCGCCGCACTTTGAGTTCCTGAGGCGTTGCTGGCGCTAAACTAAAACCGCATATTATTTCGGCAACAGCGCCCAGCGCTTCGTGGCTGGCAAGAGGAAAAATAGTCCAAATCACGCATCGGAGCTTTCGTGTTAAGCTTGCTGACAACTGTAGTCCGTAGGCAAAGAAACACAGCTGAGTTGGTGTCTTACCTTCTGTATGAACGTCGCGATAGTGATTGGTTTCTCTCACAACGTGTCGTAACAGTTGAAAGAAATGCGAACAGCGGGAAGCGCAACTTCTAGCGCAGCCTGACACCGACATGCCTTTTCAATCGCAAGGCGAATCTGTGCCGCCTGTGCTTATCATGTACCAATCATGCCTAGAACTAGGAACTCACACTCTGTGTGATATCGTCAGTCGGAGCAGCATTCCAGCGCTATCGCGACGTCAGCCGAAAGCACAAATTCGCCTAGCGACAATCGAGGCGAATCTTCGGTCTGCTCCGAAAGTCACGCTTTCCACTGTTAATAATTACTTTCGTTGCGATAGTATACGTATTGGCGTGTAGCAGCAACACAAGTTAGCTTACATTCCGGTACAGCAAAAAGTAATTCATCCACCATGTTGGAGCATTGGTTATGGTGATCCTAAGGTAGCGGGTTCGATGCCGGCCGCAGCGGTCGCCTGTCGATGGAGGCGAAATGGGGAGGACCTTGTGCAATGTTAGTACACGTTAATGAACACCAGATGGCCGAAATTTCCAGGGCCATCTACTACGGTGCTTCTCACAGTCATATCGTGGTTTTGGAACTTTAACATCATGTACTGTTTCGTTAGTAGTCGTAAACATTATTTAGCAAAAGTAAAAACTTTTCTACCGAAGGGACGATCTTGTGGACAATGGTGCAGACATGGTAGATACATGTGTGTCGTCTCTTTGACGCGTTCACAGTGGGCAGTTCAAACTGTATTTTCTTAAAAAGTCACCTTCGTGTGAGAGCATACACATACATTGCGTGAGATTATGCCTGAATGAATCGAAGCATAAAGTGCGATATTTTTTTCTGCTTTCAATTCTCCAAGTTGACTTTGTTTAAACTATGCGGGTTAAATCCTAACATGTCTTTTTTTCTCATTATCTTTCTTTTTTTTTTCGTCTTTCCAGTGTTGAAGCGTAGGTACTCTAGTCAAACTTTTCTGGGTTTAGGAAGACAAAAAGAATGGCAGCAAATCCACGGAGTGAATGATGAAGTGTGGGGCGAAGCATCCATCCGTCCATTCGTTCTTGCTTCCGTCCCTCCATGCGTCCGTCTGTGTGACCGTCCGTGCGTCCATCCGTCCGTGCGAGCATCCGCACGTCCATCTGTGCGTCCGTCCCTGCGTTCGTTCATGCATCCGCGCCTGCGTCCATCCATGCGTCCATCTGTCCGAGCAGTCATCCGTGTGGCGCCGTCCATGGATCTGTCTGTGTGTCCATTCGTCCATCTATTCAACACTCCAAGTACCACCATCTCGCATCTTTTCATCATATATTCCCCATATATAAGCACCGCTATCCAGCTGACATTCCAAGGACTAAACGAGAGGTGGCATACGCACACTTTATTACTGCTTGCGCTTCATGTCTACTTCCCACCTTTAACCACCTCGAGTTCATGGTAGACACTAGTTCACAGTATTCATGGCACTGCGACCCAACGCTCGCTGAACTTTTCTAAAACCAAAGAGGTTACGCCTAGCGAGTATAACGTAGCAACCCTTTCTCATCAGATAATGCTCAATGTACATGCCAATGGCTGTTAATGGGGAATGAGAGACAGGAGAATTCGGCTTTTACTTTCTTACGGCTTGCGCTTCGTATCTACTTCCCACCTTTAACCACCTCGAGTTCATGGTATATACTAGTTCACTGTATTCATCGCACTGCGGCTCAACGCTCGCTAAACCTTTCTAAAACCAAGGTTACGCCCAGCGAGTATAACGTAGCAACCCTTTCTTGTCAGATAGTGCTCAATGTACATTCCAAAGGCTGCTAAGGGGCAATGAGAGACAGGAGAATACGGTTTTAGCTAACGAGCACGCTGCGAATTTTTTATTGTTCAACAACGCACATGAGAAATCTCTTACCGGCACCACCTTGCAGGTCAAAACGTAAGACTAGTTACACACTACGACTACTAAGAGGCACGAACGGGTGCCGCTTTAAGAAGCTTCGCCCCTAAAAAAAAAAACAGAAATTGTCCACATCTTCGTCACAGTATCTCGTGTTGACTACTGCACGTCTTCCGCCCATATAAGGAACGTTTGCAATTTTTATTTTCTCTCTCGCCTCTATCCATCGGAGCAGAAGCAATCAACTTGCCTTGGCTCTTTTTTTTTTAACTGCACTGAGATCAAACGCAGGCTCACTGCAAACACGAAAAACAAAACTGCTCAAGCTCCCATGCACATTATACGATTGAAATGGAAAGAGAGAGAGAGAGAGAGGGTGAACGAAAGATTCAATGGACCGGGATACACAGTAGGGAGAGACGAAAGGAAGTAAACGAAAGAATTAAAAAGTGGGAGGGTTTAAAGATAAAGAACCTAAAAGCAGTAGGCAAGATGGAGGAAACGATAATGGCAGACGGAAGCAATGTTGAGACAGCGCGCAATATCAGAAAACTGTCGAGCAAAATGCGAAGTACACTCAGAAATGCCAGAGATGTGCCGACAAGGAGGAATAGAGGAAGAAAGAAGCAGAGGGGGTGATGTCTCGCGAGAAATAGAGTAACAGGAAGAGGAATACGTAACCGGAAGACGAGGGCGTGTACAGTATAGCGGCTAGTGCAGAAAATATGAGCGGGAACCCGTGAACAGCGAAGAAGAAGACGAAGGAGGAGGAAAGGAAGATGGAAGAGACGGCGACGTGTCCTTTTCCCAATTCTCGGTACAGGCGGTGGGGTCCCCTCTCGGTTGGTCTGCCTCACTCGGTTGGCCGGAGCGTCCCGGAGAGAAAATTCGCATTTCAAATGCGGCTCCATGGCTCGCCCTTCCTTTTGCAGACATCGCCCCTGCCGAGTCTCGCCGCCTCTTGCTTTCTTACTTGATCCTCTTCAGATCTTGCCACGAACCGGAGCTTCGTTCCTGAGGGTATAGGACGAGATGAGATGTAAGGAAACTGAAATAAGAAAGACATAAAAAAACACTTCCTTCTTTCTCAGTGTGTTCATTTTATTATTTCTATTTTTGTCCTGATGTTGCAAAGATGTAGCGTACACTGGCGACAGCAGTGACCATATAGCGAAGACTCTCGAGCACGCACAGCGTAGACATTTCGCCCTTTTTTTTTATAGTACGGTCTGTCCTCACGCCCGTTTCTCTATAGCAACATTGGCTTACTCTCAGCAAAGTTAGCAACGATACAGTGACAACAGGCCACGACTCCAGCCCCGTTTCTGTTCTAGGCAAGCGTAAAGTTTAAGGAACGCCCATTGTTTCGAGATTATTTCTCGCCCATACGCGGGCTGCGCGTATACCGACCTTCGGACACTCGGCGCACCGCGGGTGGGCAACAGTCCGGCCTGCATCGGTGCATTTTCTCTGTTCGAAGTACCCACGTCTTCCCTCTTATATTCCGCCCCCAAACCCTGCCTCGTCAGTTCCCAGCACAATGGAGCCTTTTAGGCTAGAAGAGCGGTGACTGCAGAGGAACAAGAGACCTAGGTAAGTGAGCCCTTCGAAGTGTCTCGTGGAGATGCAGCGCCGGTTTCAGACACAGTGACAAAAGCACAGAAGTCGGGAAGGTGGTCGCCCCCTTTTTGCCAGTTCAATCTTATCGGAATTTGTATCCCATTCGAAAGGTGGCACTCAGAAGGGTGAGGAGGGGTGACTCTGCGTTTATTTGGGCCCCGTTTTAGCGTTATTAGCTTTACTTGCTCTGCAGTGAAGAAGAAGGGATATTCCGACTGCCGAAAACCTTTCCCAGAACCGGACAAACGGACGGTGTCGCGCTTCAGGTTACATGGGGTGGGAGGCGTTCGGGAACTTAATTCATTCTGAGCGGTGAGAGATTCGCTCCTTATTCCACCTTTCGTCGGGTTAATGCGACGGTGACTCCGTGGAGGGCCAGAGGTTGCGTCTCAAGGGAAGCAAAAGAAAGGAGGCTAAAGAAAGAAAAAAAAACTACAAAAAAGAACAAAGAGGAGCGCGAGCCGACAAGCTCCGGCGTGGTTGTGAAATTGAAAAGTTCACTCTTCCAGAGCCTCACTACGGAACAGTCTCCACTTCTTTGCGCAGACAGCGTAGATTGGAAAGAGCCCACGCTTCTCTACCAATCTACACACTTTTTTTTTTGCCTCTCTGCAGGCATATAGAGCGTTGGAATTGAAATGACAGTGAATGTTATTACGGCTTTGCGTAGCGGTAGCATTATTTTCCTAAGGCTTTCTACTTGACAGTATTTCACGTGTGTAGTGCAATTTTCTTCAGCGTTTTCGAAGGTATCGACAATTAAACGACGTTGTTACTGTGTTTCTCTTATAATAGCTGACTGTACGTCCCCCGCCGCGGTGGTCTAGTGACTAAGGTACTCGGCTGCTGACCCGCAGGGCGCGGGTTCGAATCCCGGCTTCGGCGGCTGCATTTCCGATGGAGGCGGAAATGTTCTAGGCCCGTGTGCTCAGATTTCGGTGCACGTTAAAGAACCCCAGGTGGTATAAATTTCCGGAGCCCTCCACTACGGCGTCTCTCATAATCATATAGTGGTTTTGGGACGTTAAATCCCACATATCAATCAATCATGACTGTACGTCATAATAAACCCAAGTTTAATTGTACTGCACAGCTCTATATAAATACTACTACCCTCAATTTAAACGTACGCCTTGATAAAGTTCAAGCTCCTTTCATTAAAATAACAGTTGTAACAACTCAAGGACTTGTGAATCATGAGCACTGTTGGGCCGTCACTGCAAAAATATCTTAATTAAAACTAACGTTTTATTTTAAACCCATCGGAGGCACAGACGACATGTACTCATGCTATCATACAAGACTCCTGGCTCCCCAATGGAATATACTAATTACAGCACAGGTCTACGTACAGCGTTACAGATGCGTCGATCAAGCTTCATGCTTAGTAATTTCATCTCAACACGGGGTATGCGCTTGAACCCACGTGGTTTGGTGGCCAGCGCACTTCTATCACTGATAGTCACGAAGGCGTCCTATTTGTGTGGCAAAATCTGCTTACATCCTATCAATAACAAAAATTCGGCAGATCTCACGCACCCGGGGAGTCGATGGTGTGCGGATGCTAGGTGAACGTATTTTTAATTTTTTTGTTGAGGGTGACGCTATGAAGCGGCGCTAAATATATGTAGAAATCGACACACACACACATGCGTTAAACAGCCACATATGCTTTATATAACCAGTTGTTTGCAGTTGCATAATGATGTCGACCGCAACATGGATACACACCAGAAGCGGTAAGCTGATATAAAGCGCTGGTGTTTGCGCTGGTGCGCACCAGGATGGTAGCCGTCAACACTGCTACACAAATCAACTTCAGCGGATGGCGCCTAACTACAATTTACATTAACCCATCATGGCGGCTGGATGATACAAGTATATATAAAATGTCTATAAAATTGGATAGCAATTACTGCAACCACAATTGACGTTTAAAGAACATTAGGGTCTACTTGAAAAATATATACGAGGCCAGGCATGACTCAGAGGCAGAATACTGCATTGCCACGCTGAATGCTAGAGTTTGATTCCTGCTGGGACAGCTGCTGTTGGGATGTTTATTGTTTTCATTCGTCCGGTCGGCGCCGCCTATGGCAGCTTTTTCTTAACGCTCAAGCGTTAAAGTTACCCATCTGTGATCTTGCCGTTCCTGGTTATATATAAAATGTCCATCACCTGTGGCACATACCCTTCCCCGGTATGTGTCACTGTTGTGGTTGACGATGTACGCGACGAGATTGTGACATTATTCATGTCATCACCAGCGAGTCGTATTCATCAAATCATCTTACACTCCCGAAGTAATTTTGGTGTACTCCAAGTTAAGGGAATGATCCTGAGAGGACCCAGACGGAGGTGGATAGATAGTAGATAAATAAATAAATAAATAAATAAATAGATAGATAGATAGATAGATAGATAGATAGATAGATAGATAGATAGATAGATAGATAGATAGATAGATAGACGCCATAAGTGCTTGCAGTACTCAAAGAAACTCTCCGCATTAAAAAAAGAAAAGTAACGATGATTAGCAATGTATAGCCATAACAATGGCTGTGTAAACATTCCACAAACCTTCTACTAGTGGAGTTGTTCTTTTTTTCCTCCTTTGCCAAATCCTCGCTACTCAAAACAGGTCACCGTTCTCTCAGATTCCACTATTGGACACAAAGCCTTCCCAACGCCATATCACACGTGGTTATGTTGAGAGGCTAAGAGAGTTCGAAAGTCAGCGGCAGAGACGTAGAAGGGGGGCTTCTCACTTCCAGCTCAGCCACAGACAATCTGACAACGACAGTCGAAACGTAGGTGAGATAGAGAGGAGAGACGGGTCTTTCTGGGTGTGACTAGGAGGGTCCTTGATGCACCCTCTCTGGTAAGGATCCGTCCCTGTTCGGAGCCGACGTGTGTAATGGTAGTAGTACGCCTAGCACCGTTACGAAGTCCTGGCGGTGACAGGCCTGCTCGGGAGGGCTGTGACGCAGCGTTGGCGGGTCGACGATGAAGGGTGCTTGACGGGTCCGGAGTTAATGAGAACTGCTAGAGAGCGAGAGAGGGAGAGAGAGTGTAAAAGAGCAGCGGCGATATGGAAGCGGAGCAGCTCTTTTGCGAAATCCCTTCATGGCAAGGCCATGCCAAATGACAAGCGATAGTTTCCACGTGCCTTTTGCAGAGTCGAGTGCGAGGGGGGAAGGAGCACCTGCCAAATGACGCGTGGTGTTCGAGAGGCTTCTCTCGAAAAGACTTTGACTCTAGCGACGTCCTTGCAGCTCGCTCCATTTGAACCCAAGACACCCGGGGGGAGCCTGAGACTGAATCGGCGAATGAAGTCAGTTGCTACTGGGGGTAGAGGGGGGAGGGGGAGGGGTCGATGTTGTGCTGGGCGTAATCTCGGTCAGCTGGGGTGTCTACAGGACGGCGTCACATAGAAGGAGGGAGGAAGCACCACCGGCAAAGTGCACCTCACTTTTTCATGAGACCGAACCCCTTCTGACAAGGTAATCAAGTCGTACAAATTTATGTTGTCTACTGGTCTTTAGTTGAGCGTTTACGAAGTTAAATTATTTAGCTTTAGCGCCGATCTGAGGAAATGGTGGTCGTCAAAATAGAACACTGTTCTATAGAACGCTCTTTGTATCTCGCTTTGCACTAAGGCTTGAAACCCACGGGCTTCGTATCAGCGTGTCATTCGTTCATGAGCTCAGTTTGTACAAATAACGTTGAAATGAAAGACGACTGAGATAGCGTCATTTTCTCGTGAGGACGAGTAGAAAGTGATCATTCTACGCACACTGCGTATTTTAGCACAAATCACCAAGGCACCAAATAATTACGCACAATACTAGTATTTCAGCACTGCGATATTCAGTTTTTGCTTTTCTCACACTTTTCGTTTGACAACAACGCGCATTCTTCACGTGCTCTAGTTAAGTGCATCAGAATGAAACAATATTGCTAGCACACAGCTGCCATGAGTGGGAATTTACAAACACTAAAAACTTGGAACACCGTGAACACTTGTAAATACACTCTATAGGAGCTCTTTGGGTATCGGAAACAAATGCTTCATTTGCTATTCCGCCTCATTCGACGTAAGCAGTTGGTCAACAAATAATACTAGGTATCATACTTATAAGTATAAGGCATTGTATTTAAAGAAATATGATAATATGTAATATATCCACAAGCACAATAAGTGGCTTTGCTCAATGCAGCGTCCCAGTTTGTTAGATTTAAAGTGATTTAAACTTATGTCAGGAGTAGATAATACATTTTCTTCATGGAACAAGAGTGTTAATGCACACAACTTCAATTGCATTATTTCTTTCTTTAGAATATACCTGTGATTTTACGTGAAAATGAAGCAAGCATCTAATCAGTCAAGGAACCTATGCCGCAAGCTTGAAAAGTGGAACATAGAAATAAAGCATTGCAGTGGTCGCATACTCCTCAGTAAAAGAACTGCAAAATCTGTGGATTCATACAATGATGCAACTATATTGTCACAAGCACCCGTAATGGAGACTCGTGGGAATTTAGAGCGGCAGAGCATAAATAAAAGGAAGAGACAGGGAGGTTAACCTATAGAACAACTGATTTGCTACCCTGTACAGGGGTAGGGAAATAAGGGTTGAAAAGAAGATAGAAATAGAGAGATATGAAATAAATTAGGAGAAGAAAAATAGACATGCACACACATGCAGGGCGTTGCAATCACAGTCGTTTGGAGAGACCGGTTGAACGGAGGAAGCGCAGGAGCGCCTCCACAGCCTTCTTCTGCGACATTAAGTCCTGTCGAAAGCGCAGGATTCTTTCTTCTGAAATTTAATGTTCGATGGAGCAGTATACGCTTTTTAATTTAATGGGCTACAAGTTTTAATGGCTTGCCCTGCTTACTTTTTTATATTGATTTCTTGTAGTGCCACAAATATCCTACTTCAAATATTAAAAAACCGCGCATTTTTGAAGTTCATACATTGTGTTTGTACTTACTCGAATTATCGCTATTCATTACACCGTACTACACAAGTACGTTTGTAATTTAGCCACTTGTATAATGGATATGTGACTTTTCTTTTTCTACAGTTATCTGCTGTTAGCTGTAGTCGTGGGGCGAGAAGCCAGCCCAGGCGCCCGCATCTTCGGCACCAGTACAATTTGTGACTTGTCGTGGACTGTCAATGAACTTCAAACATTTCGTAAGCAGACTTTTCCTGCATCTGCGTGAAAACTAGACCATTAATAAATGCGAAGCATTTATAAGCAAACTTTAGTGACTTTGAGCATATCTATCTATCTATCTATCTATCTATCTATCTATCTATCTATCTATCTATCTATCTATCTATCTATCTATCTATCTATCTATCTATCTATCTATCTATCTATCTATCTATCTATCTATCTATCTATCTATCTATCTATCTATCTATCTATCTATCTATCTATCTATCTATCTATCTATCTATCTATCTATCTATCTATCTATCTATCTATCTATCTATCTATCTATCTATCTATCTATCTATCTATCTATCCGCTTACGTTTAGGTGCTCTCGTGGTCCCCTCCTTAACTTCGCGTGAACCAAAATTAGCATTGGAGGGTAAGATGGTTTGACGAATATGACGCGCTGATCAACACTTGAATAATGTGACAATCCCGTCGCGTACGTCATCAAACACTTCCGGCTAGACAGTGGCACATGCCCACGGACGGGTATGTGCCGCTGGTATGCGGCTATGTGCCACAGGCGTTTGAAACTTAGTATCTACCCAAGAACGACGAGAACACACATGGGCATTTTTAACGGGCGAGCGTAAAGAAATACCTGACATCAGTAGCGTTGGCCAGACGAATGCTAAGCATAAGTGTCAGGGTCCCAGCTGGAATCTAACCTAAGCATTCTGCGTGGCAATAAAGCATTTTACCACGGAGCTACGCCACGTCTCGAAACTACTTTTCCTATATACGCTTATCTTCGTGAAAGGTCAATAGTGATTGCAGTGCTGCCTGTCCAATTTTATAAACATCACATATGTATTCCTTTGATGCCGCCGTCACGTCGCGTCAACGTCAATTGTGGTTAGTTGCCATGCGCTGAAGTTGATTTATGTAGTGGTGTCCAGGGCCAGCATCTTTGCGACCATCAGCGCTTCATATCAGCGCCCGGTGTAGCTAATACGCATGTTCCAGTGGGCATCGTTGCGCAAGTGCAAACAACTGGTTACATAAACTTCTGCAACTCTTCCACATGTGTCTGTGCGTGCAACATCTGTACTTATTTTTAGCGTCGTTTCATTACTGCTGCGCAATAGTAAAATTGCAACACGGTCACCTTCCCTCTGCATGTTTCGCATAACGTCGATTCCCAGCTACGTGGGATCTGCCAAATTTTTTTCTTTTATGTACTTTGCGGCGAGGCACCCCCCTTTTCCCCACACACGAACGCACACACCCACACACAGACAGACACACGAATGGCCACATATCCACCTGCTTTACTGCACATATTGTCGAAAGATGATAGCTTTCTGCATGCCAGCCTTCTTTCGTACGTAAATAGCGTCGCATTTTCAGCGCAAGCTGGAAAACAATAGGGTCTTTAGAATTACGTATCTGTACGTAATTTCTAGTAAAATAACACACCACTTAATACTTACATACTGATGTCGCGCCTCAGATATGCGTATTATTTGCTTTTTGATTAACATGTTCACAAGTATGAACATATCCACCACTTGAAGTCAGATGGACGTTTATTAAGTGCCTAAACTTTGGTCGGGGGGCTGAATTGTGTGACAGACAGACAGACAGACAGACAGACAGACAGACAGACAGACAGACAGACAGACAGACAGACAGACAGACAGACAGACAGACAGACAGACAGACAGACAGACAGACAGACAGGCAGACAGACAGACAGACAGACAGACAGACAGACAGACAGACAGACAGACAGACAGACGGACGGACGGACGGACGGACGGATGGACGCACGAAAATTTTTGCGTCCAAGTATCCCAAGGAAGACTGGGTGTCATTCTGGGTGTCATATTCTAATTTCCACCCACCATGACTCAGAGCTACGTATGTCAGGAACAAACGCAAGATAAACGGGGAGTGGAGGTTAGGCTGCGGCATGGGAGAAGCGAGATTCATTTATCCATAGAGGAGTGGTCTGCCGGATGCTGTGCTCCGCTCTGTTTCGGCTGCCACGTACGCTCAGGAAGCGATCATACGAGCTCTTTGCCTTCACATAGATGGCCGCATTTTCCCATGGGGCTATCCCGGCGTGTGGCGTTTTTCCGGTTAGCGCCTCCCGGCCCAGCACTGATGCGATGACAGGACCATCGTCCTCTCTGTATGCCTGTATGTGGGAGGGGCACAAAAAGAAAAAAATACACGTGATATAGTAGAGGAATAAATGATAAGTGCATCATAGACACGTAGTTCGCAAAGTAATAAAAATATAAAGGGATGCTAGAGTGAGTGAATAATTCACACTTGTACAAGAATTTTCTACTTGAGGAAAATTCGGTGCGATTCACCTGAGCAAATTCACCTGAGCAAACGTATGAATGGAGGGACCTTAGTCAGGCAGAGGTAATCTGCCTTTAGTCCCTTCAACCTAGGCACTCATTGTTTTTGTCGGAATAAACAGCGAATGAATGAATGAACGAATAAATGAGTGGAGAGTATACTTGTTTTTTTTTTTCGTTCTATAAAAATGTCAGCGTCTCGACGTCTACTCGTCTTGTACAAACGCTTAGAATCTCACTCAACTTGACCAATGCATAAAGAGAACGGTATTAACGCATTAAAAAAAATAGTTCGCCTTATACTCATTGCTACTGAAGGCGTACTAGTGAATAGCTTGAGCGTTGCAGCAAAATATGTGTGACGTATTCTGCAAAGAAACATGGACCTCAATTACCTTTACACACATCTGACGAGTAATATGATAACGTGTCAGTCCCAACTCTCCCCCCCTCCCCTTCATCTTCCGTTTATTACCGACATACGTAGATCTGAATCGTGGCGTATGGAAAGATGCGCTGGTGGATACTTAGTTGCAAAAAATACACTTGCATCGAGGCTTGTTGTGTCTTATTTATTAAATATCGACATCATCTAAATATTTGAGTAACTTTTTATGCACAGCTAAGGAAACCAACAAACAATTAGGCTAAGGAGCCACCAGGGTCATTACGTATGGCTTTACACTACATAGGGCATTACATATGGCACTACATATGGCATTACACTACATATAGTGTAATGACTCTGAGTTGAATTGAAAGGAAGCAAAGTGGACGAGAGATCATCCTTCGAGTCGGTGGGATCCGTACCCACAACCTCCGAATTGCGCTTGAAATCCTCTGCCATTTGTGCTCTCAAAATATTTCGCACGACGCATAAGTTCTTATATTCGAAGACACATTAATATGATTTGTTATAACTGAATCGTGCAATATGCGCGATTTTTAACTGTCCCCTACTTACTCCTGTTGCAAGTCATATGCCATAGACACACTCACGTGTTGCATCGCGCATGCTACGTGCTCAATGCTGGCAACGACCATATGACGTTTAACTAACCCTGAAGGCATATAAGGACGGCGAAGCGATCAGAAGAGTGGACTGCACCTTGGAGTGCCCTGACACTGTCAAAATATGAAATGCTGACCATGTCGCCGAACTGCACCCCCCGCCCTCATTGGCAAAGCAAGCAAGTGGTTACTTTATCGCTAATAGACGCCAATGTTGATTTAGAAGTGTGGCAGCTTGGGGTAGTTGGTATGGCATGACGATAGTAATAGCGCGAGAACAAAACGACGAGACAGAGACAAGAAGGACACGAAAGACACGCGAAAGACACGCGTCTTTCGTGTTCTTTTCTCTGTGTCGTCATTTTGTTCTCGCGCTATAACTATCGTCATGCCAATGTTGAACATGGCAGAATTCAACAATGACCAGAAAGACATCATGCATAGTTTTGGCGCAAAATATTCATATTCGTTCATGTTTCGCTTCAGGAGATGAAGGCTAAAAAACAATTAACCCAACATTAATCGAGAAGCATACTTTGATCTTTAACCACAGAAGATAAAAGAGCGAACGAAAAAATTCGGCAGATACCACGTCCCTTGGGCATCGAGGATATGTGAAGCGTCCAGAGGGAACAGAACCAAGTTGTAATGTTTTATTGATCAACACGTCATGAAATTACGCTAAATATATGTATAAATTTGTACGCACAGACATGTGTTAACGAGTTGCAGATGTTTATATAACCAGTTGTTTGCACTCGCGCAACTATGCCAACAGAAATCTGTGCATTAACAACACCAGAAGCGATAAGCTGACATGAAGCGCCGGCCGGTGCTCGCGAGGATGGTAGCTCTGGACACCGCTACATAAATGCATCGCGTGGCATCTAACTACAATTGATGTTAACCCGACGTGACGGCGGTATAATAGGAGCACAGTAACAATCAAAATATTGCGGACCGCAGGGGCGCTTGTCAAACAGCACCGAGGCACCTTCTGACGGCTGCTTTTGAAGCTCGTGGGATCGCAAGGCGAAAGCGTGTCGCAATGCGCAAGCCTGCTCGTTCGCTCTCTTCAGCAGCTCTCGCACTAGAACGCCAGAAGAAGCCCAACACTTGAAAGGGCCAATGTTACTTGCACAGATGTTGGCTTCCTTACGGCATGGTTGAGGCATGCACCGAGAACCGAAGCGCGCTATCAGTTCAGATGGCGATGCGGTCGAGGCCCAACAAAGTTATCGCTATCTGCTTTCGAAGGTGAATCTCAGCGTACTCCAACATTTTTTTTCTACATAGGCGAGGTTTGTACCGATGCTTTACCTAGCCGTGCAGTAGGAGTGTCTTCTTATTAGCCACGAACTCATCACAGCGATAATTATCACTCTCATTAACTCACACGCTTCGACCTGTGCACTGCTGCAGCTCGCAGGCAGGCGCTTGTGTTATGCATTACAGCCGTGTGTCCATAAACGCCCGGACAAAGCAAAAGATAGTTATAGAGGCCTAAAGCGGCCGGAAGTTCTCCCTAAGTCCTCCGGAAGCGTGGTGTGCCATGACGTACTTCGTCGTCGCACTGCGGGGAACAGCACAGCCTTAGTGCACCGGCTGGTAGGGAAGATGGGACCTCCCACTTCGATAAACCAAAGGGGAACGGGCAGCCCCAACGAACACAAACAGGCCTCCCTTCCATCGTCTCCCTAGCTCTCTTTTCCATACTTCCCTCGCGACGGTGCACAATGGTCCGAGATATACCGCGTGAGACCCGGAAGCACCAAGAAGTCATCATATTTCATCCACCACTGCACCTCCGTGACAAGGACGATATATATATATATATATATATATATATATATATATATATATATATATATATATATATATATATATATATATATCATCCTTGTCACGGAACTCCTAGCACCGCAGTCAGATACGGAGGGGTGTCACCTCCTTCCTCTTGATTTCAAGTGGTTCTTTCTTACCAAGGCTTAGCACCGCCACAACGAGGAGGAAGGCACACGAAATCTACCGAGGTGGTGGCTTATCTCTTTCCGGTTACCTCCTCGCTCCCCCTCTCTCCTTTTTACGTCTCGCTTATCAAACACTCGGTTTCGAACGCGGGTTTATTTCACCCCAGCTTCCTTCCTGAACCCACCTCAACTGCCAGTGCCGAGAGGTCAAAGTAGGCAGAGCTGACGCACTCTACAATGGAAGTGTCAGAAGAGTAATTGAAATATGGGACATTCAAAAACTGTGCTATTCTCGCTCTTTTTTTCGCTTTGTTTTGGTTTTTCACACTTTTCACGCAAACTTAGTTCTGCTAGCCATTACTGGTTGAGGTCCTCATATTTCGTACGTATATATCTATTCATAAGTTCTTGTTTTTTTGTTTTTTTCAGATTATGTGAACGCAAACTTCTTTTATTCCCTCTGCTGTCATGTAATCAGAAATGACAGCAAGTACATTTTATGATTATTTTTTTTTACCTAATGTTCCACCAAGCATGGTACCCATCTTATTGAAATTGACTTAGTGGCTTTGAAGTGCTGTATTCAGTCCTCCCCTTCCTATCTTTTCCCCCCTTTTTTCTGAGGGGGGGGGGGAGGTAAGCACGTGTAAGCCTAGATATTTTAAAATAGGTATGACAAAACGAGATAAAAATACGAATGGTACACAGATACGCTTGGAGTAAGTAACCGTATATTCATCGCACTCTTACTCAGCTACCACGTGCACGGCATATTGTGAGGACTATCGGTATCGAAGACTATCGACTATCGGTATCGCATATTGTTAGGACTATCAGTGTAAGCGATTGCAAAAGCGTCGGTTAATTCTAGCCTGCACCGAATCGAACAGGTCACTCGTCTAACATTTTTTTTGCGGCTTTCTTTTTATCTCTGGCTTAGGAGGGGGGGATTCAACATTGGCAACAGTGAAGGATGCAACTCTGAGCACTGTTTCTGTGAAGAAAAAAATGACAACATGGGCGCAGTCTCTAAACACGTGTCTCAAGATGCGTCATGTCATATTTCTTCAACATTTTCAGTTTCAGCGGGAAATAATGCTGTTATTTTTTTTTTACGATGCTGCGGACTCTGTGTGGGAACTTGATCTCGGAGAGGTGTCAGAACGTTATCTCTGCCCAATGCAACTACGGAGGGTCACTCACGGCATCGACAGTAAGAAATGCAGAGCACACTGCTTGGAAACAAGGAAACATGCGCTGCTAACGGTCAGTGGAAGGGAGACAAAGAGATATAGAGAAAGAGAGGGATGTAACAGTGACACGAGCAACAATGGCAACAGTGAAGAACTGCTCCTTCGATCCTTACCAAAATAAGCTGGCACGGGACAGAGTAAACGAGTCCACTATGAGAAAAACAAAACGAAGGAAATGTAGGGACATATAAAAGACGAAAAGAGCTCCATTGGAGGACCAAAGAACCCCGCCGATACGTGTTTAAGACGGCGTTCATTCATATTCAATGCAGTCACATTGTGTGTACGCTCTATCTCTTCGCGCATCTTCTTCTCTCCCTGTGTTTCACTCGACTTTTTTTTTGCTATTTTGCTTGCCACGCGCGAACTTTCTTGCTTGGGTGACGGCGGGAGTCCGATATTGAAGCACGCTTCTGACTCTTGGTTCCCGTTCGTTGTTGCTAGCTAGACAGCGACAGGGAGGATGAGAAGATTGCAGGGTCTGGAAGTTGGCTGAGGACCTTATCGTCGACCCACGCACAAGGGCTTTAGTTTTTAGGCCAGGCCGGCTTCCTACAACTCAGGCTTGTTGGAATCGCCGGCTCTTGTACTTTTGCGTATTCTCGCTCTCCAGGCCACCAGACCAGGCTCGACGAAGAAGTAACAGCTCTGTTTCTCCACCCGGCAGAGTCCGGGACTATGGGGACGTGTTTGTCCTTTGCAGCATTGTATCGGTGCCCGATTTAGTCGGCACACTGCCAGCCGTGGCACGATTTCCTCTCTTTTCACTCTCTCAGTCTGTCTTAGGCGTAGTGCGCGAGCAGGCGAGCCCAGAACACGTTGTCGTGACAGTGACAACCAGCGGCTGACACATGTGCTTTAATTCTTTTCGACTCCACTACGCAGGAATGTTCCCTGCGTCAGCATGTGATCAGTTTGTTCCGATGGTACAAAACTATTGTTCGCATGATGTTGATGTTTCTGCTAATTATTGTTGCCCGGAAGGGGGAGACCACCCCGAATACGGTGCCTTATTAACACCGAAATAAATATTTTCATTCCATTCATTTGTCTGTCCATCTATGCACGCGTGCCTGTTATTGTTATTCGTTTGTTCGTCGCCGCTTGCTTTTTATATAAACTACGTGCAAACACAATTTTCATTAGTGACGTCTTGGTGAAGCTAAAGTTATTTACTTTTGGTGGTAAACTGAACAGCACGAAAAAATAAAGGCGGATAGGAAAGTGTGCACCACCTGCTGCTATTTAAAATGCAGGTGTTCATTTGGATAATATATTTCACCTCGAAATTAGCGCTCGATTGTCTTTGAACATGCTAGCTTTTTGAAAGAGTCCGAATATGAACTGCCATGTGTCGTAAAAAGAGTCACCCTTAGTCGTATTACATGGATAGTGTTGCAAGATGCTGCGCAATCTTCGCCGGGATTGGTTGCTTATTAACGAAAAAGCAAAAACATGTACTCCAAACTGTTATCTTGCCATTTCATGCCAATACTTGAGCTACGGCAAGGCAGTATGAGGTAAGGAATTTCAAATTATCCTCCAGGGATTTGGACACAACAGGTACATCTTTGTGAATATTACTTTCTTTCCTTCTCACTTCTTTCCTTCCCTCTCTTTTCTCTCTGTACTGGGCAATAAAGCAATTACAACGTGGTGTAAAGCGGGAAGTGAAAGAGACCACCCAGACCCTGGTACGACGCAATTAGCACTCGCAGTAGAGCGTTATATGGCTCAAGACATACATGGAGAAAGAGAGAGAGAGAGAGAAATGGTTTGGCACCACTGCTTCAACAGACGCACATGCGAAGTTACATTTCAAGAAAAAAAACTAACGGAGTCGTTGCACAACTTGCACATTAGGAACCATGTCGAAGAAATTTCCAATAACAACTTTCACGGCAATACCCGTGCGATAGCAATAAAAAAGAAGAAAAAACGTGTATTTGGCACTAGTGAGCGCGATGTCGAACGAACATCAGTATTCTCTGCAACACCAGATATGCTAAGGATGTGTCAAAAAACGTGGGCCTCGGCAAATTGCGGCGAAAACACACGACCCGGCCGGCAACAGGAGGCAGCCGAGGAAAGCACATCCGTAATGCCGGAGCCAGCGGATGACAAATGTTCTTGCACGGCGATGCGCAGCTCATACTTCTCTCCATACCGGCGCGTGGACAGCCGCTCGAGCGATGGCTGTTTAATGGCCGCTCCCAGAAGGGGAAAACGGCGGGACCATTAGTAACCGAACTTGGCTGCAACGCCAGCGGTGATCTCGCGACTTCTCGTCACGCTCTCGCCGCGCTGCTTTCTCTCTCCTTCTTTTTATCCGAATATAGAAACACCGGTCAACGTGCACACAGCGGTGATTGTGAAGCGGATGGCAAAAAAAAAAAAAAAACGTGGTTCCGCCTGTCTTGCAGCGTTCGTCCCCCCGTCGGCAGCGCCAGGTTAGCAGCGGCGCGCGCAGCCCGCGGTGACGAATTGCAGGGCGAACGCTTCGTCGTTAGCGGAGGAGACAAATGTTTCCCCGGCGCGGGCCACATTTGTCAAAGGGCGCGCCGCTGCGGAATCGAAGCTCGCTAATGCGAGGCGCGATCGGAATGGTTGGTCGGTCGAGTGTTCTGTGCGTCGGCGGCGTACAGTGAGCACGTCGCCGACGCTTCGTGCAATAATGGTAACCCTAGAGTATTCGAAGTGTGAACAGTCCGTCATTCCTCTCGGAACGTACGCTGTCGGTAAGAGTGATTGAATGATGAGGAGTAAGTAGGTCAGCGAGTGAGTGAGTGAAACCTTCACTGTGAAGGTGAGTGAGTGTGAATGAGTTATCGGGTAAGTGTGAGTGGGTCTACTGTGAGCCGATGTGTGCCTGTGTGAGCGAGTGAGTGACAGTGAGCGAACTGAAGGGGGAGGAAGGAGAAAGCGGAAAGACAGGGAGGTAAGCCAGTTTTCTGACCGGTTGCTCACCCTGTGCCGTGGAAAGGAGGTAAGGGGAATAAATATGATAGGAAAGAGGTGTTATTAAGAAGAACAATTAAAAAGGATGAGGACAGTACGATAAACAGCAGGGTGTAATTTTAGGTCTGTCTCCCAGACCTGTTGTCCACAACAGACGCCTCCACGCCTTGACAGCCCTTCTGTGCCGATTGTCGGAGGAAAGGGTTTTAGAGCGCTGGCCTAGATCGTCGTCGTTGAATGTGCGTGCGTAAGTGAAGGAACAACCACGATCGAGTGCGCGATTCACCCTACGATTGATCAGGTGTGTGCGAATTAGCAATTAGTGTGCAGGAAGCGAATACGTGAACTATTGATTTATTGACCGATCAATGGATCGAGTGAGTGATTGAGTGAGTGAGTGATTGATTGAGTGAGTGAGAACGGGTAGCATAACCTGCAGTGAGAAGGTGAGTGATTACGTCACGATTAATAATAATGAGGGGCTGAGCTGTTCAGTGAAATTAAGTCAAATTGAGTCAACCAGGAAGAATTTGACCTAGTGCAGGAGCCAGCAGGGAGCCAGTTGGTACGTTTGAATGATAATAGCTTGTGAATAAATGCGGAAACATCTCTATAGTATGCGAGAGCTGAATAAAGCGCCGGTAAGCCACGCAAGAACATCTCCATGGCATACTCTTAGTACGGAACATGTTGGTACAGTTGGACCAAGAGCGGTGAATGCAATTGTGACACGTCGTGAGCTGTGCCGAAGATTATCAGCAACGAATAGAGGGAGATATATAATTTATTAGAAGGCATAGAGGTCGTCCTGAGCTAGTGCGCTGTAGCCTACTATAGTCTGCGCAAGTTTGGGGGGACAGGAAAAAAAGTGATGAAGGATGACGGTGGGGAGGAAAACAGGTTATGCGTATATAAAATAACCAGTAAGGAGTAGAGTAAGCCAAAGGGGCGAAGAAAACGCGTTATGGAGCGATACGATGAGATAGGCGTAATGCTATGCGACCAGAATTGCCGAACAAATGTGGGTAGGTGAAGTTCAAGTTGTAATAAAAAGAAGATAAGTTTAGCGGGACTGGTCACGCATTGTATAGAGAACATAACGAATCAAGTAATAGAATTGCAGAATAGGTACCAGGGATCGAGAGCTGGGGTGAACAAAGCTACAAAGCAAGTTGAGAAGTCTGGAGAAACTTTGTAAAGTTTACGAGTCTGGCGAGCGCCTAGCGGTAGATTGGCTCGAGTCTTCAGAATGTCGGACGTCAATAGATTGACTGGAGAAAAGGCCATTCTAAGACATAAGACATGACGATGAGAGTTCATTAGATGCAGCACGTCCCTCATCCACACCGAAGCTATGTGCTTGGGCAACGTCGACAGAGACATGCTGGCTTTTCGGATATACTCGAAGGCGCGTATCAGTGGCCGGCGCCGAATTTTCGCTCCCCAATATATCTTTCACCGCCACTACCGCTCGTCTTTTACGAAGCGAAGCATGGATCTGTGGATGTTATATGTCGCTGGTAAATTTATGCCGAGCCTTCTTTGAACCCTTCCGTTCCTTACATGCAACTCTCTTTAGTCTAAAAAATGAAATAAAAAAGCGTAACGTTTCTATCAAGTGGACCAACGGCTACTGGCACCGGCTATATAGGTACGGAAAAGTTATTCGAAGTTGACGTGCGTTTACATCTGCTCCGCACGAAATGCTATCGCTACTCTACGGGAGGCCCACCGGATGAGGCTGAACATTGCAGAGTGTAAGACGAATTCCAACTCTTTCACGCACCTCACTAAGCCTCGCAACAAAAAGTTTGGCGCGAGAAACATTCTCGCCTTTAGCGTGCGGCCCCAAAGGACGACGAAGCTGCAGCCAGCAAATGAACAGAGTACTGGGATGGGCAGCCTGAATAGATTGCCTTTGTTCCTCCGTGCCGAGCCGCTCGACGCCAGAGAGTCGGATACAGAACCAACTTTCCTTTTTCTCGCTAGAGGTGGCTTCGCCATGCACTGTTGATGCCTTCTTGCTCGGCGCTATAGGCGCGCTCTTCGATATCGCCCGTCGCATTTGCCGCGGTGTTTGGTTCGGTAGAGTGGCACCGGGAGAAGATGCCTGGGAGCCCCGCTGACGCCTACGCGGGCGTCAGGGATTCTCCTCGCTTTCGTGGCTTACAGCTCCTGCCGGCGAAGTGGCCGGCCTCGTTGACTTGGAGATGAGCGAGAATAGTCGGTCTCCTCGTTTTTTTTTTTCTGTGTTGTAGCCTCTCTTCTTCGAGCCTCGCACGGCGTCCACCACCCCCCTGGAGACAATGCCGAGGAAACGCTGTCTGCTGGACGTTGCGAGTGTATGCAGCTGCCTCTACGCCGGTCTAGTCTACAGCAGACCCTTTCTGGTCGTTTGAACTTCGCCGTTCTTTCGTTACCGCCCGCGTTACGATTGCGCATTTCCTCGCGGATCGCCCGAACCACGCCGCTCGCCTTCATTTCCCTTTGGTCTCTGAGTATCGCAGGCTCAAACAACGAGTTCTTCACATCATAGTCCAAGCCCGACTGCATTTGCCCCGCTTTATGTGAGCGCAGCGATATAGGTGAGAAATGGGCGCTCCTATGGGTAAGGTTTTACTGACCAAGAAGAGTTTTCGTTGACGATGGGCAGTACTTGAAGTCATCGCTATACAGCGGAGTTCCTAAGAAAGGAAGTGCCACTGGCTATCAGACACCAAATTTACAACATCCCGTTATCATTTTCTCTCATGTTAACTGACGTACTCATACATCGCCTAAGACTCGGAACTGCTTACACAAAGCACTTACTACTTCGTATTTAGCATGCAACATCGTCAGCATGTTCATGCGGCCACGACGACGAGGATATCTATATCACCTCTTGCTCGATTGTCAGAAACACGACACACACCGAAGGCGACTCAAACAGCAATTCCACACGTTAGATCCCGAGCTCCCGTTTGCGTTGGATAAAATACTAGACCCATGGCCATATGAAGCAAATGGCCAAGCAATGAAGGTGCTGCAACACTTCATCAGAGAAACGGATATTTGTGGCCACTACTGAGCGGACTATAGTTAAAAGTGAGCTTGGCGACTACTTGTTTGTTCTGACCTTAGGAAAACTTTTGCTCTCACCTATGTAGGACTGTATATATGTATGTATATATGATATTTTGTTTTTTTCTATTCTTCATTTGTAAATATCAAGTGGAAAGGGGTAGCCGTTCCCAAGAAACGATGACAAAGCTCCCTCGTTTATTTTTATTTCAATAAAAAAGCGAAGCTTAATAAGAGATGTATTGCATAAGGGGTGCGTAAACACGTTATAAACGCTCTTAAACTGTACCTAAACGATACAGTCACAATGACATTATAATAAAAACGTTAGTATTAACAGATTATACGCGTATGTACAGTAATACATGTATAAGGACGCAGGTGGCTGCACAAGACAACGAGGAAAGAGCTACATGCTCCTTATGCATGCACCTAAGCCAACTCGAACGTGAAATACATCATGTTTTTTTTTTTTTCGAGCGAACTGGTCTCACACTATGTTCCGGTCGCGTGCCACGGAGACCTGGAGAACAAAACTCGCGTGAGAATCGGTTAGTCAGCACAGCTGCCGTGGCTAGGAAGTAAACTCGTGCCTTAGAGTGTGGCAGCGTGACATGCCATCTTCTGAGCTACCAAGCCCGGCCCGGTGCTTAACTTTACTGTAATTCGCGCGGCAATGTACGCAATCAATTTCGGCGCGCGCGGCCTTGCGCATCGTGTCACTTCATGTAAGACCACTTGTAGCCCGGCTGGATGTACAGCCCTCAGATAACACACGTAATCACGTGACATGTTACGTCACGCTGCTTTTTATATAACACTAACCCAGCTGCAATAAAGTTGTTGTTCACCCGACTGCTGGCCTCGCTACACGGCGGTAGCGGAACCCAGCTGACGTATCAGTGGCGTCAGCGTTATTACCATTCCGAAGCCCATTGAGGCCTCACAGGACCCTTGGATTGCCTGGAAAACTTGTAAAGCATATTTCTGCTGTTTTCCATTACTACGAAGTTGAACAAACAGCCAAAGGATGTCCAAGCAGCCACTTAATTGATAGTTACCCTAGGCGAAGAAGCTCGAAAGGCATATAGTATCTTCATGTTCGAGGAAACGGAAGACCGAAAAGATGTGGAAGTTCTGGTTAAGAAGTTTGAAGAGCACTACAGGCCCGCGATCGACTTGACGTTTCTTTTTGGTTCAAGAAACAAAAAGACAGGTGAAACATTTAACGAGTGGCTAAGAGAACTGCATGTGTTAGCGAAGAACTGTGAATTCGGGAGCCTGGAAGACCGGATGTTGCGCAGCCGAATAATTTTGGGCACATTGGATAAGAGCTTCAAGCAAAGACAGATAGCGAAAAACCCGACGTACGTAAACCCCTTTGATAAGATCAAGGGGTTTTAGACGTATGAAAAGACCATTGACATGTGCCGCGCGCACGAACAGAGCCAAGAGCACTTCAGAGAGATAAGTGGAGCCACAGGATCAAGTGAAGGCACCCTAGTAAAGCAGTCACAACAGTTGAAAAATTTTTGCTACAAATGTGGGGGTCAAATGCACTGCAGTGATATGTGCCAAGCGAGAGGGAAAACATACCGAAAGTGTGAAAGGCTAAACCATTTCGCTAGAGCATGTAGCTCATCCAAGTGCCCACGAAAAGTCGGCCAACAAATACGAGATCTGCTAGCAGAAGACAACAATTCTTTTTTTGCAAACATTAAGTGTCAGCGCGATCACCAGGGATGGCTGGAGTGCATCGAGGGCTATCCCATCACATACAAGCTTGATACCGGTGCTAACTGCTGTGTAATATCAAGAAGCATGTTGCGAAACTGCCAGTCAAACCTCAGCATTTTTGGGCACACAACAGCCGCACATGCGTTAATTCAGTTGATGCTTTCAGCGAAGGACAGAACCAAAGAACAAACAATTTTTATTGTCGAATAAGGCGTCCCTGCCACTTTGAGTGGTGCAGCAGCTGCAAGTCTTGGCTTCATGTATTGTATGCGAGACATACAGCATGAACTGTACCTGCCAGTGCAATCTTGATTGATTTGTGGGGTTTAACGTCCCAAAACCACCATTTGATTATGAGAGACGCCGTAGTGGAGGGCTCCAGAAATTTTGACCACCTGGGGTTCTTTAACGTGCACCCAAATCGGAGTACACGGGCCTACAACATTTCCGCCTCCATCGGAAATGCAGGCGCCGCAGCCGGGAATCGAACCCGCGACCTGCGGGTCAGCAGCCGAGTACCTTAGCCACTAGACCACCGCGGCGGGGCTGCCAGTGCAATCTTTCGCAGATGTCATCAAAGGACTTGGGCAGCTAAAATACTTCGAGTACGAGATGAAGCTGAAGCCAGCCGCAGTGGGAGTCGTCGTTGAGAAGAGTTCTTGTGGCTCTTCAGGACAAAGTCAAGGCTGAGCTGCAGCGCATGGAAGCCCAAAGCGTCATCACAAAGGTAACCGAGCCAATCGAGTGGTCTAGCCACATGGCAACAGTTATAAAGGCCAAGGTTCAAACTTGCTTGGATCCTACGGCGCTTAAAAAAGTGCTGCTGCGGAAGCATTACCCTATGCCAACCCTAGAAGTCGCAGCCTCGCAACTATCCGGTGCCAAGTACTGCTCAACGCTCGACGCAGCGTCAGCGTTCTGGCAAATTGAGCTAACCGAATCCAGCTCAACATTCTGCACAATGAGCACATTGTGTGGGCGTTATTTGTTTCTTCGAGTGCCCTTCGGCATCGCGTCAGCCCCAGAAATATTTCGGGCAGCTATGCATCGCATGCTGGAAGACTTGCCGTGCGTAGCCGTGATAACGGATGCTGTGGGGCTGCACAAAAGAGGAGCGCGACCACAACCTGTCACTTTTGTTGTTACGCTAACGGGAAAACAAGTTCAAGCTTAACCTAAGGAAATGAACCTTTTTGCAGCCTGAAGTCCACAACCTCGGGCACATTCTTAGCACGGAAGGCCTCCGCCTGAACCGAGGTTGAGTGAAATACATACTGGAAATGGAACAGCCAAAGAATTGTAAGGAACTTTAAATCTTTCCAGGCATGATGCATTATGTACAACGCTTCATTCCTAACATGTCCGATGTGGCAGCCCCACTAATAATATCGCTGCACAAAAACAATGCGTGGGTTTAGAGTGACTCCCCACAGCGAAGTTATGAAGTGTTGCGTGAAAGCTTTGCAAATGCACCAGTTCTTGCTTTCTTCGACGCCAGCCAAATGGGAGTTGGTGCTGTGCCTATTCAAGACTGCCATCCCGTCGCATTCTCGTCAGTTTACTAATGGAGGCGCAGCAACGCTATACGCTCAAATTTCAATGGAAATATTGGTAACTGTGCATGGTTGCGTCAAATTTCACGATCACATCTTCGGCCAAGAAACTGTGATCGTTGAGACCAATCACCGATCCTTGGTGCGATATTCAGCAAACCGCTTTATCAATGTCCGTTTCACTTACAGCGCATGCGTTTGACCTTGCAACGATATCCCATTAAACTGATCTAGAAGCCAGGGAAAGAGCTCTTCCTAGCTGCCGCCTTATCTAGGTTTCCCAGCGAACAGCTTCTGCAAGAAGAACGGAGCAGTTTCGAGTGAATGTTCTTGAATACATTTCGGCTTCGCCGCAGTGCCCGAGGGATCTTCGTGCTGCAACAAATGACTATCCTGCCCTGGTCAAACTTCGAGGTCACGTCAAAACAAGCTGGCCTGAAAAGAGCGAGTAGCCCGAAAGTGCTCGTCAGTACTTCTCCTACAAAGAGGAGCTGCACACACAGGATGGTCTTGTTTTTCGCAGCAACAAGGTAAATATATGAACTTCACATAAACAATAAATTATAAATTATGTTGCTGCTTCACGCTGCGCACTGTTACGAAGCGCACCACCGACGACGTTACGAAGGGCGCTATGAATCTCACTGCTGCAACCACTATTTCGAAAGGCGGCGACGCCAACACGGTCCCGAAGGCGCCACTGCTTCGAACTCCGCCGGGAAGGTCACCAGCTGTTTGGTAGCGTAGGTTTCTCAGCTCGCGACTGCTTCTGCGCAGAGCTGATAGACGAGCGGACGAGACGACGTTGAGTTAAACAAGGTTTATGTACAGCATATATACAGAGGCGTTACAAATTCGGCACTGGGGCCGACAGCTTAGAGACCCGAAGAGCCGAGCTCTCCTCTCTAACACATAGGTCTGCTCTCAAATGGGTCTGCTAACACATAGCTCAATCTCTATCACATAGCTCTCTTCTCTGACACACAGCTCAACTCTCTATCACATAGCTCTCTTCTCTGACACACATGTCTGCTCTCCAACAGGCCTGCTCACATAGGACTGCTGCTCGCGACGCGCCGAAGGGCTTCTTTTATATGCACCGGGTGGATTCTTTGAATAACCAAAACGTCCAACCAGAAGCGCCGCTGGTCATGAGGTCAGACTCCTCCAATGGGGTCGCCGCTGGGCCGCGTCATTCTTTCTCATCGAATCTGGAGAGGCTGCGCTGCAGGTGGCTGCTCCCAAGGACGAGTGACGTCGCCAGGCATTGCGTCAGATTCGCCAGACAGGAAGGCGCCGGTTGCTTGCTCGACGGGTTCGCTGGCTGAGGTGACTCACTGCACGTGCGCGACAGAAAGGCGCCGTCGCGTGTTGACGCCGTTGAGTTGTTCATCGCGTCAGGCGGGCTCGCGTGCTGGCCTTGACACAGATTTCCTTTTTCCGAGGCATGGACGTTCGCTGCGGACTCGCAATCATAACAGCACCCGGGAGCTGAAAAGATGAAGGCGCAGGCAAGAGACATCATATACTGGCTAAATATGTCGCGTGAAACAGAGCGGTTTTGCAAAAACTGCAGGGTCTGTCTGAAGTATCAACCGTGGAGCGCCAAAGTGGCTCTTCACAGCCACGACATCCCAAAGCTGCCATGGAATTTTTTTTGGCATGGACTTGTTTTTCAATAGTGCTTTGGATTTGCCATAACAATGGGCTTCTTTCTTTTTTGAAATCCGGCAGAACACCGCTAGCGCTCTGACATTATGGTGTACAGAATCGTTCGCCACACATGGCTTACCGTCACAGCTCTGCAGTGTTAACGGACCGCAATTCAACAGCGAGCTTTTCAAAGAGCGCTCGCGACAACTAGGGGGTTACCCATGTTACAACAAGCCCTTATCACCCCCGTGCCACTTGTATGACGGAAGGAGCCGCACAGGAATCTAAAAGCTTCTGAAGAAATGTTCACCCATCCAGGCTGATTTTTATATGGCGTTACTAGAATGGCGCAACGCCCCCATTGATGATGTGGTAAAGTCTCTTGTGCAGAAACTCGTGCGACGGTGAACCAGGACCCTGCTGCCTGTGTAAAACTGCCACCTGGAACCAGAGGCAGTTCCAAGCAGAGCCGTTCACAGTAGACTTCAAGAGATCCGCCAACGCCAGAAGGTACATTACAACCGTGGAACGAAGGAACTACCGACTCGCTCGCTGGATTTCGTGCCGAGCGGTTGTGGCCCCGTGATCTCTGACGACCGCGCAGCTTTGGCCGACTGGCTCGCCTACGCCATCTCCTGCCGCCGCCAAGAGCTCTTGCTGAGTGGTGCCCTGTCCTCGGACTCCTGCAGCCGTGTCCATCTTCTTCTCCTTACTTCCGTATGTGGCTGTCCCTGCGCCTCTCTCTCCTCCTGCTCATCTCTCTATCTCTATGCCTTTAATTCCCCCGTATCCTTTTCAATCCCCCCTTACCCCCATCCCCTGTGCAGAACTGTGGAGGTGCCCTCCATTGAGAGAGAGGCATTAACAAAACTGCGCTTATCTCTTCCTTTTCCTCTGTCAAAAGTCACTTATAAGAAACTAACGGCCCTGTCGGCAGATCAGCCAGTGTCCTCATACGACACCCTCAAGCGAACGTGGTCGCCGGCGTTTCTTCTGAGGCCAGCCAACACGCCCCGGTCAGCGACCTGAGAACAGAAGATGGTCGAGAATGCAGGCGCAAAAGAAAGGACCTGCGAGACAGGACGACCCACAACGACGAAGACCCCAAAGAAGGCCACTCTTTTCAAGAGTTTCGCCGAAGCACGAGAGTTCGCCACCAGCTCTGTCAATCTCCACAGCTTGAAAGGCATAATTCTCTCTACAATAAAAGGAATATGTAGCCCGGCTGGATGTACAGTCGTCAGATAACACCCGTAATCATGTGACGTGTTTCGTCAAGCTTATTTTTATATATCACTAACTCAACTGCAATAAAGTTGTTGTTCACTCGGCTGCTGGCCTCGCTACACCATCTTTTGTGAACTTTTCTAGCGATATATCTTTAATGCGTGTCTCCAGTAGCACATCCCACGCTGTTGAAATTAAAGACTAAATACACTTAAGCAAACAATATGTAATATTGATATGTCAACCGAGTCAAGCAATGCGCTCCCGCTAATTTAAAAAAAAATGTGCTGGTTAACCGTATTGTTCAATGAAAAGCTGCTACCTTGAATTCACAAACCAACAATAAACAGAACATTTCGGACAAACGTGTATTAATTGTGCAACCACATAGAGCCTGTGTGTTCTCGATGCAAGCCCCATCCCTATACAGTGCCAGCATGCTAGTGATAAATAGACGCCGGCAAAAGCCTCTGGTTTTCCTAATAAAAATGTCCCTCTCTCAATGCACGAGTGCATGGCTCCGTACACTTGCGCGTAGCCTTTAGAAACACCAATCCCTAGGCTGGACTAGGCTTCTTTGATTAGAATCACTGCTATTAAACGAATATTACCTTAATATGCTCCGAGATACAGGCAGCTATAAATGTAGAGGCCGGAACGACTATAGAACCACGATCCCTAAATTCTCGTTAAAGCATCAAGTTTCGCAACCATTAGCCGGCCAGCTCCCGAACCAATTCAAGTCCTTTCGGCCGTGCAAGCACCTGAGGAAAGCGGTTTTCCGTACCGGCAGGCGAACACAGCGTGAAAGGGACAGTATAATACTGGAAAATGATTCGCCCAGTACGAGCGAAAGCTTGAATGAAATAACAGAAAAAAAAATACTTCGTGTTAAAGGTGAGGATGTCGAGGGAGGGGATAGAACAGTTAGCGGTCAGACGACGGCGAAAACGCGACGCGCGCTACGTCATTACACGCATTAGCCCTGCTTTGCATAACTTAATTCAGCGAAGACTCACTAATATGAAGTGCCGTGCTGCCACTTTTTTTATCTTCTTCGTTTTCCTTCGTTCTCGCTTTTCTCACTCGTTAACACTTGGAACTCACGGGAGGTTACACGTTCGATGCAGTTCGTGTCATTAGCGACTATACACCGAGGCGTGGAAAATCGGTGTTCTGGAAAAACGAAAATAACAACGAAACAGTAAAATATCCACCGAAAACGCCAATATAGGGAAATCGGTAGTCAGTGGCACCATTGATTCATAGAAAAAATATGAATGGGAAGAGGGGGGTGTTGTAGTTTTTCGTTAACGCTCAAGGCGTAACATTGGTCGTCAGAGGAGGCGGGGGGGGGGGGGGTACTGCGAGGGTGATGTGGAATTATAGACGTCACGTTAGAAGGGCGTTGTGCTTTGAAATTGAGCGTAGGCAACGCAGCAATACTAGCTGCGACCTTATGCACTAGAAGCCAACTATAACGCAAGCGAAAACCATTCGTGAGCCTTTGCAAAGCGCTGATGATAAAGGAAAACGGCATTATACAGCCGGCTTATGTGGCCAACGGCGCGGCAATCACCGATTCATCCGGCAGGTTTAAATGAGCATAAAAATATGCAGCGACCCCTCTTACACTGCGGCGGCCAATCGATTTTGCCGTGTATGCCTCTGTGGCCATCGGATGCCCGTGTGCGTGCGTATATGTACGTCCGCGATATTCCGACACGCATTTTCACGAAGACCTATGAGCAGAGGGCAAAAACAAGAGCAGGGTACCGAGAGGAAGAGTGAATGCGGAAGAAAAAAAAAGAAGCGGGCGACGAGGTATTGAAGTACACGGAAAAGGAGTATAAGAGGAGGTTAGCAAGGCCGAAGGAGGGGAGGCATAGATTTATTTAGAATAGATTCAACACATTAACATGTATAGAGGACGGGCTCGTCTGTAGCGAAAGTGACATGCACTTCGCCCGGGCGAAATGTAAATGTAGGCGAGCATAACGTCACTGGCTGCGGAAGCGACGGCGGCACTGTGGTTGTGGTATAGACGAGCGAAATGGGGGGAGGGGGGGTTAAGCAGCGCCGTGGAGAAGAGTTGGATTCAGTGCAACGTGGTGAGGGACAAGTTTAAAGGGTGAAAGCTAGTGCCCAAAAGGCGGGCTCTTTATTCACAATGCCGCATACGTTGCTACCGAGCTCGTACTCCCGGTGCCACCGAGAAGCAGTCAGTGTCGCCTGGTCGCTTGATCCGTTACGTGGGTTTCACAAGGAGGCCTTCACTACAGGGCGACTTCGCTACCCGTCAGCAAGAGCCACGACGTGCATCCCGCTAACACGATAGAGCAGCATCTCGGATTCGTTTTGTATGTGTGCCACTCCTAAGTTCCTGTGCGTGCGTTAGAGAAGTCTTGCTGCTCAGCACGGATACATCACCAATCTTCTTCCAACTCTGCTCGTCTCTTTCAGCTTGAGCAAGATCTATTCTCTTCCAACGATTAAGAACGAGTTGAGAAAGATGCCCAGATCATATAATGTGGGAAAGCATGCCTGTTACGCCAGGAGCCATTCTTGGAGAGGAATGCGTTAAAACACGACGGCTGCCTATCACTCCTATACTGCCTGGAAGGGGCGCAGTCTAGTAATATGATGTCACGAGGTTGGGTAGTGAGGTCTCGATGGCTTGACACGCTACAATTTGAACCCGGCCGCCTCTGAGATGAACGCCCCTGAATCGGTTCACCACGAATCCAGGAAGCCACCGGCAAGCCAGGATGCGATGACGTGGCGAACGCAGGATACATGCTTCAACGCCGCTGCGAACTTCCAAGTTCGGAGTTTGCTGCAAAAACCTTGTTTGTCACGAAGTCTCGACTCCATGAAGTGGGCAGACCAGACGAGATATCACTGCAACAAGTCGCTTCGTTGATGTGGACGAGTGTGGGGTTTAAGTGGAACGCTTAAAAATGCATGACTACTTTGTTTTTGTCTGCCTGCGAAGAAGCACGTGACTATCCATCTTTCCGTCATCCGTTACTGCCCTCAGCATAGCTTCAAGCTACACACTGACTGCGGTCACTTCGTAAATTGGCCAGGACCTCACGAATCGAAGTGCCGCTTGTGCGAGGACTAACACAAACCCGGGTAAGTATACATTTGCTAATATTCCGTGTAAACGCACTTAGGCGACTGTACGCGAAGTGTCCTCTCCGTCTCCATTGCCTTCTCCTCGTATATTTCAATTCTTCATACTCTTTGAGGGGTAGTCAACCTGACATCCCGTTTGGTTTCACCGTTCAGGTTTTCCCCTGCCTCTTGTCTCTTTTCCAGCTGACGTCGTCACTGGTGGAATTTACTACGCTACTGCGTTTCGAGAAAGTGATTGCTGTTGACATTTCACTAAAATATGCCTTTTTGATGCTGGACACGCGTCCGTCGTGGTGCATTCGAGAAGAGCCAGCCACTCTTGGGACCCGCTGTTTTAATGAGGAAAAAAAAAACAGTCTCGTATCTGCATGTTTCACTGCAATTGTCGTCGAAAGACGATAGTCTTGCGTGTGGAGAGAGTGAACAAAACGTTTATTTGATTATCTGCACGAGAAAATTGGTGAATTGTATTCTGAAAGCGCTTCGTTAGAGAGTTTTGATCCGTGCAACGAAAGCTAGTGAGCGCATCGAGGCACATTAGACACGAGTGTCATCTGGAAGTTATCTTTGTAAACAAAAGAAGGTGTGAGCGAGCCCGCGGAGAAAGATGCGTGCCTGTCTCGGAGGCGATAAGGAGTAGTACGTAAAGCGACATGCAGGGGCCACCGCCGTGTCGTCTTAGCAAAGCGTTGGAAACACTTGCCTTTTTGAGCGTCGCGTTGCGCTGTCAGCTCAGCGTGTTAAACGCTACGTTTCTTAGAATTACTTTTGTGTGCCTTCTCTAGGATAAAGGCACATATACAAAACATCGTCATGTTGTTATGGTGCCTCATATATGCGCAACAATTGCTTAATAATTGACAATAGCACAAGTATGAACGCTAAACTTGAGCAATATTGGTGGGCGCAGCGGATGGAGTTGGCCGTTTGACGTATTGTATTGATACTTTAGTGCCATAAGAGAAACCGCTACCGCGGAAAAACAGACACATTTACAGACAGCCAGTCAGAAACACAGACCAAAATTTTGGCGTCGAAGGTCCCAAAGAAAGACTTTCGTCTTGAAAAGCAACAGCATGGTCTCATATGCGTTTGCCTAGAACCACTCCAAGCTGGAAATCTATCTTCTATTACTTCTCGGTCGCGATCCTCCCCCTCCCCTTCCTGAAAGGTTTCTCCAGTTAACGAGACCTTAGACATACTCCAGGACCGTACGCGTTGCCAGCTTCCCGCACCTAACTTGGTTCTGCATTTCCTCCGTGATGGGCCCACCTTTTACCAAGCGACTACGTCATGCGAGGACGTCATCAGATGGTTTAAAGTTGCGTAATGTCGACGTCACCAATTCTGGCGATCTGTGACGTCATACGGCGATGCCGTCACGTGATGATCTTTTGCCTTACTCATGTTGACGGCCCTGACGATTAATTATCGTGTTTGACGAAGCATCTAAGATGTTCGCCTTAGAAGAACGATTGAAGACCCAGTGGCAGAGACGAAGCGGTTGCTGAATAGTATCTTGGAAAGAATACAACTTTATGCTATGAATAGCTTAGTCAATTTGTCCAAACATGTGTACCTGCCGTAATTAAACTTGTTCACGAATTTATCGGTAACTAGCGGACGTAGATAATTATTGTACGTTGAGCCTGTGCTAGTGTCTTTCGGCATACGCTTTCAAGCTACATTTTAATTGTGCTTTTAATGCGGCCGCTTGGGCTGTCTACCAATATCCCAACCCCAAAGTGGCACTCGGATAACAGATCCGCTTTGATACTTCTGCAGGTGTCAATTCTGAAGTTGTCATCTCTGTTTTTCATGTAATCGAACAAGACAACAAAAAAGCGATTCCTTAATGTATAAGCTTCGAGAAATGCAGTGTTTCAAAGGGCGTGTCTTCTGCCATCTGCTTTCGTCCAACTACCAACGACGTTCGTTTCCCTGTCACATATGGACCCAGGCAACAGAAAGATAAGTTTTGACTAAGGCCTTTGAAGTCAAACGTGAGGTAGCCTCTATATCTTTACTGCAACCCCCTCCCCCTTTTTTTAAATTTGGTTTCATCCCTGAAATAATTTTTAAAACATTCGCACTCAAATTATTCTCCTTCATGTTTATCTTCACCACGCCAGAGGAGCTTTATCACAGACTCTCTTCGACTCGACTTCCCGAAAATCATAATCTGAAATAATGTTATGGCCCCAATGAAAGCTTTCGCCTTTTCGATCACGGTCGTCGCCGTTGCTCTTATAAGGCACACAAAGAAAAACACATAAGCAGCAAAAAAAAGAAGGGGGGGGGGGGTGCTAGCGTCAACCGCAGGCGTCTACGGTCCCTCAGCGTGTTCGCCGAGGTCATTTAGAATATATCAGGGATACTTAATGTTCTCGCCAAGCGAAACAAACACGGCGGCACCCACACGATGGCTGCCACAGCATCGACGCATATGGTATTATCGCGGAGGAAGAACGACAAATAAAAAATTAAAAAAGTTAGAGCGGCTGGAACGAAAGGCAAGAGCTGTGGTGATAGAGGAGAGGTGGCGAGGGTTCTAGGAAAAGGTGGGGGAAAGGGAGAAGAAAACCCCGCGTTTTTCATGTACCGTATTTCTAATCTCGCCTAATGCCTCCATTGTTTGGCCATAAAGCAGCCGCGCGGGACATATGATAGTCACATCTGTATTTTTTTTCTTAACTTTCCGCCACTGTCCTGCAAGTAGTCTGGAACATTACGAGAGAAACAAAAAAATCAAACGCACGGAAAGCAGCAGTAAGTGCGATTCGATGCACCAGTGGGATTCAAATAACAAAGAAGTCGTTTGTTTTTGGTTCACGAATTTGTTCGTTTTTTTGTGCATGTGTAGGTCTGCCTCGTTCAATCAATAGTCTCTGTCTTTCGATTCAATAGAAAAAAAAATGGAAAAGAGATGCCGAAGAAAAGAAGAACGAGAAGTGAACCACGAAGAGCCACCGATAAACACCATTAGCGAGCGAGCCAACGTCACTGTCATTCATGAGCGCATCTCTCGAATGCTGACTGATGGCGGTGCAACCGTCTCTGTCAATGAGAGGCACGTGCGAACGTCTACCGAAGGAGCATGAGAGAAAGCAAGAATGTGGCGACAAGTTTCAAAACTTTTTATCGCATCCACGCCCCGGGATCGCATGTGAACGGTGAAGACGGAGACAAAATGAGTTATCGCACAATCTTTCTTGTATTCGTATTTTTTGTTAAAAGTTAAGCTTATCAGTTGGTTGTCAGATGGGAGCGCAGTTCTATTTAGAATCGCGACGACTTTGTGCGGGGAGGAAGAGTGCGTCGACGCTCGAACGAGGTAAGATAATGCTGGCTTACCTAAAAGCAAAAGAAGAATTAAAGGGAAGAGGTTGCTGAGCCAGGTGCACACACAACGTGGCTTTGTCTCTATAGTGGCATGAAGGTACCACCTGCTTCGGTCGAGTTTATACGCAAAGTGATGTAGCCGACTTGACGTTGTTCAAGCTAGTGTTGTCTATTGTCTGAGGCTCAAAAGGTTTACGGCCATGGAAGAGAACGATAAAAAATAATAATATCTGGGTCTTTACTATTAGAAAAAAAAAACGCGGCATGATTGTGAAGCGCGCCGTAGTGGAAGGCCAGGAAATTTTCGATCCCGTGTGGTTCCTTAACGTGCGCCTAAATCCATGTACAGCCTCACGTTCTTTTAGCCTGAACGCGCGAGTGTCCACCGCCGAGTCAAGAAGCACTTGCTCTAGGCCTCCCGGTGTCCTTTTCCCAGAAAAGCCGGGCTGTTCATCGCACATGCGCGCAATGAACAGCCCCAAGTTGGTGGTGGTAGTGGTTAATGAAAGAGGAAGAATGCACCTAACTTCTGTTTGTCGTAAGGCGACACGGCGCAGTGCCCAGTATTGTTCATCGCGCAAATGCAGTATTCTCCTTTCATTTCACCATCGTGCTTCGTTATATTGTGCTTATCGACAGGACGACGATCAATCACTTGAGCGTTCAGGTTGCTAAAATTGATTGATTGATTTGTGGGGTTTAACGTCCCAAAACCACCATTTGATTATGAGAGACGCCGTAGTGGAGGACTCCGGAAATTTTGACCACCTGGGGTTCTTTAACGTGCACCCAAATCTGAGTACACGGGCCTACAACATTTCCGCCTCCATCGGAAACGCAGCCGTTGCAGCCGGGAATCGAACCCGCGACCTGCGGGTCAGCAGCCGAGTACCTTAGCCACTAGACCACCGCGGCGGGGCCAGGTTGCTAAAGTTGGCTACGGCGAGAAGTATGGTTAATCTAATTGATTAGCTTGGTTTTCTGTACAGTTGGGCTTTCTGAGGCGTGGCGCGTTCTTCATTCTTCTCCTTGGCCCACTGTTTCCTCTTGGTGCAACGAAAGCTGACTTCTTTCAGACTATCCTACTCACTTTCAATATCTCACTTTCCATATGCAACGCCGGCTCCTCTTCTGTTGGGCCGACGTTGTTTCACGGGCTCCTCCTCTGACGTCCCGCCAGATGGCACAGCGAGCGGCGCTGTCAGATGCGGCGGTTGCTAGGCAACGGCTCAGTTCGCAATGCGGCCACTGGCCACAGCGAGAATAGCATAGAACCAATGTATAGAGCTCTCGCTGCAAAATGGGCTGGCGTACGCGGGCCTCTGGTCTTTCTCGTCCATCAAAATGCGACCACTGCGGCCAGGATCAAACTCACGAATTTCGGGTTAGCATCTAGGCACCCTGAACATTCCTCCAATGCGGCGGACCATTCATTACGTGAAAATAAAAGAGCACCCTCCTCCTGGATATCCTACCTAGTCTCGTAGGTTCCTGTCGATATGACTCATTGGCAGGTTTCAATTCCCTCGGTCGGGAAGGCTGCCGCAAATCTCTGTGTGTATCAAGTTTTTAATACTCTCGAATGCACATATTTGCGTTCCAGACAAACTTCGACATAAAAAGTAAAGAAAAAAAGGGGGTTTCTCTAAGTAACCAACATTGCGCGATGAGAATGAACTGCCGGATATTCGCGCTCGTTCACGATGGCAGTGAATCAGAGGAGAACGAGAGAATTAGGAGGAAGTAGCGAGAGAACTCTTTGAACCCGGGTGCGAGAGGGGGGTGCAGGCAAGCGGGCGGCTCGGAGGTAATCCGAAACTGGAACGCCGGGGCACCGCCGTTCAAAGGCTCAGTGTCGCAGTCGGCGTGCCGCAGAGACGACCGCGCGCCGGCTTAAAGTGGCGCGCGCGACACCCCGTTCGCGGCGTGCAAGCTCGCTTGCGGGGAAAGATGAGAACTGCAGTTTCACGAGAAGAGGACGGGGGTGGAGGTTTAGTGGCGAACGGGCAGTCGAGAGTAAGAAAATGTAACTTTGTTGAGGAACAGTGGAGAACCAGCACGTGCAAGCAAAAAAAAAACAGGACACAAAAAATGGAGATTCTATGGCTGAGTAAATTAAAAATAAAAACAAAAGTTTGCAAAGGGTACGAAAGCAAAAGACGAGAGAAAGAAGTTCTCTGCGTAATCCTCCCATTGTGTGAGAAGGGTTAGATGGATAGGTTGGAATCACTTTGGGTAGCTAGGCAAAAAGAAAAAAAAATGGAGAGAAGAAGAGTTGCAATGATTTCAGTGACAGTGTAAGGTGCTAGCAGCGTGGCGCTGGAGGAGACGCTTCTGTGGGTTTCAATAGAAGAAATCAGATAGTATTGAAGAATTGGAAACACGACACCGCATCGAAATTCGCAGCATCAAAACTAGGCAACATGACACGGCCTCAACGTGCCGTAGTGTATGAGCCTAACGAAACTAGACAGTAAAGGGTTCACAGAGAAAATTTGTCGGAAAGCGGGGGAAGACGACGTGCCCGTGTCGTGTCTTAGACAGCCTGGGGTCTTAACTAGAACCTCTGTGGGCTGAGACTCAACTTGGAAAAAACCTATAGCCTCATCTAGTTAAGGAAGGAAAATAGGAGGAAAAGAACGACAGGGAGGTTAACCAGCCTATAAGCAGCCGGTTTGCTACCTTGCGCATGGGAAAGATAAAGACGAGAGAGGGAAGAGAGATAGACACAGCACAATAGGCAGCACACGCGCACACACTCAGTCATAGTCTAGTCTTGTCGTTGGTGGTGTGTGACATTGCTGTTAAAGCCGCTTCTTCAAGTACGTGTCGCGTAACAATTTCAACACCGCTTTTGTCGCCTTCTGTTGCAATGTATTCTCTCTGGCACTTGACAGAAAGTGTCCACAGACATTTGGCTGTTGTCGATGCGGGCAAGAACGGACGCCAGTGACTGTCTCTGGATGTCATACGACGGACAGTCGCACAGGATGTGGTGTAGCGTCTCTTCGCAATGACAGGCATCGCAGAGAGCGTTGTCGGCCATTCCTATGACAAAGGAATAAGATTTGTACATGCCATCCCCAGCCATGGTTAAAGACTAGCAATGACCTAGTAGCTAACTAGAAAGAACTTACAATCCCTAGGTAAGGCCTAGAAAAAAATCCCTAGAAGCAATCTCATTAACTTCCAGAATCGTACAGTTTCGCTGTTTAAAGGCTTGCACGTCTCAGTGCGAGTTTTGTCAATTATTTCACACACACACACACACACACACACACACACACACACACACATACACACACACACATATATATATATATATATAAATAAATAAATAAATATATATATTATATATATATATATATATATATATATATATATATATATATATATATATATATATATATATATATATATACGTCTGACCGGCGGCTGCATGTCGTTCTCATTTACGACCGCAATTAATTCTACCTAAACGTAATCCGACTCGGAACCATAAAGCCGGTGCCGCTCTGGCTCTAAGGCGATGAATATTCAGTAGCACTGCCAGCCAAACCGCAACATCCGATAGACGCTTTTGACAAAGTGCGTTCATAACCAATGTCTACACAGAGGACTTCATCGCTCGAGAGAGAGGGAATCATAAGTCCTTCCTGGGCAATTTAAGGACCCAACGCGGCAAACCCCTAGCGCTCGCAATAGACACCACCAAAAACCATATAATTAACCAGGGCCTCGACAACGAAGTCGCTGCCATGAAGAGTGCGTGAAGCTGGAGGAGAGGGGGTAGGTTGGGGATTCCCCTGCACGCTATTAAGTCGGGCTGCGGGGCTGCATCACGTAGCACTGCTGCCGTGCAGCGAAACAGTCGTGGTGCCAGTCTTAATGACGTCATGGCACGGCGGGGACAAGAATGGCAGGCAGGCCCGCAGCGAGGGATGGCATCCATTTATTCCAGTAATTAATGAAGGCGTGAGGATTATATTCACTTGGATAGAGAGAGAGAAAGAGGGGATTACGAACAGGCCCTTGCTCTAAGAAGGCGAAATCCGCGCTTCGAAATTATGTGAGGAAAAGAAGGTGGAGGAGGAGCAAAAATGAAAAAGATGGGTTGAGCGAGGAAGATTTTTTGTAGGAGTAAAGACTGAGAGACTGGGTTGCAGGATCCAGTGGGGCGTCAAGATTCATTCTCGCATTAAGCTAGTGGCGCGGTTTCACGGGGCGGCGTCGCTATAGAAACTTGTCTTGCGACTCAACCACAGCCGAAGAGTTCGGAGAACTGGAAAGTGACTTAGTCGCCTCTCAAAAAATATCCTGCGGTGCCCAATACGCTTTGGAATGAAGCCACAATGTTGTGAGTGCATATAGACAGAGTCGCATTGAGTAGCAACATAATTAAAAAGATTCACTGATGATTACGATACTACAATGTGAATTCTATGCACAGTTTCGTGTTAAGGCAACGCTGTCTTCGCAGTTTTTGATACTTACAGTTATACCCATATAACATTGGTTATACACTGCTTCAGCTTTCAGTGTTCGAGTGCTACGCACACCTCTCTGTGCATTCTTGACGTCATGAACCAAACGAAACGCAGATAGCTCCGTTACGACAAGCGAAGCCAGCCGCAGTGCACGTGCCAGTCGTGCGCGCGCATGGGCTCCAACCGAGTGGCCAGAGTGCGTGATAAAGGAAAAAGAGTGAAGTTAGTGGCTCGTGGTATCTACAAGCTTTGCGTCCACTTTTGATGGCCTTCCACACCGGACAGTCATGCAGGCACTAGCAGCCCTGGGCGTGCACGGCCGCATGCTGTGCTTTGTGCAGGGCTTTCTGTCGGACCGATTTTTCCTTTTCCCCGTGAGAGTCGGCCACGTGCTCTGCTCTCCGGCGGTATCGACAGGGGTGCCACACGGTTCTGTACTGAGCCCCTTCTTATTCAACATCGCATTGGCACGCCTGCCAGCTGTCATTCCTTCCAGCCAGCACTACCCGTAACAATCTTCCATATACAATGACGATGTCACCTTGTGGAACTGGGGCCCTACCAGGAATCTGCATACTGTACGGTCTTGCCTGCAGATTGCACTGAATGCTGTAGTCGACCATGTCACATGTGCAGGTCTGGCTGTCTCTCCGGCTAAAATGAAGGCACTTCTTGTGTAACCCAGACCAAGAACACGCAGCAGAGTGGCCCGTCTAGCCATCGAAGGCACCACAATACCGTGAGAGAGTGCGGTGATCTATCTCGGGTTTCGCATCGACCATCGGCTGTCCTGGGCCCCTGCTGTCAAGGAAGCCATGTGCATGGTGAAGAGAACCCAGAAGGCAGTGAAGAGCATCTTCCTCAGTGACCGTGGCTGCTCACCACCCTGGCTCTACGCCTTTACACAGCAACAGCAACATCACGGCTGCTGTACGCATTTCTCGTGGTAGCAATTCCTCGGCGGCTCTTCGAGCGCCTCGAGTTATTGCATAGGGGCTTCCTTCGCTGTGTCCTTGGCCTGCCGCGGTCGTCTCAAGTTGCAGCCACCCTGGCAGATGCGGGTGTCCGGCCTCTCTCCCTGCTTCTAAAGTAACGTGGGATTCTACACATTTATCGGCTAGCCCATGCACCTGATGGGCGCCCCCTGCTTGCCCGGCTGCAAAGTAGACCAGTATCTCGGATGGGCGAGCTGCTGCAGACCTATCAAGCAGCTGTGCGACTGGTGCCTTCAGCGATCCCTCTTCCTCCACCAACAACAACAACAAAAAAAAACACTGGCTAACAACACTGATCTGGGAGGGCTCTCCAATCTTGGCTCACCCATTTGCGCACTCAAGCAGGCATCTGCCTCCAAGATAGAGGAAGAACTGGCTGGATGGCTTATTGTGTACATGGATGGCTCCGTCTTCCCAGACAAAGGCTCGGCCACAGCTTCCTGCGTTATGCCAGCACTTGGTTGGACGGCCTCTTGCCATCTGCTTTTTGCGGCCTGCTCTACCGCTGCAGAGACGGCCGGTCTCCACATGGCAGTTGACCTCCTGGCAGCAAACTCCCCAACGTGCCCCGTGGCGGTCGCGTGCGACTCAAGAGCTGCGTTGCTGGCCTTGGCAGAGCCGGAACGGGAAGGCTTCGCAACACAGGTGCTCGTCACCAAACTGCATGCCCTCCTTGCCAGTGGCGTCGATGTTTCTCTGCACTGGGTCCCATCTCATGTGGGAATACAGAGAAACGAGCAGGCTAGTTGTCGCCCTGGCGAAAGAAGCATATCGCCCCGCCATCCCTGTGTGCCGTACCGTGGTCGCCTCAGACTTTTCGAGGCTCACATTGAGGAGGTTGTTGCTAAGCTGCCACCCTGACTATCGTGTAGCAAGGATGGAACCAACAAACCCGCTGCCTCACCGGGGTTTCACCAGGAGGGAGAGGTCCCTGCTACTTCACTTACGCGTCGGTTGCTCCTGGCTTGCGGCCCGGCGTCATCGGCTTGGCAGAGCCTCGTCCCCTGCGTGCGCTGCGTGTGGGGCAGATTAAACCATCGAGCACCTGTAGTGTGCTTGCCCAGCGCTTCGCACACAACACTGCGTCTTGCTCGCCGCACTCCGTCGCCACGGTCTGCCCACGGCTATACAGAGGGACCTTCTCTTTCCTGCACGGCACCACACCAATGTCTTCAAGGCGGTTCTTCGCTTCTTTGAGGACACTGGACTAGACAACCGGCTATAGAAGCCACCGGCCACGTCTTTGGTCACAAACGCCATTTCTCTTCTGTCTTCTTCACATCTTTATTGCCCCCCCCCCATACAGGCGCTGAGCTGTGCTCCGAATTAGGGTTGCAGAAGTTGCGTCTTTTCCTTTCTTGAAGCTCTAGCTCGCTTTCTCTCTCTTTGCGTCCGCTATCTTTCATCATCGTCTGCTCTCTTTCGTCCTCGTCCATCCCAACGATTACACCGACGCCAGCTGACAATGAAGACGCCACTCACGTAGGAATCAGCGCCTAAAAGCTGCACATTTAAACACTTGCATTACCTAGAGTCAATCTGATTTCACGTGCGACGAAATTTGTGCGCGCTGAAATTGACGTAAGAGCTGGACAATAAAGAGGGGAAATGTAGCTGGAGGTTATACATGTAGGGTTGTATGAAGTGCAGACCAAACCGCGGTAGTTTAGAGGCTGTCGTTTTGCGGCACGCAAATGAAAGTCGAAGGTTCGGTACGACCTACTCGCTGTCGTGGTCTGAGGAGCAGGAAGAAAAAAATGCAAGTACACCCGCGCGATATGATTTATCTTGACATTGAAACCACAGCTTTCAATTACGAAAGTACACATATTAAGACGTTGCTTCTGCATTCAGAACCCTAAAATTGCTTTTTATGTGAGTTTGCAGCTTTTCTCGATTGCTTATCTACATTTGAGCGCTATCGAAGGAATAAAAGCTGGATGCACTGAATCCACAAGATGCCCCACTTCCGTGCAATGTCATTTAGCATGACTGATGCAGTACTAAAAACACGCAGGCGTAAAGAAGAGAGAGCACAGGATGAGAGCGCTAATCCTGTGCACTTTGTCTTTTTTTACGTCTACGTGGTTTATGTGCTGAAACGATCGTGCAAGTGTTCCGACTAATTCAACTTTCGATTCTTCTGTGTCGTTACCTTATTTTCACCAAACTCTTCACCGAACTGGCAGGGATGCAGCGCTGTTTTTGGGGTAGTTGTTCGCTGCGCAGTAACTCTATTTGTAGTTTAAACCTATTTGCAAACTGCCTACCGTTTTAACACGCTAGACTTCGCTAGACTGTTGCCTAATCAAATATTTTTAAGCAACTGAGAGCAAAACGACAATGTAAGTTGCACGCTTTGTTTCGTGCTACAACCAGAAACCCTTTGGCAAGCTTCAGGAAGAAGGTAATGACGCTTCGTAAGACAAGTTTTTATTTTCTTCCTATATATGCATAGCTCCACCGCGGTGGTCTAGTGGCTAAAATACTCGGCTGCTAACCCGAACGTCGCGGGAACGAATCCCGGATGTGGTGGCTGCATTTTCGATGGAGGCGGAAATGTTGTAGGCCCGTGTGCTCAGATTTGGGTGCACACTAAAGAACCCCAGGTGGTCGAAATTTCCGGAGCCCTCCCCTACGGTGTCTGTCACAATCATATGGTGGTTTTGTGACGTTAAACTCCACATATCAATCTGTATATGCATAGTTTGTAGTTCTCAGCACCGACAATGGTAGAAGGCCATACTATTTTTCTGCCACTGCTATTGTTCCGAATCAAGCACAAACAGTATTTGGCTTTCATGCGAGCTCCAAAGAGGGTCGCTAAACACACAGTCTTGGACAAAAAAGTGTCTAGGAAGGCGTGAGTGCTCGCAGATTAATAGAAGCCATCCTGACGAAGATACTTCACTACGCCTTCGGCTTATTTGCTCAAGACCAAACTGTGCCAGGCAGCGGAGATCCCACTGCAGTGTGTGTCGTGTCGGTACAATACGACGTCATAGACTCATTTCAACGTGGTCTGCTTGCGAGCAGGCAATAAAGACCAGCCCCGCTATACAAACACCGTACACTTCTTTTGTCTAAGACCAAACAGGCGGCGAAGCGTGGCACGTGGGTCCATTGTTTCGGTCTCGCCTCTATTCATTTCGCCTTGCCGATTTTCTTATCCCAATCACGATTACCCGTAATGTTTGCCTGAACGCTGCGTCTCGTCTCTTTCTTACGGTTCGGCGAATTCGTGGCCCACGTGGACGCACGATACTACCAAATCGCGGGCGCGTATCCGACTACGTTCGCGCACGAGGGAGTACATTTGCGCGTGCCTGTACTTCACCTGGTTTGTTATGCAAATTGAGGCGAGACGGTGTTGGTACCGACTGTTTGGTTCAAGCTGGAAAGGGTGAGCACTGTTCGTGCACTTCTCCTGCCATCGGACATGCTGAGAAGGGTGCATCGAGGAACGTACCGAAGACAAAGCTTGCGGGATGTTCCATGCAAGTAGACTCGCTGGTATTGCTCGATTCACGAACCTCTGAATATTTTGGGCCATGTGTTACAAGCTTTAGCTGATCCAGTAAAAGGGACCGCACCTTAACGTTAGTGATATGTACAATTAAAGTTTTCTTCTTGGTATTGAAGTAATATTGTTAAGTGTGTCGCTCCACTCGCCATTTTTTGTGTCTTCGCTTCCTAACAAGCCTCCCATTGCCCAAGAAAACTAACAGTCGGCTCGCATTGACGCCCGTGCATGCTTTTGGCTTCAGCTCCTTCGATGAGGGGAACATACATCATTGTTGGCGACAAGTTTCATTGGCTGCATACCAAGTGGTTGGGGCAGGCACTTAAGCAGGGGGTACCAGGGACTCCCTTCTTTTTGAAGTTCGCCTAGTCGGCCAAGAACGCCAACGTACAGAGGCTCAAACACAAGTAGCGGCATGCGCATTAAAAAAATTAAAAGCAAACGCTATTTAGGTAACTAACCAAGAACAGCTACCAAAGAACCTTTATTCTGAAAGCACGGCAACGCTCCCAGAGAAAATCAGTGCCCGGCCCGTGAATCAACACGCCAACAGAAACACCACTCACTCATATGTCTGAGGCGTCAGCGATACCATTGCCCATGTAGGAAAGAAGACACCCAAATGACTCACAAGCCTACGACCACGTGCTCTCTACATATTGTCAAAGAATCCGTCCGACCACACTCGCGCCTATGCTAACCCTACGACCCTTTGTCCGCTGTATCTGTTCTCGGGCAGGTGCCCGCGTGGCAGAATAAGTAAACAGAGTAAACAATTTGTACTGTTGGGACACCTACCTGTTGAATGAGTGTTTATGCGACTCTCCCATTATTCGGCTATTGCGCGCCGACAGAAGCGACATACTTGGCGAACTTGCTCGTCGCTCTCGGGAAAGTAAGCAGAAGACCCTCGTTGTTATTTACGTCGTTGTACGTGTGGTACCGCGTTGTTCGCGTTACCGTTCCAGTTAGAAAACAGCAACGTTCTTCGTATATGTGGTGGCTGAAACTTCTAGGAATCTCTAATGAATTCCTCCTGGGTGGGATGCTCAACATCTACGAAAATCGGCCCGCAACACGGTATCACTAATTCACCGCAAGGCCATAGGAGAATGAGTTACGGAAGCAATTGATCGCCGCCATGCATCGGGACAAACCAGCTGCTCCAGCATTGTGTAATTTGACTGCGTTGATTCTATTGTTTTCAAGCCCTTGTTATGTCTTATCGGTGCTCTTTGGATGAACTCGACTATGTTTAGACTGCATGGTATAAACGACGAAAGTTATGGTAGTCGAAGCATGTGTTGATTCGGTTCGACTGCCGTGCAAGGGTACTTCGCCAAAACGTTCTGTATTAATTATCCACAGAAACAGCAATGCGGCAATCTTTGACTTCAGAACGAACAAGTAGTGATTTAGACACGACAATTGTATTCAAAACAAATCAGATGGTCATCGCGAGCTCTACCTCATTGATATCTGGGCCATTTTACGCTGGTCTGCACGTAGCTCCTAACATAATCACGGGCTTGATGGTTCATTCCACCCAGACAGTAACACTGACGGTTCATTCTCCTTCGCAGTAGGAGGTGGTCGCATGTCTCTTCGGCGACCCTCTTCAAGACTTGTCACTGCTCACACGGCGTCGTCCATTGATACTTTTCAACAGTCCGACTGACCGCACTATCTCACCAAACACGTTTCCTCTGGTCGAGTAAAGTGCGCTATCTCCTCAGACTTCGCTAACTGACGCCTCACTGACTGACCCTCCGTACCTCCGCCACCGCGCGCTTGGGCCCGGGCTGGGAAGCCAGGGAAGCTTCTACATTATTTCTGTAAGCGTAGCAGAGTGAAAGCTGCGGGGAAAGGGGCCACATCCTTCTCACTGATTCGACTGTGGAATCAGACGGTGCCACTTCGATTTCTCGAGTTCTATACCGATCTCGCGCGGTATTGGGGCTCGGGGTTTAGGAGGATTCCGCGACTGCCGCCAGTCTGTTGGGCCAGGGTCCGGCCGGTCTCGACTGGTAGCTGGCCCATGTCACCGGACCCATTTTTTTGTAGTTAGGAAATGTACTCTTACAGGGCAGACGGAGGTTTATGTACATAACATGAAGATAGAAAAGAAGAGGAAGAAGAGAAGAGTAGTGTACAACAGCTTTCCATTTATAAACCAGCCGTTGGACAACCCTGAGGCAAGCGGTGTCCGCCGCTCGCACCAAGTGGATGACTCAACAGCCCGGTGGGGAGGATGAGAGTCCCGACAAGGTGAAATGGGACGGAACAGTGTTGCTGACCACAAGGGGTGCAGGCGCTCATCCGGAAGACTCCCAATGCTTCCGTACGCCCGCATTGCTCGTCGCGCTCCCTGAACATTTGTTTGAGGGACAAATCAGCTGTCGAAGACATTCGACGGGCCTTTAAAAAATTAGTTAAGTGTGCACTTTCTTTCGGGTGTCAACAAAAAGGATAACAGTCCTGAAAATAAAAAAAACACACCAAGAAGCATCTACAAATTCATTTGACCGGCTGCGCCGATATTGTGAAACAAGGTGGGTGAAACGTCACAAAATATTTTGGTGAAGTTCGGAGTGAAGTGCGAGATCGCACGGGTAGTAGCAACACAAAGATCTCGGGAAAACTACGATTGTAGTTCTGTGGAAGAGTACTACAGGCGAGCCTTGTTCATTCCTTACATAGATGACCTGAAAGCTTCCCTCAAAAAGTGCTTTACAAACCATCGCAAAACACTGCAAAGTTTGCAAGTGGTGTTGTTACCAAAGCACACCTCCAAATGAAAATTTGACTCTGTGTAGGTGGCCTTCGATTTTTACCTGAGAGTCACGACCACAGTTTACATCCTTACACTATATGGAAAATGCGAAATCTGGAGAAATAATCTACAAGTCATGCAAGAAGACGAATTTCCCCCGCTTTACGAAGGACCTTTTGCCTGAATGCAATACAGCCCTCTTCCCGAAAATTCACACACATCTCAAGATATTGGCAATGCTACCAGTCAGTACAGCTGCTGCAGAACGCAGCTTCTCGACACTAGGAAGAGTGAAAAACGCATTTGAAAAACCGGCCGGCTGAGGAACGGTTGCATTATCTGGCTCTAATGTTAATTCCCAGGATAGAAGCCAGTGTTGACGAAGTTATCACGGGGCTTATGGAGAAACCGGGACGCATGCAAATCCTAGCGCAAACTGCTGTCTTCAACCAGGTTGCATGTTCGTTTTTTTCTTGCATTGGCATTTGCTATATGGTAAAACGATTGGCAATGCCATTCTTCAAAATTGCTTGCTAAAATAATGCCTTTTATGTGTCAGGGAAGCATCGATGTTTAAGTTCTTTGTTGTTCAACAAAATAGTTTTGCCGAGTGTGTGCATTTTTCGTTTGAAAATCTCAGCCATAAAATGGCTCCCGTTTTTTTTAGCAGGCCTGTTGTTAAGATCAGGGTGTGAGAATTTCGGCAGAGGAAGCATCTAATACATAATTTTTTTTGTCGCACTTGCGTAAGAGAACAACCCGTTCTTTTCATTTTTTCCAGCCCATCGTTTTTTTTTTCTCTTTTTGTCACTCGTTTACTCTTTACTAACTTTCTATGGGCCTTCTTGGTTGAGAATATTTGATACGAAAACATTCTTTCTGGTGCACACGCACTAGCTTTACTGAAGTGTCAAAATTTGCTCTCCATCGCTGATAAACTCGCCTGATGAATCCATGACAGGGAAAGTATAAACTGCTTTAGTACCAACGGCTAAGACGGTGCTTAAACGCTGTCACATGCACGATGCCGACTACTGGCGATTTTGAAGCGTGCGCTTTTGAGTTTCTCTTAGGATAGCCGACGTCCAGACATAAATTTCAATATGGTGGTTGTCGACAGTTTGCTACGTTAGCAATTCCCCGCTGACGCCTCCCATCAGTCATCTGCGGCTCGCTTCTCACGCCTCTTCAGGCCTTGGGCCTTCAGTTGATCCAACTGACCTATTATTATCTTAGAGTGCGGCCTGAACCACCCTTTCGTCTTTCCCGCTGTTTTACGCTTAGTTCACCGCAAAGAACACACGTGTAACAGTACTTCGCGTTCACTCCACCCCCCCTCCCCCATCCAGCCGAATTCACACTATAGGGCACGCTCTATTGTACAAAGGTGAAACATCCGTGCTATGTCTGCAAGCACGAGCATTTTACTCAGCCTCGATCAATCGTGAGCGTTTTTTTCTGGCCCCCAGTATACGACTATCATTAGGACACTTCACCGCTTTCTCGCACCCCGGCCTTGTTCTTTCTAAATGCCTATTGCGCTCTCCCTCAGGTCTCGCGCCATCGCAGCCGGTGCCGGCACCGCAGAGCTACGCAACGCGATTCGTGCCAACCGTGCGCCCCTCCGACTGTCCCATCCCCCTCGAGCCCCCTCACATACGGAGGCCTGGGTGTTGCGAGTAGGTGTCAGAGCGTGATGGCACACGCGGCAGCGTTTCTTTTTCTACAAACCCCCATACGACCAGAAAACTCACCGCGGCTTCCAGCGTCAGCTGCCTCTATTACTGCGCACTTGGGAGACGGGATAGCAAAACGTGCTGCAGATCTCACTGCGTGGCCCCGGTTTAAAAAGAAGCAAGAATCAGTAGGGATAGAAAAAAAAAGAACGAAATAAAGAACGGAGAGGTGGGGAGATTGTGATGGGACCGAAGACGAGGTACTTGCGTCACGGCAAGGAGCAATTTAAGTTTTCCACCGCACTTACCGTGAAAATGTCGGTGGCGCGCTGCGTCGTGCCATGCCCTTCGACAAGGTGGAGGACGGGTCGAAAGAGAACAGCTCTGGATACGGAGATTTTTTTTTCTTCATTTTAGATGCGTAGTGCCATTATTCTGTAGGTGTGGACGTTATGTTGGCGGGGTCGGGGCGAAGGAGCTGTACACGCTGGACTCCTGGGGATGGTGGTGGTGAAATACCTACGAGTATGAAAACGAAAGAAGAGTTACGGGAGATCGGGAAGAAGGAAAGGAAGATTAAGATGACAGTTTGGGGGGGAGGGAACGATAGAAAATGTCAAAAGACCAGTATAAACTGGTAGCGTGTTTTTTATAGGCGGTAATAAACGGGTCACTTTCAAATGATTTCCGTCATAACTAAACTAAACGCCCTTCTAAACGCAAGTATCATATATGGAGGGTACAGGTGGTCCATCCATGGCAGAGTGGGCTTTAGGTTCTTCGTGATAAGACTTACATTCTCATCAAACTATAAGAGCTGAGCTCTTTCAAACTTTACTGATATGATTTCGAGACGTCGCCAAAGACACATTTTTCGTTTCCTTAGTATGCAGTGTTAACGCTCTCCACACCCCGGAGTCAGCCAACACGTATAAAATATTTTATTTGATTGCAGAGTTATCTCCGCTCCGCATCAGCAAGTAAGCTGCACCACAATGGACAATATCCGGACGAGTAAACACAATTCCACTGAGTCTGCAAACTGTGCGTCATTCATGAAGCCTAAACCAAAGAAATATCAGTCAGAATTGTTGGAAGCAATGCACTCGTCACTGTGCACGTGTACTGCGATCAGATGTCAGATGAGCTGCTAGCACGTCACGAGTAGATCTCGTCCCATGACGTCACACTGCCATGACACGTCACAAAGAGGCCCCCCTCTGGATATCGAAACCGAAAATGTATTTTTAAGGTAGCGGAATTTTAAATGCACGCGATGTCTTCTCGAGCACCCCAGTACTGTTTATAGAGTTTTCGAAACCCGAGTTGTTCTTTAGAACAACATTCCCTAGATATAGAAGTCCTGTCAGTACTCGTTTAAAGCTTTTTGTTGTACCGGCCAGTGCGAAAAGGAATCATTATCGTGACAAACTGTTACACGTTCTCTTCATTCTCTTCAACATTCGCCTCTACAACACGATTTATCTGGCGTGGAACAAAATTACTACGATGGGCAAGTATGTCACGTGACTAAACATCACGTAACGTCACGTAATAACTAGATGCGTGACGAGAATTCCGTAACGTCGCATAGTAATTAGTTGCACGACGAAATGTCACTTAACCTCATATAACATCTAGTGAAGTGACTGAAATCCCGTAACCTCTCGTAAAAACTAGTAACGACAATAAAAACTACGCAACACTCACGTAACTAAAATCACAACACAACACGCAAGTAACCACGTGACTAGAATTATGTAGCATCAGGTAACTACTACTCACATGACTAAAAGTACCCTAAATTCGCACAGCATTGAGTCACGGGAGAATAATCGCGTAAATGTTAGTCTCGGGCTCGAAACCACACAACGTCGCGAGATTTCGGCTGGTCACTTGACACGTTCGCGCCATAAACCACCTGATACAGGCACGAGACACGTGTCTGCCATAAGCTACTTGGCAGCTGTAGTCACGTGACTAAAATGCCATTTCGTAACAGGTAGTCACTTGACACGTTAAGCCAAGTTTCGGCGTGCTGCAGCACTACGTAGTTCAGCCGTGCTGAGAAAACACTTAACATCTCATTTATTTCAGACAAAGACAAATAACGTGTTCATTTGTCCTGTCTAGGAGGTGTGGACAAAAAGGCACGAGTGCCTGACTGAGTGTCATATCCCTTCCTAGAGACACATAACTCAAACATCAGTGACAGTTAGATAATCAAAAACACATACAAAAGATTACATATACTATACATCATTAGGCATAACATATACAGGATTCTATACATATATACATTGTTCAATATACTCATAAAACGGATAAATTTTCTAAGTGTATGTACAGTATAGACTGCAGCAAGGTAAAAAAAAAACAGAATTATTCTTGTATTGAAATGAGGTATGAAGTTAACTTTTTTTTAAGCATTATATGTGCATTGTTTCCCGTACCAAGTTTATGACGGCAGGATGATGATTTAAGAAATCTGCAATAGCATAAGATTGTTTTTACATGCCATAGTTTGTTCGTATGAAACCTTTATCATATATAGTTTTTCTAGTTTCGTAAGTGTGTCCCTTTCCCAGGAATTGTCGATAAAAGCTGTCCTGACATGACCTTATTTTCTGTAGCGAAAGCTCTAGGCATTACCAACTATTCTCATATAGGTCGAACACTAGATACGCTGGTGGTCCGCCGCCGGCGCCACCACCACCTGTGGCACCGCCGGAGAACCACCAGCGTATCTAGCGGACCACCGGCGCCACAGTGGTGGTGGCGCCAGTGGGGCAGCTTGGTGTATCCTGGTGTATCCTGGTGTATCCTGGTGTATTTTGGTGTATCCTGCGGTGGCGCCGCCGGCGCCACCACCGCAGGATACGCCGCCAGCGCCACCACCGCAGGATACACCAAGAAATCAACCCTCATATTTGAGCTTCATATCACGTGTAACACAAGATCTTCCCGCATCAAACGACGTAGGAGCGAGGCATTTATACATGTCGCGGGTAAGAGTTCACACAGTCTACCGCAGAGCCACACGTGCGGTGGAAACTCCTTCGTGAACTGACCCCGTGCAGGCTACACACCATTTTTTCCATGCGGCACGAAAGCGTGGCGAACATAATGCCTTACAAGCGTTATGTTTTCACCACGCTTCTCTCAAGTTTAGACGAATACTAATGTAATATTACACGCTTCCGTAATTCACTGAAATTTTGATAAATTATAACGTAGAGGGTATACTGTGCAAGTGTACTTGTAGTAGTTTCCTCAAGACAGTGTAATAAAAGCTATACAAAAAGTCGCTCGTACAGCTTTTGCTGCGCCTCTGCTGCGCGTCCCACACAAGCCTGGCGTTTATATTTTTTATAGACGTTAAAAGTATTGAAGTGGTAGTTTAGTGTTATAGATTTAACGTTTCGATTCAGCATGATTTTGTGAGACCTTTTGTGCAGCAATCGTGGAGTCGTATTCCAAAAGCTGAGTTACCTGGAAGTTTGAAAACAGTTTTTCGAGATTTCGGCGAAGTGGAACACCAGAAGTATTTGTAGTTTTGTAGTAAACAGAGCGTCTTACTGAAGATAATGCGCATAAGGTGGACCCGAAGGTATTACATGGAAGAAAAACAGCAACAACAGAATTTATGTGGGTTGTTTTATACTGCAGGTAGCAACAGCGGGTGGAAGAAAACAATAACTTTCACACCAAAGCAGGGAGCCAATATGTGATAGGCTTGACGAGAGTGAAAATTGTTTTAGACCCACTTTAGTTCCTGTAATTTCTATACTTTTCGCCTGTTTTTGCATATAATACATCCGCACTCGCTAAATTCTAACTGGAGTAAGAAATAGCCCCACGCCACCGCCACCACCACAACACCACAAACGCGATAGATGAAAGAGAAGAAAAAAACTAGATCAATATCAACAAAATAACCAAAGCGAGTATTCTAGCAAAAAAAAAAAAGGTGCGAATAACTCGGGGCCCTTGTGTTTTAGGCCTGAAGCAGCGCACGCGCTATAATTTACATATTTCGACCATCGGTCTCCAAAGCTATTTTTCAAGGTACTCGGGCGGTTTGGGAAGACTCGAAATTTGAAGACAGCGAGCGTTTAACAACAACGAGAAATGAAAACAAAAAAATTATCACGCTCCTTTGCACGCGGCGTACCGAATCGCGCGGGTTCCCGCCCGCACTTTTTCGAACCTCGCTCTGCCAAACTATAACGAATGCTTCCCAGTTTGCATTTCAAATCTCACGTTGGCATGCTCAATTTTTTTCTCTTTCTTTATTTTGCTCGGCATTTCAGCAGCGGGAGCTCGTATAAATAATAACACATGCCGAAAAAAAGAAAGCCAGGAGAAGGAGAGGGGAGAGATTGTGGGGCTACAAAAAAATTTGTTTTGCCGTTTTACATCATTGTTAAACTCTCGCTGTACAGGCTAACTCCGAACACGCTCGTAATAATTTCGTATCTACGTGCACGCAGTGAGATGCGCGTTTTCGCGGACTGATGTTGTGCTTGTTTTTGTCTTTCTTAGACTTGCGCGAACAAAGAGGCCATCATGGCTGTACGACAAATAGAAGAGGAAAAGAAAATGCAGCTCTTGAATATCTTGAAGAAAAAAGAAAGTAAAAAAGGAAGTCTACTGTTCTTTTTTAAGAACGTGTAGTTTTCATACATGTCCGAGCACAGCGTCTACTACTGATGCTGTAGGAAGTGAGAAGCGAACTTAAGGGAAGTGTGGTATTTTTACTAAATTACTTCGATAAGGACATTCGTTTTTAGCGACTCGAACAGATTGCTAATTACTAGGCCGAAGCTTTGACAAATGCGCCGTGAGACACTTCGCGAAGTCTTCAGAAAGTGGCGGTAAATTTATACGGTGAAATACGAGAGGAAAACTATAATGGCAGAAATACAATGTGTGGCTGTTCCGAAACACTGCAAGGTGTTGCGAGGTACGCATTCGAATCAAGCCCTGAGGCAAGCATTTAGAAAACGATAAACGGGCAGTAGAAACATGAACCAAGTCGGTATTCAGAAAATGCTACACGTAAAAAAAAAAAACTCAGAGGTTCCCCATACATTCACTTAATGTGACTCGAAGGCTGAAACCACATTTTTCTGCCCCGCCACCCTTCGAAATTTTTATTAACCTAACGTAACCAGGCTTTTCACTTGGTTTTGCATGGCCTCTGTGATTGGACCCCCTATTTCGACGAAGCTCCAGTGACGACGCCACCATCTGACGTTACCCCATGGGATGTCACTAGGATGTCATAATGACGTCAAAATAATGACTATCTTGACACACCCGCAACGCTGTATGGTGACGTCATAACGTGATGATAATTTGCTGCATCACTCGCATCCGTCGCCTCGGGACGGTGACGCTGACGGTCAAATATCGCGCTCGATAAGGGTTTCCCCTTAGAGTGGAACACATATAAGAACTTCAAGCGGTTTTTTTCTGCATGCGGCATCTTTATGCGGAGAAGCCAACTTGCTCAGCTCCACTTGTTAAGAGAGTATCTGCTGTCGGTGAGGGTTATATCCCAGCACCACCTTGTCATTAAACGTTGACAATAAACAGGCAGATAAATTAATCAGTGAATCAATATATCATTTCTTGAATTCCTTCATAAGGACGTAGTAAAATTATAAGACACTCACGGAACGATATGCGTAAATAGGAGAGAAAAAATGACAGAAATATGGTGCTTAAGCAGTATTTAGAGCAGTTGGACCAGCATGGTTTTATCTGAAGGAATGAAAGTGCTTCAAGAAACGATGAGTCGCCTTCTAGCTGGTTGCAGCCTAATATTCAAAACGTACCTACCATACGTTACAGATGGTATGGGCATAATTTGATATCATTACCTTTGTATTGATATCAAATTATGACTATCCCATCTGTATATATATATATATATATATATATATATATATATATATATGTGTGTGTGTGTGTGTGTGTGTGTGTGTGTGTGTAAATTGGGACACACAGTTGAAGGAGCCGTGCTAGAGTTGTTTACGATAAGATAAAATTGAAACGCAACTACGTTATTCTGGATACGAACCACAATTATTTCGTGAGTTTATTTCGTAGTCGGACAAGTATGGTTGACAAGTATGGTGAATGTTCATAGTTTAATGCTTACAATACCTACTGGCGCAGATTTCTGAAACTGCTTTTACGTTGTATATGAGATTGAATACACCAATTGGTGCACTTTAAAAAAGACACTGCCACCCTCCCGTTGGGTCGCGAAAAATAATATCGTGAACTCGAATGCATCAAATGCTGCGAATACTCTTTTGGGTGAAATTTAGAGTGGCGAGGTGAACGCGTGCTTGTATGCCAAGAATAACGCGGGAAAAGATGGCGGCTTATTCAAGCCCCGCCTACCTCATCAGACGGCGATTGGACGCCTCTACTTTCTTAAGGAATGTCGTTCCGGTAATGCCGGGCGAATGAGCCAAACGTCTCGTTTATTTTGCTCCTAAAGCTTCGAAGATACGAAGGTGCGTTCGATTGGGACATCCGGACGCCCACGTTTCCCGCTTGGCCAATCAGCGTCCTTCTCAGACGACCAGACCCGAAATCAGGCCCGCCATGAAGTGGCTCCCATCTCACCTGCACGGCACCGCGAAAAGCCTGGCTCCCTTGAACACCTCCGAGCATATGTACCGGGAGATTGGGTCATTTCGGAGATGGCGCAGAGCACCATCCCCCGCTAACAAGGTGCTCCAGAAACTCGCCATCAAAGCCCCCGGCGCGCCCCGCGTTCCACACGTTCTCGGTATAAACGCTGCGTTCGCCCCGAGGTTCCTCCCTAACAAATTCCTGGGACCAAAGGGGTTACCACTCGAGGCCGGGTCTTAAAGAGCCGGCATACCTCGTACCGAAAGCCACTGGAAACGAGGCACACGCCAACGGCTTTATATCCCAGCGCCTATTATACTTACGGTTTCCCGTATACACTTTGCGGGCCACTGATGATGCTGCATCGACTTGGAATTGGAAATGAGACAACCCTTAGTTGGGCTCTGACACTTGTATCGCGCTGCCGGTTCGAAGCGGGAGCCCACAAGCGGAGCTCCCGATCAAGCGGGTTTCTGTGGCGCAAGCTTTGCCTTACGAGTGCGGGCCGCGTAAATCCCGCAGCCGCCTGGTTGGTTACGGCCCCCGCGTGTAACACCACGGCCTGCCCTGGTCTTGGTGGTGCCGGGTTTTTCGACATTCGCCATCATTACGCTAAGGACCACTCCGAAGAGCAAGGGTTGAATAGGTACTGAAGGAGAAGTTAGAAGTGTGTAGGCGTACGGGGAGCTCTCCAAAATGACCGCTGCTTGTAGCGCATATCAAAACGGCGAACGATCGGCAATTCCGGCACCGGGGAACTTAGGTTGCTGTAACAACAAGGGGATGGACGAGATGATCACAAATTTCACTTTCAGTCTGTGGTTCGGCATGTAATGCGCTCAATAAGGCTAGTGTTCAGTTGGGCATTTAGGTTTAAGACAAGTGCTTTTTGAATTGTGGAACTAAGTAGAGCGAACGCTATAAAGACTAAAAAAGATGCTTAGAATGTACTACAGGATGCGTTTGTGGTTTAAAACAAGATGTTTGGAGTGCTTTCTTTCGTATGTCACTAACTGCTACGCAGAGCCGTTTTGAAAGGGTACTGATGCGGAGGGAGAAATGAAGTTTTCACAATTGTTTCCGCTTGTCACTCCAGGATTTACGGCATCGCAACACAATTACAAAGTTCCTTACGAAAATCCTGTTCGGTGAGCCAGTGTTCTGAGATGCTTCACTCGTGGTAAAATCTGCACTGCTGGTTCTTGATGAGATAGTTCTAGCCACCAATTTAATGTTCACAATGCTTCCAGGTCATGCTGTTCAACCTACTAATCCAACTTACTGGAGGGTATTTACAAACGAAGGCTTTCCGTAATTACGCATGTGTTCTCGTGCATTTACCATAATTTATTGGTACGTAGGGTACTGCTGTTGATAAAATTGTCGTTTTAGATGATGTCCTGCATTGTGTTCTCACTCTGACATAAATTGTTATTCGACTTTAGTGTCCCTTTACGATTTTGGAGCAACATTTCATAGACAGCAGCCTGCTGAGCTAACTACTACGGTTTCATCACGGGATCTAGTCATTTATTGCAGGTGTTCGTTCATTTTAATTGTAATAATGAGCATGATCGACAGCGCCCCGTCACACGATAAACAATCCCGGCAGAGAAATCCCGAGCTTGACTAATATGGAACGTTGTCCCGACCGTCTCGTTAAGCGGTCCCTTTCCAGATAGCGTCAGGTCTGGCGACCGTTGTATGCACGACTATGCCGTGAGAATTGAAAATGACGATAATGATAGGTATCGATAGGTGGCGATTAAAGCAGTACTAACATCACGATATGTGACTTCCAATCAGATGCGTCGAATCCTGCGTGTGACAGTCAGCGAACGCAATGTGCGGCGACTTTTGGAAATGGCGGCGCCGAACAACCGAGGTAAAAGTGGTACATGAAGAATAATGAGACGAAGATACTGTCAGGACCAGAATAGGATACACTCTCCGCTATATACGAGTAAAATAGAAAGGAAAATGGACGGTCGTATAAAGACGCTTACTGTTCTCTGCGCGCTAGAAAAAAAAGAAATAACATCTCGAGTTCTGCGCGAATGCTGACGGCGTCGCTTCTCTCAACGACATCCGCCCTGGCGCTGAAAAATGAACTGCTAACCATCCGCTCGCCGGCGGTGACGGAAGCGAAGGCGATTATGATTTCGAGGCGTCGCAGATATGGGGGTCATCCTTCAGCTAAACGGTTCCCTGGCGCCAGAAGTAAAAACGTATTCCGCGGCCGGCGATGAAAAGAATAAAGAAAGTAAGGTAGTAGTACTGCACAGCGATAAGGGAGAAGCTAAAACAAAGAGATAAAAAGAAAGAACTAGCGGGGAACTTCGGCATGCCCGTAAGACAGAGACAAAAAGGAAAGCGTATTCGTCCAGTGGACAGCGAAGCGGCACCCGGCTGTGTGGGTGCTGCCCCTTCGCTCATGAAGAGGAAGAAAACCGTTTCACCAATGAGCAGCCGATCTGCGTGACAAATAGCGTCGGGCGTCGGCAGGGCCGCCAGGGATTTATGGCGGTCCGTAGCCACATCGCTCATCTTGGCGCGCGCGCGTACGAGCGGGCCATGATCGCACTCAAAACGAGATGGCGCCCGTGGCAACGGTGGACACTGCTGCCATGGGTGGCGGCCCAACTTGCTCAAGCGCCCGCGACTGCGAGAGACGTAGGTTAACCCCCCCCCCCCCCCCCTCGTTTGTGACAGAATCTCTCGGCTACTAAAACAACGCTCAAGCAAACCGAACGAAAGAAGCAAATATACCCTCCGAGGGTGCATGAAATCGGCGCTGCGAGATGAGTGCGGGACGTCCACTCGTCATATATTTGGGCTCGTTTCTCACTTAATGGTTTTTTCTGCCTTTAAGCTGCGAGTGCCTGTTTTTCAAGCAGCGTGACCGCACACGCATTAAAACTGCTCCGCGTAAAAGTCTGGGAGATAAAAAAAAGGAATTAGAAGAGCTTCTGCTACGACAAAAATATGATTTTTACGTAACGTATGTAGCTCTTAAGGCCGAAAAAAACGAGCATTCTTGACACATTGTAAGGATCGTGTGCTTAACATTACTGTGCCGATGGTGATGCTCGTACATAAGTGTTGTAGTAGCGCTAGGCTTTAATACCAACGCAATGCCGCAAAAAGTAGAAATGTACAGTATATACTCACGGATTTGAACTTGGCTTGCAATGTTTTAGTATAACGACCGGTACATGCGCAGTGTCTCGAAATAGCCACGCGATGTCGCGACGAATCTGGTCTCCAAAGATGACGCGAGCTCTTATCTATACGTCCTAGAGGTGAAATTACACCGATGTGAGGTGAACTGAAAACGGTGAAAGTGAAAGTACTGTATTCGTGCGTTAGCCCTACTTTGTACGTTTTCAATCCGTTAGTACTGTACACCACGTTCCTTGGCATTGTGAAGTGAAAGAGTGCGCGATACGCGAGTTTCGACGTACAAAGTACACAATGGCGGTACACAAAGAAATAATGCGTTAGGCTCCCAATTATGTGTGTTTGTGCGTCGTCTCTTCTTTGCGTCTCGTTCTGGCGGGGGCTGCGCTTAGATATATGGGGGTGTACGTATACGTTATATGTTGTACGCTATACATTCACACTGATATTGCGCCAACATTGCGCCAATATTGCGCTATTGTGCCAATAGACCAAGCTATAAGCAAGTACGCTTCCACCGGTAGCTGAAAAAAAAATGTAGCTGAAGCCGCGGTGAGAAGCTGGAGGACCGTGTAGGAGCATACCGTACTCAGACAAGAACGCTTTCAAGAATATGGCTGTTCAAGTTCTGACAAGCAGTGCACGCTTTTATAGCACCGTAAGAGCTAAACTCTTGGGCTGCTTTGGAATAGGAAATTAACCGACCATGCAATGCTTATTTCCCATGTACCGATTCGAGACTGAGCTAGATTACCGACATATATTATCCAATAAATTGTTCTGGTCTAGGATAACGTAGGCGTTAGATTTGTTCAACTGAGTTTAATAAGTTATGATGAATCTAAGAACGCAAGGAGCGCCGTATTTCGCCTCTACCACAATGCCATCAAGGCAGCGGTGATCAAACCCACGACTTCGAGTTCAGCACCATTGTAATACGCAGCCATTCCAAAGGGCCCGGGACACCATGCTGCGCTTGTAAGTTTTGAGCCAACAAGTTCATCGAATACCCAAAATCAACTTTAAAGAAATAGAGAGAAATGGGATGCAGCACAGAATTTATGGAATCAGACATTTTCGGAAACTGAACACAATAGCATTCTTCCTATGAACCCGCTGTCATGTCATCCTCACGAGCGACAGTGGTTGACGGGGAAAGAATCATTCGAGCAATCAGAGCAGCGACATGTGTGAACAAAATGTAAGGAAAACAAACAAGAGCCTCGCAGTGACGCTGCAGGAGCGTTTTAGGGAAGAAGTCAATTTCACAAGCATCGTTTAGTGATCAAGCCAACAAAGCTGGCCGAGTTATGTACGAAACAAACAGAAGAAGAAAACCAGCGCGTACAAGAAAAGAAAGACAAATACTGCAGAGCGAGACGGAACAGTTCAATTTCGTAGCGGCAAACAGACATGGTTCCATAGAGTTTCCGAACAAGACTCGAATGCTATCGTTTTTTTTTTCTTCAAAGCAGTCGAAATAAAACGAGCCAAGATGCGAAGTACGGGAGAAGCAAGCCACTCAAGGAGTCTAGGATGAGACTCAACATGATTGGACGGTGGCGACGAGGCGACAATAAGGAAGCGACTGACGAGATTGGGGAGAAAGAAGTTTATTTTCTGTTCGACAAAGGACTCGGAAAAAGAAGACGGTTTCTATCTGGTCGTCTCTATCAGCGCTTGACAATGAGAGAGAGATAGAGAGAGAAGTATACTGCTAACGTTGACAGAGAGAAGTCGAGCGCATTTGAAAAGGGACGAGAAGAAGCACACAAGTTTGGCACGTTGTTTGCAAGTGGAAGCGGTGCGGAACGAGCATAGCCATTCGAATGACTTCGCTAGCGCACGCGGAAGCAAGCATTTTCATGAACTACTTACGCCAGTAGCTCTATGCGATATCATAGAAGATGGCCACAAAGACAAGAAATCGCATTTGTAAAAGTAGGGATTAAAGAAGAATAAGAAGGGAACCACCGGGGATCTTCCTGCCATTGTCTATGGCTCGTTGAAAGGAACTGTTGAGCTAGATCGACAAGAATTATCGAGGCATAACAAAGAGATGCTGCAGGAGGACAGCGATGATAATGCCACAGATGTGAAGGCCCCACAAAAAATAATAATAATAATAACAGGCAGCGCAACAATGAAAGCAGCGAGTTTAAAGCACGGTGTGCTCGAATAACTTGCTAAGTATCGTGAACCTATTTTTCTTTCTATTGCTTCGATAAACAAAGCCATGATTGCTGAACTAAGTAATTGAGGAGAGAAGTACTGGGAGCGACTTTTTGGAATCACAATATGCGCAGTACTAAACCGAATTGTATCTCACAAAACAGCAAATGAGAACTGGTTGTCGATTTGTGTGAAAAGGGGGAAGGAAAAATGTCAGTTTAAATTTATCGTACCCGCCTAAGCAGCCTCAAATTGGGGTGTAAACTCACAATATACAAATGCTCGGAAAAAAAAACTAATTTAGATATATACAGATTATTCTAGTTCACTCTGCTTTACGATTCAGACACGTTACCACGTCATTGTTTCGGATACCCGAGGTTAAGTTTAGATGGCAATGCTCATGCACTCTAAGAAAACGTCAACTGTTTGGGAAGTATTTTTGGAACACGACTAATCTTAATCTACTTCGCGCACTTCCCTGCGTCATCGACGTGGCCCCGGCACTTCGTGACCATGTTATCAGTGTCACCTACCAAGCTTGATAGGAAATATAGAGTGGAGACACACCAAACTACAGACGTAGGAGTTGCGAGCGAGTGCTTATCACAATCATTGTTCTGTGGTCGAAATACTCCAAATAATATTGTTTCGTTTACAGTATAGGTCCCTATTCTACGCAACGCATGTTGAGCGGAATGCCAACATGTTGCGCTGCTGAAGTTCGCGTGATCGTCGCCTACGTCTTAATTCATGTTCATCCGCCTGCTAATAAATCAATCATGTGATAAACTAAAGGTGCCCATATTTAAAATAAGTACAGAATTTTTCTCCAATACCAAATCAGAATGACCTAAAAGTTGTTTACAATATT
>WOVY01013573.1:0-23277 GCA_013436015.1 Rhipicephalus annulatus
ATTAAGACGTGGATATTATGATTTGCATGTTAGGAAATGTCATTTAGGGTCATCATACAGTGGTATGCAATGCAAATTTCGCTGTATATTAAGTTAGCGAAATTGCCGCAAGCACACAAGAGCCCGGCATGTAAATCACGTGGTGCATGATTGTATGTCATAATTTACATGTTACCATTTGCTCTTTATGTTCATCATGCAGTCACGTCCATAGGTTGACGAACTCACCCACGAGTCGACTCAATCAAACTCAGATCAAGCTGTGAGCCTCAGTCTGAATGAGCTGCATAAGTTTTGCTGACCTATGGTCACGTCCATATTAATTTTGGGTATAAACCAAGCTATAGCAAAATAACCGCAAGCACACCATGAACGTGACATGCATGTGAGCCCATTCGTGACATGCATGTCATGGTTTTCCATTACCACACCATTAATTTATGTTATTTGCACAAAATATCTCGTCACTATCATATTTCGGCATATATCTATGTAATGAAACGGCTGCGAGTGTACCAATCAATGTATAACGGTATGTATACCAATATTGGTGTGTACATCCCTTTAATGATATGCTAAGGAGTGCACAAGGTCGTAGGCGGCTAGATAGATAGGTATATATATATGTATATATATATATATATATATATATATATATAGATATAGTATAATTATATATATATCTATATATCTATATCTATATATATATAGTGAGAGAGAGAGAGAGAGATCGTTTGATTGTAAGATTGATTGATTCAAAGTCACAGAAGTTCACTAAGAAATGCATTGCACTTGAAGTTAAACAATTGTAAAAGGTCAGCTTTTATTAGTATATTGCGTGAATGGCACCAGTGCTCTATCTGGCTTATTAAATGTATATTATTTAATTTATTGTTATATAAATATAAAAAACACACCTATTTTATTTGCAGAACCCTCTGAAGAAAGTAGCATGTTATGATCGTAAATCTGTAATGGCTGGATGGCTCATTGAGATGTTGTCACTCTCTTACCACATTGCTTGTATTGCCTCTGTTGGCAATAAAACGCCAATGATAACCCCATTTCATTCATAGGCAGTGCCAAGCTTACTGCCTACATCCCAGATCAGTGAGCTTGGGCTGAAGGCTGCTGTTGCGAACGCGTGTTGCCACTTGTATTACATCGTCAAAAAGTTTACAGTGTTACAAAATTGAAAAAAATAAAGTATTTCTCGAGTTCAAAAACAACACTTCCCTGTAACTTCACATATCTTTAGGTAATATATATAACTTTATGAATACTTTTAGTCCACTAAGTGACCAGCAAAGTTGGCTTTCAATGAACACTGAGCTTTCTTCTAAAAAAAAGTGAAATTAGAATTTATTTTTCAGTCGATATATCTTGAGCACCTTAATCGTTTTTACTTCATAGCATGTTGAACAGGCTGCTATGACATATTATTTGTGCCATTTTATTTTGACATGCTTCTACAGTGAATATCGAATTTCACAAATTTATTCAATTTGGCTCATGCCAAAATCCCTTAATGAGTTTATATACATAAAAAAGTAATTTATTTACAGTTACATTATCTCATTAGCTTGCCATAAACACCATTTTATCGAGTGCATCCTATAGACATCCTTTGAATGAAAATTGTTGTTTGATACTCTCTAGCTGAGTCGGCGAAAAGCTATAAACTAGCACGAACAGGCAAGAAAATTTTCGTCTACAGAAATTAGCAAGCAGAGCAAGTTTTAAACACAAAGAAAAATTTGGTGATTTTTTAGCCAGATTTTGCAAAAAAGCTGTTGAAGAGTGAGTATCATTTTAGTGGAGAGTTGTAGATGTTTGTCTGGCTTTTCGCCTGACATGTTACACCAGAAACTGGGTGATAACTAGGATATATGCAGTGATAAACACATAACAATACACTCACACATGTGCACTACACTATTTACAATGTTTCGTTCAGATTTGGGGCCCAAAAGAATGTCAGTAGCACTTTTGTGGCATGTAACGCACTGTAGCTACTTTGCTCCAGATGGAAGTACAGCAAGCTATGTGTTTAATTTTGAAAGGACGATAGTGATGTGGAAATATGATTGGAAAAAAATGAAGTAATGAGTGGCAGTATATTTTATAAAAAAGAGGTAAACAAACTAGTGTACAATGATGGTAAAGGTTATCAAGACCAGCACAAGCCTTTAGGACTGACACACCAATGAAATGGTAGTAATCAGAAAAAAAAATCTGTTGCATTTTTGGAGAGATCGATGTTACCTATGATGTAGGCCTAATCCAGGTGCCACATCTATGAAGTATACTCTATATTTTAGGATGAATTAAAGTAAAGTGGGTGAGAGTAAGCACCTGTGCAGGAGCATGTTGTAGATTACAATTTGAGAGGCAGAGATGTAGTGGCAACTACAAAGCGAAATAGGTATGACGGCTCCATGTCAGGTCAAACATAGAATGAACATTTAAATAGTTGTCAGTGCAAGCTGAATCAACATTTATGTATTTCGAGTATGTGAAGTTCAGAAAGCAGCATGAATTTTTTTGTAAACATGACAAGTTTAGCCTTACACTTATTTAGAAATGTAGCCATGATGAGCACCAAGTTGTAATTGAACAGAGGTTGCTTTATAATAACTGATAGCCAGAGTTACTTTTCATGGCTCAGTACACTACAAATGAGGTCATCAGTGAAAAAGTCTAGTTTGAGAAAAAATACATTTAGGCAAATCATTAACAAATATTAGAAAAGAACAGGGGACCAACGAAACTTCCCTGCGGAGTGCCGAATGTTACTTGAGCTGTCGAAGAGTTAGAGCCATTAACAGAGGTGAATTGACTGCGATATCAGAGGAACCCTTGTATACTAAGATGTGTGTGTGAATGTTCAGTTGTGTTAACTACAGAGTCTATGGCCCGTATTCACAAACCAACCTTGGCCTTTCCTCGAGTTCTCCTCAAGCTTTTGTACCCTCTACTTGTGTTATAAAGGCACAAAAATGGTAAGGAGGTAAAAAACTACAACAAGACTGGTTCACGAATACTGGCCAACTTTGTACATCAAGCGCAATAAAGGCTTACAACCGATAACAAAAACTTGAGGTAACACCGAGGATGGTTAGTGAATACAGGCCTATGGTCGGAGACCCAATCAGTGCACCGAAAAAACTGGGAAACAAGGTTTCAACTTGAAAGCCAGTGTCTATTAATAAGCCATGAGTAAATTATGTCAGCTGATGATCACAAGGAAATTCCTTACAGAAACTGTGCTATTTAAACGTGATGTAATCTTTGAAATAATTATTTATTTGAGTTTGAATGAAGCCTTCGAGGAGCTTGGAAAAAGTGTAAGTGAAAGGAATGAGTCTGTAGTTTAGAGAATCAGGGCAGCTGCCTGATTAGAACATTGCATAACTTGGCTTCACACCAGTGATGAGGAATGCAGCAAAAGGATAATGATCAATAAAAAAAGTGCAGTAAATGCTTCAAAAATGCTCCCAAATATAATTTAATATATCGTGGCTAAAAACAAGGACATCTATACTTGCAGCATTTTTGTTGTTTGTAAATAAAGAAAAAATACCATCTTTCCTGACGACTACAAATTTATTGCATAGAATAGAGAAATCATGAAATGAACTAAAGATTCGAAAAGGAGTAACCATTTCAAGAGTGAAAACAGAAGAGAACGCTTTTATAATAAGATAGGCAGAATAGACGCCATTCAGCTAGTCAATGTTCAGATGGATCAGGATATAAATGCGGCTTATATTACATTCCAAAATCTCCAGGGTTTATTACATAGCACAGTGGACACGCAGGGGCGTCTGCATAAGCAGGCGTTTAGTGTGTAGTGACACCACGGACCCGAGCTAAGGGGGGGGGGGGGGGGTTCTCACCAGAAATGGATTGGCCACCCGGGTGCAGTATCTGGCCACTACCTCCCACATGCATACGTCAAATAACTCACGGCCCTCAGTCCTTAGCAGCTGCGAAGCAACTGACCACGGCGGCGGTCAGATCTGCAATGCAGCCGAGGGTGCCAAGAATCTCTGGATCCGGACAGGCCACCATTGGAACCTGAACTTGGCAACGTTTAACACTAGAACCTTATCTAGTGAGGGAAGCCTAGCTGTACTACTCGAGGAGCTAGAGGGTGTTAAATGGGATATAATAAAACTCAGTGAGGTTAGGAGGACAGATGAGGCCTATACGGTGCTATAGAATGGGCACCCCCTTTGCTATCGAGGCTTGGCTGACAGAAGAGAACTGGGAGTGGGGTTCCTCATTCACAGAAACATAGCTGGCAACATAGAGGAATACTATAGCATTAATGAAAGGGTGGTAGGTATCGTAATTAAACTGAATAAAAGATACAAGATGAAGGTAGTACAGGCTTACGTGCCTACATCCAGCCATGATGACGCATCAGTTGAAAGCTTCTATGAAGACGGACGTGGAATCAGCAATGAGTAAGGTAAAAACACACTATACTATACTGATGGCAGACTTTAATGCAAAAATAGGCTGGAGACCAGGCAGTAGGAGATTATGGCATTGGTACTAGAAATGCCGAAGGAGAGCTACTAGTAGAATTTGCAGAACGCAATAATTTACGTATTTTGAATACCTTCTACTAAAAACGAAGAAACCGCAAGTGGACATGGAGGAGCCCTAATGGGGAAAGTAAGAACGAAATAGACTTTATAATGAGTGCACACCCAGGCATCGTGCAGGATGTGGAAGTGGTTGGCAGGGTGTGATGCAGTGACCATAGAATGGTACGGTCTCGATTTCACCTAGACTTGAAGAAGGAACGACAGAAACTGATACGCAAGAAGCCAATCAATTAGCTAGCACTGTGAGGGAAAGTAGAGGAATTGAGAGTCTCTCTTCAGAACAGGTGCTCGGCTCTTATCGAGGAAACCAGCCTTAGCTTTGACGCAATGAATAATAATCTGAAGAGTATCATTATGATGTGTACAGTGGAAGTTGGAGGTACGGTAGTTAGACAGGACACTGCCAAGCTGTCCCAGGAGACGAATAACCTCATTAAAGAGCGTCAAAGCATGAAAGTCTCAAGTACAACAGACAAAATAGAACTGGCAGAACTTTCGAAGTTGATTAATAGGCGTAAGGTATTCGATGTAAGAAGGTATAACATGGAGGGAATTGAACATGTTCTGAAAAATGGAGGAAGCGTCAAAACAGTGAAGAGGAAACTTGGAATAGAGAAAAATTGGATATATGCACTAAGGGACAAAGAAGGCAAAATAACTACCAATATTGATAGGATAGTTAAAATAACGGAGGAGTTTTACAGAGTTCTGTACAGTAGCCAGGACAACCACGACCTTAATACTATAAGAACTTGCCGTAACCCAGATGACACCCCACCAGTAATGATAGAAGGAGTCAGAAAAGCTTTGGAGAGCATGCAAAGAGGCAAAGCTGCTGGTGAGGATTAGGTAACATCAGATCTGCTGAAAGATGGAGAACAAATTGTGTTAGAAAAACTAGCCACCCTATTTACGAGGTGTCTCCTGACGGGAAGGGTACCAGAGTCTTGGAAGAATGCTAACATCATCTTAATACATAAGAAAGGAGATGACAAGGACTAAAAGAATTACAGGCCGACCAGGTTGCTGTCCGTAGTATACAAGTTATTTACAAAGGTACTTGCTAACAGAGTTATTAAAACATTAGAATTCGATCAACCAAAGGAACAAGCAGAATTTCGAACAGGATACTCAACAATCGACCACATTCATACTATCAATCAAATAATAGAGAAATGCTCAGAATATAAACAACCACTATTCATACCCTTCATAGATTACGAGAAGGCGTTTTATTCAGTAGAAATATCCTCAGTCATGCAGACACTGCGGAATCAGAGCGTCGATGAAGCATATACAAAGATCCTGGAATACATCTACAGGGGATCAACTGCTGTCCTAATGCTTCATAAAGAAAGCAACAGAATACCAATCAAGAAGGGTGTAAGGCAGGGGGATAAAATCTCCCCAATGCTATTTACCACGTGCTTACAGGAGGTTTTCAGAAGCCTAGAATGGGAACAGTTAGGGATAAGAGTTAATGGAGAGTACCTTAGTAACCTTCGCTTTGCCGATGACATTTCATTGCAGAGTAACTCAGGGGACTAATTCCAACTCATGATTAAAGAATTAGACAAGGAGAGCAGAAAGGTGGGTCTTAGAATTGATCTGAAGAAAACAAAAGTAATGTACAACAACCTCGGAAGAGAGCAGTGCTTCAAGATAGTTAATAGTGCACTTCAAGTTGTTTATTCATTTTTATTTCATAATACCCCTAAAGGCCCCCGAAGGGGTATTACATAGGGGAACGGACACATGAAACAAATTTTTGTACGCTTATACAGTCTAAAAACAAGATTAAACAAAATAATGAAAGCGAGCTAAATACAAAAAGCAACAACAACAACCAAAATCAGATACTATGAAAAAAAGAAAAATTAAGTAGAGATGAAATATTGAATACTGAAAACATAAATTAAGGGCACTAACAAGTACAGTATACAAGGAAAAAAAACTAAAATGATGGCATGATCTTAAGAAACAAAAGTTCGCAATTAACACATAAATAATACAAATCAAGCGTGTACAATGGTCATGAAAAACATTAACACATGATAACAAGAAAAATAAACACTGATGTACATATGAAGAAGCTTAATGAGAGTACGCGCGGTGGATATCTAGTCGGAAATGTTGAGTAAAAGTTCGTTAAATGTTGGGAAATCTGCTTGAGTGGCAATGTGGGATGGCAAGCTATTCCATGCAACTATTGTTCGGGGAATGAAGGAATTAGCGTAATGAGCTGAGCGACAAGTTATACATTTTATCTTGAAGATATGGTCTGTGCGTGGAAAGATGACTGTTGGTGCTTCGAAAATGCGGTGAAGGTATGGGTAATGATAGAGCTTGTGGAGAAGCGAAAGGCGGGCAGTTCTGCGGCGATGAGTTAAGTCGTCAAGCTGAGCGCGAGTTTTTAGTAAAAGACTATGTCTACTTAGTGCAGGTAATAACCACGGAGCCGAACCAAGAGATTGAAGTAACTAGAAGAATAAGAATGGGGTGGAGCACATTTGGCAAGCACTCTCAAGTTATGACAGGTAGATTGCCACTATCCCTCAAGAAGAAAATATATAACAGCTGTATCTTGCTGGTACTTAGCTATGGAGCAGAAACCTAAAGACTTACAAAGAGGGTTCAGCTTGAATAGAGGATGACGCAGCGAGCAATGGAAAGAAAAATGGTAGGTGTAACTTTAAGAGACAAAAAGAGAGCAGAGTGGATCAGGGAACAAAACGGGGTTAAGCATATCATAGTTGAAATCAAGAAGAGGAAATGGACATGGGCTGGGCATGTAGTGCATAGACAGGACAATTGCTGGTCGTTAAGTGTAACTAACTGGATTTCCAGAGAAGGCATGAGAGTTAGGGAGAGACAGAAGGTTAGGTGGGCAGATGAGATCAAGAAGTTTGTGGGTGTAAAGTGGCAGCAGCAAGCACAGGATCGAGTTAACTGGCGGAACATGGGAGAGGCCTTTGTCCTGCAGTGGACGTAGTCAGGCTGATGATGATAGTGGACAGCACCTCAACTGACGGCTTGAGGCTTTGAGCATTTTTCTGTAATCCATATCACTTGCTGTTAAATTCCCAAGGATTAATAGGGTACAGTGTAGACCTACACAGACATTTTTGTTTCTTCTTTTTATTGGCTCTTTGAGGCAAAAATGCACATTTACTACACCGTACTTTTGTAACAGGTATGTGTCATATCATGAGTTCGGGTAGTTTTGAGAGGCGTCTAATTTTGTTCAAAAAAATGGGGAGAACATAGAGCTAAAAGGCTCTCAGAAAAAGAAGTTTCAAGGTTTATCTCATCAAAATCAGAACCTACAATTTGTATAGGTTTCGTAATAAACTGAGTTAGGCGAAAGTCTTAACAAGCTTTTATAGTAAGGCATGGGCTACCTTATCACTAGCCGAGATAGATAAAGTGACAAAACTGAAGCCTGGAAGTTTAAAATCGCCGAACGTTTATAACTAACACTAAATTTGACGTAGGTGAGGAGGCGACAAAATTTGTCAGTAGGCCATCATATAAGGTCAGGAGGATTTTGCCCGGTCCTTTAGACCCACATGTTTTTGTCCTGCCACTGTTGAGCTTCAGTTATGAACTAAGTAGCCAAGAAGGGCATCTCTTAATCTGTCTATGTTATGAGAGATTAAAATGCATGTGTCGTATCAGTTTAGGTCATCGTGCACAATGAATGCATGGATCCGATGCAAGCAAATCAACGCAATACAGGCATCACACATGAAGCAAGCACTTCAGCTCCTTAGTCAGACATATGATCGCAGCACTTCCAACCATGCCCTGGTCACCTCAATAGCGAGACGTGAAGACTTCGTAGATCATGTGAGTTTTTCGACAAAATTGTAGTGCTGTTGTTATCTAGCTGCTATAGGCAACATTAAAAGAGGCTCTCGTGCAGTGCCAGGATTGCCAGCCTAATGCTGACTGTACTAACATTGTCGTCACAGGTGAAATTAATGAATTAGTGTGGTTTTAATGTTGGGTGTTGCATTAATTAAATTGATGGCAACCTGTACAGTATGGCTAGTAATTCAAGTAGTAATGGGTTAGTCATTTTTATCTCATTTGTGAAGAAAGGTTGGATAAAAACAGCTTGCATACCTTTCTCTTATGTTGATGATAATAACCTTTCTACTTGGAAAAGGTTTCTACATGCATACGAAGCTACAATAGTCAGCCCTGTCCATAGCTGTACAAGGTTTGCAAGTCCTACCTGCGAACCAATCGCTGCACTATAACGCGCTAAAAAAGAAAAGAAAACCGAAGAGCACCTGCAAGTGCTTTATATGGCCGTCTATTTGCGAACATATTCAACTCATACTTAGTGGAAATGCAGCAGCAAATCGTAGCCGCATGAATTAAGATGTGTGACCCTGGGCATGAGGGAGGTCAAGCTGGTTTGCTTGGTGGTCCAGACACGACTACCCGGTCTAGAGGCACAAGCGACAACATGGCCAACATTCCAGATTTGTTTAAAAGAAATAAGCGGACCATCTCTTCCTCAGGGTGTAAGCATGTAAACATTTTAATATCCAGTGCAAGGGTATAGTTAGCACAGAAGCTTAACATGGCATGCATAGCACGTACATAGATGACTTTTTTGTTAACTTTTTCATATAAGGCGATCAATAATGTGCTGCATGAAAACTGAAAATTGCATACGCAAGTTGGATCGCATTCTTGATTTTAGCAGCGCACTGAAAGATCCTCGTCCCTCAGAGCACTGCTGAAATCAATAACAATAATGTACTGTCTGCGACACAAGTTAACAAGTTTCTCCTAAGCACATATTGGACTGATCTTCCTGAATGCCGCCTCCTTTGATTTCGAATGTTTGATTATCCTCGCAGAATAGGACATTTATACGCTTGTTCAACAATCGATGCACTTTCTTGCCGAGACGTACAAGGACACACAAAACTCCAGGCCCGTAAGCGAAAACGATGCAACTGACTGCATCGTTTCCTCCGCCACTGGGTAAGCAATGCTGTTCACGCTATTTATTGAGGCTCTGATGACAGAAAAACGCGCCGCAGTAGACGTGGTACCAGAACAGCGTCACTGGACGCATAGATTTCGCGAACGAAAGGCAAGGATGCCCATTAATTTGACACCAGACCACCGGTTTCCTCTCTGTCTACCAAAGAAACACTCTGTCGACAGGCAAGGATGCACATTAATTTGACGCCAGACCACCGATTTCCTCTCGGTCTATCAAAGAAACACTCTGTTGACGTTGCGATGCAGATTTATCACACGGTGTTCGGCGAATGCTGTTGACATGGCACATTGCGATGTAGAACGTACACATGTACTGTACAATATTGTGTGCGATACTGTACGTATGTGTACTGTATGTGTACAATACTGTACACATGTACTGTATTAGGGTAAGTCGTAGGATCAAAATACGCTCCAAACCGAAACCAGGGGCAAACCCGCTGCACCCTCGAGCACAGAACAAACAATCAACTTATTTTTCTTTTAATAATACTTATAAACCAACAAATAATTTATTAGGTTGTTAAATTGAGCAATATATACTAATATTACAAAACAATATAGAAAACAAATATTTTTATACAATGCGTTAATAATTAATTTATGCACTATAAAAAACACGTTACACACTTGTTTAATGACAATTTTGTAAGTTTATTGCTATATAAAGTAATTATTTGCACATTTAAATAACTTTACGTTAATTTTTTTTAAAGTGACGTCACTTCCGTGCGGCGCAGCAGCCAGTTCTGTGTGGGGATGGCTGCTGCGCCGCGCGGCGCACGAGACGCTGCCAAAACATTACGCGTAAGCTAACATGTTCATGACTGTGGTTGCACAAAGTGTCACAAGATGTCGACACTGTCGTTACGGTAACCTTGTATATTTCACTTTTTTGCGTATACCAGGATACTGCACACAGTAAAAAAGTGTCCTGATCATTATGTATGTTTAATTTAACATTTTAATTCATAAAAATAATAAACAATACTTACGCGACAAGACGCTATGGCGCTGCGAGCACGTGTGACCTTCGGGCGGCTTGCGTTTGCGTGCGCGCTTGTATAAGGCATTCCAGTTGGGTATGGGCTGGGTACGCAATGCCGCGCGCCCCCGAGCCCGCAGCGCCTCAAGAGCTTGGGTATCCAGCACTAAAACTCTCTAGTATCTAAAAACGTTGGTACGCACGCAAGGCCATCAGTATGGAGAATGCCGTGATAGTGCCCTTCACGGATGAAGTCACGTGAATACGTCCCATACATGCATGTTTATATAGATGCTTGTAACAATTTACAGAATGCTCAAGTAAGCAGCACACTGGGCACGTGTCTGTGTCATTTCAGTTCAGTACACTTTATTCATGAACATCTCAACGATACAAAGTACCTCAGGTAGTCAAAGTCAATTCAGAGTCCCCCTCAATGGCCTGCTTCAAAATCATGTGATTTATTTATTTTATTTATTTATAAATACTGCAATCCCTGATAGGGATTTCAGCAGGTGGGTTACAGTGCATAAAAAGGATACATGGTTTACAACAACTGTACAATTCAACACAGATGAAATGGCTCTTCTTCTCGGGTACAAAAAGTTGTTTCAAATAATTCAACAACAACAGAGGATTGGTATACAATGCTAATTAAGGTGGGACTCAAACAAACTTAGAGAAGGCTGTAGAACTTGTGAATTCTGAAGTTTCTACCAATCGGAAATAGTTCTGGGAAAGAAGGAATACTTATAACAGTTAGTACGTGTGCGATGGGGGGTGACTGTTAGTTGGTGTCTTTGTCTGGTCGCGTACCCAGCTGAAAATGAAATCACATCTGAAAATGCTATTTTATAATGCCCCTTGATTATTTGATAGAAACACTTGAGTCGCGTTAAAAGATTCCTGTGTGCTAACGACGGTAAGTCGGCTCGTCATAGAAGTTCGGTAACTAAAGTGCGCCCAAATTTGTTAAATATGTAGCGCGCAGCCTTCTTTTGTACGTTTTCCAGCCTGCTGATGTTTGTCTTTGTGTATGGATCCCAGATAACGACGCAATATTCTAATGCTGGTCGAACTACTGATTTGTACGCAAGTAAACGAACATCAGGAGCGGAAAGTTTCAGCGCTCGTATAAGAAAGAAAAGCTTTCTATTCGCGGCAGCAATAACAAAATCAATGTGCTTATTCCAATTAACATTATTAGTTATCCATAAACCGAGGTACTTATATTGAGTTACTTCTCTCAGACTGATTGCGTTCACAGAGTAGTTAAAGACAAAATGATTCTTTTTCTGGGTAACTCTTATGACTACAGTTTTATCGAAGTTTACAGCCATCTGCCATTGGTCACACCACGTGATAACTTTTTGAAGGGCGTCGTTTAGAAGAAATTGATCTGACATGCTGCTTATTTCAGAGTAAATTACGCAATCATCTGCAAAAAGTTTCATTTTCACAGGAATATTGTCAACTATATTGTCACGGGGTCGTGACGTGGCCGAAGACAGGAAACTTCGTGTTGGGATTTAACTGTTTATTTGGGCGAACCTGTGCCCCGTAAAGGGAAAGTCTAATTACAGCAGCAGTCTTGCACAGATAGCAGTCTCGGACTGATAGCGGCGAACGCAGCGTCAGCCTTCGATCAACAACTGACAAGCGGCGAAGCGCGTCGGCATTTATACTCTTGCCGTCGAATGTTCTAGCGTTATCGCTGGCGGTGGCGTAGGTTCCAGAACAATCTGTACCGTTCGCACAGTGGGCGTGATCTTATCGAAATGATCTACTACAGTCCGGAACCTTCTCGAAAACTGCTGGCGCGGTTTGCGCTGAGAATCGCGCGGTGTTTTGGGACGATAACAAAAACTTGGGAAGTGGAACGTGGCATTGCCACCCTCTGAAAAAAAGGCATCGTCCCGATGCTTTAACTAAAGATGAAAGTACAATAATAATGCAAGAAAGTACAATAAATAAATTACGATACAACAATAATACAAAAAAAACACTAGTTCAGTTTGTTAACGCGCATGAAACGGCTTGAGGCGCGCGACATGGACGACTTCAGGTCGCGATCGGCGTCGTTGAGAGTTCGTGATGCCGTCGGGGACAACCTTGTAATCAAGTGGGCCGAGCCGTCGAACCACCCTGTATGGTCCGAAGTACCGTCGCAGAAGCTTTTCACTTAGTCCACGTCGGCGTATCGGCGTCCACACCCAAACACGTTCACCGGGCTGGTATTCCACGAAGCGTCGTCGAAGGTTGTAACGGTGGCTGTCGGTCGTCTGTTGATTCTTGATACGGAGACGCGCAAGTTGTCGGGCTTCTTCGGTGCGTTGAAGGTACTCGCTCACATCGAGGTTTTCTTCGTCGGTGACGTTGGGTAACATGGCATCGAGCGTCGTTGCCGGGCTCCTTCCGTAGACCAATTGTATGGAGATATCTGCGTCGTCTCCTGCACCGCCGTGTTGTATGCGAAGGCCACATACGGAAGAATGGCGTCCCACGTCTTGTGTTCGACATCGACGTACATTGACAGCATGTCGGCGATCGTCTTGTTAAGCCGCTCGGTGAGGCCGTTGGTCTGTGGGTGGTACGCTGTCGTCCGGCGGTGGTTTGTTTGGCTGTATGCCAAGATTGCTTGAGTTAAGTCGGCAGTGAATGCCGTTCCTCTGTCGGTGATAAGGACCTCCGGGGCGCCATGACGTAGGACGGTATTTTCGACGAAGAATTTAGCTACCTCGGATGCACTGCCTTTTGGCAGGGCTTTTGTCTCGGCGTAGCGGGTGAGGTAGTCGGTAGCTACCACGATTTACTTGTTTCCGAAAGCCGACGTCGGGAACGGCCCCAGTAGGTCCATACCAATCTGCTGGAAAGGTCGGTAAGGTGGATCTATTGGCTGCAGAAGTCCGGCTGGCCTTGTCGGCGGTGTCTTGCGTCGCTGACAGTCCCGGCATGTTATCACATAACGAGTGACGTCGGTGGTAAGACGTGGCCAGTAGTACCTTTCTTGTATCCTCGCGAGCGTGCGAGAACCACCGAGGTGCCCTGCTGTCGGATCGTCGTGAAGGGCCTGCAGGAGTTCTGGTCGCAGAGCTGAAGGCACCACAAGGAGGTACTTAGCTCGAAGCGGTGAAAAGTTTTTCTTTTGTAGAAGACCGTTTCGTAGAAAGAACGACGCAAGTGCGCGCTTGAATACCTTCGGGACTTCGGCGGTCCTGCCTTCGAGGTAATCTATTAGGGCCTTAAGTTCCGGGTCGGCCCTCTGTCGTTCAGCGAAGTCGTCGGTAGTTATCGTTCCTAAGAAGTAGTCGTCATCCGGGTCGTCGGGTAGCGGTTGGTCGACAGGCGCACGAGAGAGACAGTCGGCGTCGGAGTGTTTTTTTGCCGGACTTGTAAATGACAGTAATGTCATATTCTTGAAGTCTCAAGTTCCATCGTGCGAGGCGACCAGAGGGGTCCTTCAAGGTGGCTAGCCAACACAATGCGTGGTGGTCGCTCACAACTTTGAAGGGCCTGCCGTAGAGGTAGGGGCGAAATTTCGACGTAGCCCAGATGATGGCGAGGCACTCCTTTTCTGTTGTGGAATAATTTGCTTCTGCTTTGGATAGCGATCGGCTGGCGTAACTGATAACCCTTTCAAGTCCGTCAGCCCTCTGCACAAGAACGGCGCCAAGACCTACGCTGCTTGCGTCAGTATGTATTTCTGTCTCGGCGAATTCGTCGAAATGGGCAAGTAATGGAGGCGTCTGGAGGCGATGTTTAAGCTCCTGGAAAGCGTGTTCCTGCGGCGTTTCCCACTTAAACTCTACGTCGGCCTTGGTAAGGTTAGTGAGAGGATCGGCGATGCGGGCGAAGTTTTCTACGAACCGCCTATAGTAGGCACACAGGCCCAGAAATCGGCGCACGGCTTTCTTGTCAGTGGGCGGCGGGAAGTCGGCGATGGCGGCTGTTTTCCGTGGATCGGGACGAACTCCAGACTTGCTGATAACGTGCCCCAGAAACAAGAGCTCCTCATACGCAAATCTGCACTTTTCTGGCTTCAGTGTGAGTCCGGAAGTCTTGATGGCTTGAAGTACAGCTTCAAGGCGCCGAAGATGCTCGTCGAAACTCGAGAAAAACACGACGACATCGTCCAAGTACACAAGGCAAGTCTGCCACTTCAATCCTGCCAGTACTGTATCCATAACGCGTTGAAACGTTGCAGGCGCTGAGCAAAGGACGAAGGGCATCACCTTAAACTCGAAGAGGCCGTCCGGTGTTATAAACGCCGTCTTCTCTCGGTCTCTTTCGTCGACTTCGATTTGCCAATAGCCAGTCTTGAGGTCCATTGACAAAAAGTACTTGGCGTTATGGAGCCGATCAAGTGCGTCGTCTATTCGTGGGAGGGGATACACGTCCTTTCTTGTGATTTTGTTCAGGCGGCGATAATCGACGCAGAAACGTAGGGTCCCGTCCTTTTTCTTCACTAAAACCACGGGGGATGCCCATGGACTCTTGGACGGCTGGATAGTGTCATCCCGCAGCATTTCATCAACTTGTCTCTTCATGGCCTCACGTTCTCGCGTCGAAACCCTGTACGGACTCTGACGGAGTGGTCTGGCATTTTCTTCGGTTATGATGCGATGTGTCGTGATTGGGGTCTGCCGAATTTTCGATGACGACGAAAAGCAATCTTCGTATTGCAGGAGCAGGGCCTTGAGCTGTTCTTGCTTATCGTTCGGAAGTATGGGATTGACGTCAAAAGCTATGGGAGGGGCTTGGTTCCACTGAGCAGGTTCCGCAGAATCGGCGAGGGCGAAAGCACTGGTGGCTTCGACAATTTCTTCGATGTATGCCACCGTTGTTCCTTTGTTCACATGTTCGTACTCATTGCTGAAATTCGTGAGCATAACCGTTGCTTTGCCTCCCCGCAGCTCTGCAATTCCTCTTGCGACGCAAATATTTCGGGTGACCAACAGATGCTGACTGCCTTCAACGACGCCTTCCAAGTCAGGTGATTTAGGAGCGCCGGCTGAAATAATGACGCTTGAGCGAGGCGGAATGGTGACTTGTTCTTCCAGCACATTCAAGGCATGGTGTCCTGACGGCGTGCGCGGCGGTAGTGCTTCTTCTGTGGATAACGTTATCGACTTTGTTTTTAGGTTGATGACAGCACCATGGAGGCATAAGAAGTCCATGCCAAGGATGACATCTCTCGAGCAACGCTGTAGGACTACGAAGTCTGTAGGATAAATACGGCCGTTAATGGTGGCTCTCGCTGTGCAGATTCCTGCAGGCGTTACGAGATGACCTCCGGCTGTGCGGATTTCAGGGCCTTTCCAAGCTGTCCTAACTTTCTTTAACTTCGCGGCGAACGACCCATTGATGACAGAATAGTCGGCTCCAGTATCGACGAGAGCGGTCACACTGTGGCCGTCGATAAGAACGTCGAGGTCGCTAGTTCGCCGTCTCGCATTACAGTTAGGGCGTGGCGTCGGGTCACGGCTGCGTCGGCTTGTTCCGCTGCTTCCATGCTGCGTCATCAGGACACCTTCGGTAAATGAGCTTTCGCCGTCAGGGCTTTGCCTGGTTGGCGTTGTGTTCGGAAAGCTCCGTCGCGGCGTCGTCGTCGTCGGAGGATCTTCGGTAGTTCGTCGCACAGCAACCGCACCTCCACCGGTTGCTGCCCTTAGTTTCCCGGATACGGGCTAGGAGACCGGCCCCGCGTTGGGCCAGAGTACTGCCGGTGGTGCGGTGACGTGTGGCGGCTGGGCGACGGCGAACGCGAAGGGCTTCGTGGTGTCCACCGAGTTCCTGTCAGGTAGTCGGCGATGTCACGTGGTCGTTCTCCTGGCTGTGGACGCGGTGCATTGACGGCGCAGCCACGCAGTCCCATCTGTCGGTACTGGCAACGGCGGTATGTGTGTCCGGCCTCGCCGCAGTGGTAGCAGAGCGGGCGATGATCAGGGGTGCGCCAGACGTCAGTCTTCCTCGGTGCACTGCGCTGGCCCGCTGGGGAACGGTAGGACGTCGGTGGGGGTGGTGGCGTCGGTGGCGTCTGGAGACGGAAGTGCGATGGGGCGGCGTTTTGGCGTGGACGGGGAGGAGCGTTGTGGCGCACTGCAGCGGCGTAGCTCATAGTTTCTGGCTCGGGCGGTGGTGTTTCGGGAATTCGAAGCGATTGCCGGACTTCTTCTCGCACAATGTCGGCGATCGAATCCACTTGAGGCTGCGCCGAAGGCAACAGTTTGCGCAGCTCTTCCCGCACGATCGCTCGGATCGTTTCACGCAGGTCGTCGGAGCCACTGGCTTGAGCAGCAGCGCATTCTGGAGTCAGGCGACGATTATACTGTCTGGTGCGCATGTCCAGCGTTTTTTCGATGGTGGTCGCCTCGGATACAAATTCTTGGACGGTGTTCGGTGGATTCCTCACTAGTCCCGCGAAGAGCTCCTGTTTGACCCCTCGCATGAGGAAACGAACTTTCTTTTCCTCAGGCATGTCTGGGTCAGCGTGACGGAATAGGCGGGTCATCTCCTCTGTGAAAATTCCAACCTTTTCATTTGGTAGCTGAACCCGGGTCTCGAGTAGAGCAGCGGCTCTCTCTTTGCGAGCGACGCTCGCGAACGTTTGCAGGAATGCGCCGCAGAAAACATCCCACGTTCGGAGCGTAGACTCCCAATTTTCAAGCCAAGTCCTTGCGGTGTCTTCCAAATAGAAGAACACACGACGCAGCTTTTCGTCATGGTCCCAGTGGTTGAGGGCGGCCACACGGTCGTATGTTTCTAGCCAGGACTCCGGGTCTTCGAACGATGACCCATGGAAAATTGGTGGTTCCCTGGGTTGATGCATGACCATCGTGGGCTGGGACGCTGCGGTTGTCATTGTCGCTGCAGTCGCGGTCATGGCCATCGTCTTCCGCGCCTTGTCTTCTAGAAGCCCGTACTCCGGTGGTAACCCTTGCAGTCGGCGGCTCGTTCGCTGCTCTTGGTTGGCGTCGATGTCTTCTCCGCGACGGGGGCTGGGTTCACGGCTTGACGGGGGCGTCCGGTACATGAACGAAGCAGCACCTCCACCAGATGTCACGGGGGTCGTGACGTGGCCGAAGACAGGAAACTTCGTGTTGGGATTTAACTGTTTATTTGGGCGAACCTGTGCCCGGTAGGGAAAGTCCAATTACAGCAGCAGTCTTGCACAGATAGCAGTCTCGGACTGATAGCGGCGAACGCAGCGTCAGCCTTCGATCAACAACTGACAAGCGGCGAAGCGCGTCGGCATTTATACTCTTGCCGTCGAATGTTCTAGCGTTATCGCTGGCGGTGGCGTAGGTTCCAGAACAATCTGTACCGTTCGCACAGTGGGCGTGATCTTATCGAAATGATCTACTACAGTCCGGAACCTTCTAGAAAACTTCAGGCGCGGTTTGCACTGAGAATCGTGCGGTGTTTTGGGGCGATAACAAAAACTTGGGAAGTGGAACGTGGCAATATCATTAATATGTATCAGAAGAGGATGGGACCAAGCACCGAACCCTGGGGAACGCCACAGCTTACCGTTAACCTATAGGAGCTGCTGTTTTTAAAATTAACAAACTGTTCCCGGTCTGATAGGTATGCCAAGATCCATTCAAGTAATTGGTTGTTCCTGAAAATTTTGTCTAGCTTGAAAAATAATTTTTGGTGTGAAACTTTATCAAGGGCTTTGGAGAAATCCGTGAAAATGGCGTCGGTTTGATTGCCGTTATTAATAGAGATAGCAAAGTCATGCACTGTCTGTACCAGCTGGGTGCAGGTGGAGTATCCCTTCCAGAACCTATGTTTAAAGTGGGTTAGTACACTATGTGTTTCCAGAAATTCAGATATGTGATTGTGTATAATGTGTTCTAGTAATTTGCAGCAAGTTGATGATAAAGAAATTGGGAGGTAGTTACTAATCATATGGTAGTTACTAATCCACCAACAATACAATTCTGTCAGAAGTAACTCAATACAAGTACCTTGGTCTCTGGATTACAAAAAATCTATCCTGGTCAAAGCACATAGATTTTGTAGTAGCTAAATCTCTCCGTAAACTTTTTTTCCTAAGGCGTTCTTTAAGATCAACCACACCAAGTATTCGTCTCCTCGCTTACAATGCCATTATCCGTCCTATACTGGAGTATGCTGTGGTCATATGGGACCCGTTCACTCAGACTGATATCCAAAAACTTGAAAGGGTGCAAAAAAAGGTTGTTAGGTTCATTTATAACTCGTACGGTCCCACTTCAATTACAAAACTTCTCTTGGAAAGCAAATTTCCAAACATTCCGGACCAAAATCGAATATTGCGCTTAAAATTTCTTTTCCAGTTAATAAAAGGTCACTATGCAGTTGGCACATCACATATCGTTCACTTTTCATCGGGTTACGGAACAAGACAGAGACACAATCTTACTATCTCTCCATTGATGCAACGAACAAATTGTTTCAAATATTCTTTTTTTCCGAGGACTATCGTGGATTGGAACAGTCTACATAACGATGTTGTTACCCTAAATACATTGTCTGCATTTGAAGAGTCACTAAAGAAATGATTGTTATCTATGTTTGTACCTTGCTTTTTGTTGATTCTCTTGTCTCGAAGAATCACTGCAGCTATCAGTTACATAAGTTTGTATTACATTGTTTTTGATTGTTTGTTTGCCTGTTTCCACTGATGTTTATGTTTTGTACCACCCCTGCTATGATCTTGTAAAAGATCGCAGTATCAATAAATGAATAAATAAAAAATATGCTTGGGTCCTGTCTTATGTAATGGCTTCACTCTGGCGGTTCTCCAGTCACTCGGAAATTCTCCCTCATGTAAAGATCTCGAAAACAAGACATGTAAATATTTTGAAGTCCATTCTGCGTAACGCTGTAAGAACATGTTCGGAATATTGTCTCGTCCTGGTGACTTTTTTACATCAAACTTTAAAAGCATATTAAGAATACCTTCTTCACTTATTACTACATCTGACATGGGGGGAAAATTTGCTTCAAATATCGGAAGTGAACCATTGTCTTGTACAAAGACAGATTTAAAGTGCTTGTTAAATGCATTAGAAATAATAAATTCATCGTTTACTCGCACACCGTCAATATCGAACACGTCACAGACTGAAGATGTTGGACTGATTGTTTGCCAAAATTTGTCAGGCGTTGTGGCTATAATTCTAGGAAGAGACTCACTATAATAGCGGTTTTTATCTTCAGTCAGCTGAATTTTGAGCTTGCAGCTAATTTCAGATATTTTTGCTTTTCTACAAGAAGTGCATTTGCGTGACTGTTGCTTTTTTGCCTTTTTAATTGCCTTTTCAAACGTAATGTGTCCCGAGTGGTCCAGGGATTTTTCTTTGGCATTCTTTTTGTGATGCGTGGTACAAATCGCTCGACACATTTATTAACAATATCTTTAAGGAAATTCCAAAGACTTTCAACGTCAAGATTATACTGTGTGAAAAGGCATCAAAGGCAAAAGACAGCATATCTATGATTGATGTGTCGTCTGCGCGAGAGAAATTCGGAAAGTTTTAGTTTTTAAGTTCTTGTTTAGGGAAACATATGATAGTTCCATGAGCACAGCCTTGTCATCCGATATTCCGGGATAAACACTGCAAGCTGTCTTGTAAGAAATTGACCCGCTCACAAAAAAAAGATCAAGGATTGCCGAAGAGCTACCTTGTACTCTGGTAAAGTCATCGACAATCTGTAATAAATCAAACGTAAAGGCAATATCTAACATTTCTTCGCCAAATGAATTATTACGGGTTTTAAGCGAGAAGGCTGTCCATTCAACATCAGGCAAATTAAAATCCCCACTCTAAATAATGCGATCACCGATCTGTACATGTTTGTCGAGGTATGTCCGCAGCTCTTCCAATACTGTAATAGTGGAGCTGGGGGGCTTGTAGATACCCTCCAATGATGAATTTTGTGCTGCCATGAAAGGCCTTGCAAAAACACCTTCAACATTAGGTATATCAGGCATTCTTATGACGTTTAAAGAATTTTTATATATCAGAGCAACTCCTCCCCCTTTACTGCCCCGATCTTTCCGATATACGCTGTGGCCAGCTGGTGCAAATTCGCTATCGTATATGTCTTTGTGTAACCAGGTTTCGGTTAGAACAGCGATATGGGGATCATGCGTGAGCAACAAGGCCTCTAACTCAGTTATCTTATTTACAACACTTCTACAGTTCACGTTGACAACTTTCAAGCACTGAGGGTCAGCTTTGTACTGTCAGTTTTGCTTGTTTGTAATTCTAAACCTTGAGTCGTTAAGTTCATCCCAACCAAACAATACGCTGTTGATACTCAGTTTTTCATAGACAAGTTTTACCTTAGCACCATCCTCTTTATCTTTTACAGCGCTTTTCCACAATTTCCTTCGAATTCCCGAACTCGGAAGGAAAAGTCCTCTGGAGAGCGAAAACGGAGTGTCTTTTAGCTTTTTGCGCCGTCCTTAGTACTGAACCTTTTTTTCAGTAATCCACGAACCGCATAATTACCGGGCGAGGCTTTTTCTCTTGTTTCTTGCCAAGCCTATGGCACCGCTCATAGTTTCGGCAGTTAACTTTAGTTTTTCTTAGAATATCTTATCCTTTACTCTTGTTAGCAGCTCCTCGACTGTCTCTCTTTAACTTGTCTAGGCCGTATAAAATGACGCTTGTTTTCTACGGCTCCTATTTTCCAAGTCATCCCTACTTTTCTAGATAGCGACGCTTAATCCTTGTTCAAAATTAGAAACATGGTGTTCTATTCGCAGATTTGGTTCCCCAACTTGTGCAACAGCAATAGCTGCTGATTCATCCACTGTACCCTTTTGGTTAAGGTCGATATCTTACTTTCGATTACGTTTCGATGCGTATAGCTTCTATAATTTCATTGTTTGGCTTGACCAGCGAGGAGCGCTTCCAACATCTTCTTTCCGTGGGACCAGGACTTGATTCAATATCACCAGACACTAACAAGTTAGTGGTAAGGAAACAAATACAACTAAGTACACATTTTTCATTGTGGGACAAGGCAACAGCACTTATACTGGTTGCGGGCTGGACAAGTTGTGACGTCATCTGATGAGACGCTCCTCCTGTCGGATCCATGCATACTTTGAACGAGGAACAGGCTCGTGTTGCTGACGAGGTGATAGCCGCTTGATTATAGCCGGATACCAGCTCCTGCAATCTGATCGGCACTTGCTGCTTCGCACTGCAGCCGGGCGGTGTGAGCGCGCTTCCAAGAAGAATCGCCGTCACCTGTAGAACAAAGCAGAACGGATTCCTTAACATGTTGCCGTTTGTGCTTCTGCCGTGCCCACTTGTTATATTGCTACTACCAATACTACTACTAATTGTTATATTACTACTACCAATATTAACTTCTCAATATGCCTTTGTTACAGTTGCAAGACCACCGTCTAATATTTATGAAAGGATACAGGAGAGCTCTTGTAGGCACTATTTGTTTGCAATACACATTCTGCTTTGTTAGGTACTATACAGTGCCTTGACAGGTGTGTATAGTTTCTTAAGTCCTCAGTTTAACTTGTCTTCAATAAATTCCTGAATCAGTACTAGCATTTCGGGCTGTTTATCGCTTTTGTAGTTTTTTTTTCTCGAATCCTTTTTTTCTAGCAGTGTGCCATAAATTAATCACAAACACTGCATTTCAATCTTTTTTTAGAAAAAAAATTTGGTGATCAAGTGTATCATTTTTTGTTACGTGCACTTGATTTCCGAAACTCTGAACTTGACAAACAATGTTTTCAACTATGAAACATATTGTTTTTTCAAGTCAAACAAAAATATTATGGGAAAAGTAACTTGAGAATAAGTGTTCTGGGTTGAAAACCTACACCTAAAGTTAGTTTCATGCAAATGCAGTTCAGTGACCAGGGCAAACTGCTCATCGTTATGTTCATTGGGCCATGTGTTACACTTTTACTCGCAGCACAAGCAGTATGACATCTGCATAGAGCGTGCCAAATTATGGTGTTGGTCTGATAGTTTGAAGCTTGCCACTGCATTGATTTTGAGAACATTATTTACAGTGCCACCACCTGAATCCTCTCCTGCACCAGCCTCTGCACCAGCCTTTGCACCAGCAGCTGCACCAGCAGGTGATGGTGAAAGCATTGGTAGCAAGCATCTCTCTCATCAAATAACAATTCTTGGGTCTTTGTTCAATGAAGGTGTCTACAAATTTTAAATTTTTGGATGGACAGTGTTAACATTCTGCATCGCTACTGAGGTCTCATAAATTGTGTTCTGTTTAGGTGACCTGGACCTTGGCAGTAGCCATGTCGAGCTCGGCAGCAGCCATGTCAAGCTCTACGACAGCCACGTCGAGCTTTAAGACAGCCATGTCGAGCTCGGCAACAGCCAGATGAGTTAGGTGACCCAATGAGCTTGGCGGCAGCCAGGGGGAGCGAGGAGCGAGACCATTCTCAAGATCAAACTGTCATTGGTTCAAGCAGAGATGATGGCAAGGTACAGTGGAACCTCGAATATTGGTTGGCAGTCTTGCGCCGCCCATTTTCTGTTACAAATTAGTTTGTTATCGGCAAAAGCAAGGTTTCCATACTGCTGAAAAGTTAGTAGAGTATGAATTTAATTTTGGTGAGTAGACTTGCATTATACATATTTT
>WOVY01013574.1:0-24945 GCA_013436015.1 Rhipicephalus annulatus
CCACGTGATAAACTTTTTGAAGGGCGTCGTTTAGAAGAAAATTGATCTGACCCATGCTGCTTAGTTCAGAGTAAATTACGCAATTCATCTGCAAAAAAGTTTTCATTTTCTTTTAATATAATATTGTCACGGGGTCGTGACGTGGCCGAAGACAGGAACTTCGTGTTGGGATTTACTGTTTATTTGGGCGAACCTGTGCCCGGTAAAGGGAAAGTCCAATTACAGCAGCAGTCTTGCACAGATAGCAGTCTCGGACTGATAGCGGCGAACGCAGCGTCGGCCTTCGATCAACAACTGACAAGCGGCGAAGCGCGTCGGCATTTATACTCTTGCCGTCGAATGTTCTAGCGTTATCGCTGGCGGTGGCGTAGGTTCCAGAACAATCTGTACCGTTCGCACAGTGGGCGTGATCTTATCGAAATGATCTACTACAGTCCGGAACCTTCTCGAAAACTGCAGGCGCGGTTTGCGCTGAGAATCGTGTGGTGTTTTGGGACGATAACAAAACTTGGGAAATGGAACGTGGCATTGCCCCCCTCTGAAAAAAGGCATCGTCCCGATGCTTTAACTAAAGATGAAAGTACAATAATAATGCAAGAAAGTACAATGAATAAATTACGATACAACAATAATACAAAAAAAACACTGTTCAGTTTGTTAACGCGCATGAAACGGCTTGAGGCGCGCGACATGGACGACTTCAGGTCGCGATCGGCGTCGTTGAGAGTTCGTGATGCCGTCGGGGACAACCTCGTAATCAAGTGGGCCGAGACGTCGAACCACCCTGTACGGTCCGAAGTACCGTCGCAGAAGCTTTTCACTTAGTCCACGTCGGCGTATCGGCGTCCACACCCAAACACGTTCACCGGGCTGGTATTCCACGAAGCGTCGTCGAAGGTTGTAACGGTGGCTGTCGGTCGTCTGTTGATTCTTGATACGGAGACGCGCAAGTTGTCGGGCTTCTTCGGCGCGTTGAAGGTACTCGCTCACATCGAGGTTTTCTTCGTCGGTGACGTTGGGTAACATGGCATCGAGCGTCGTTGCCGGGCTCCTTCCGTAGACCAATTTGTATGGAGATATCTGCGTCGTCTCCTGCACCGCCGTGTTGTATGCGAAGGTCACATACGGAAGAATGGCGTCCCACGTCTTGTGTTCGACATCGACGTACATTGACAGCATGTCGGCGATCGTCTTGTTAAGCCGCTCGGTGAGGCCGTTGGTCTGTGGGTGGTACGCTGTCGTCCGGCGGTGGTTTGTTTGGCTGTATGCCAAGATCGCTTGAGTTAAGTCGGCAGTGAATGCCGTTCCTCTGTCGGTGATAAGGACCTCCGGGGCGCCATGACGTAGGACGATATTTTCGACGAAGAACTTAGCTACCTCGGATGCACTGCCTTTTGGCAGGGCTTTTGTCTCGGCGTAGCGGGTGAGGTAGTCGGTAGCTACCACGATCCACTTGTTTCCGAAAGCCGACGTCGGGAACGGCCCCAGTAGGTCCATACCAATCTGCTGGAAAGGTCGGCAAGGTGGATCAATTGGCTGCAGAAGTCCCGCTGGCCTTGTCGGCGGTGTCTTGCGTCGCTGACAGTCCCGGCATGTTCTCACATAACGAGTGACGTCGGTGGTAAGACGTGGCCAGTAGTACCTTTCTTGTATCCTCGCGAGCGTGCGAGAAACACCGAGGTGCCCTGCCGTCGGATCGTCGTGCAGGGCCTGCAGGAGTTCTGGTCGCAGAGCTGAAGGCACCACAAGGAGGTACTTAGCTCGAAGCGGTGAAAAGTTTTTCTTTTGTAGAAGACCGTTTCGTAGAAAGAACGACGCAAGTGCGCGCTTGAATACCTTCGGGACTTCGGCGGTCCTGCCTTCGAGGTATTCTATTAGGGCCTTAAGTTCCGGGTCGGCCCTCTGTCGTTCAGCGAAGTCGTCGGTAGTTATCGTTCCTAAGAAGTAGTCGTCATCCGGGTCGTCGGGTAGCGGTTGGTCGACAGGCGCACGAGAGAGACAGTCGGCGTCGGAGTGTTTTTTTGCCGGACTTGTAAATGACAGTAATGTCATATTCTTGAAGTCTCAGGCTCCATCGTGCGAGGCGACCTGAGGGTCCTTCAAGGTGGCTAGCCAACACAATGCGTGGTGGTCGCTCACAACTTTGAAGGGCCTGCCGTAGAGGTAGGGGCGAAATTTCGACGTAGCCCAGATGATGGCGAGGCACTCCTTTTCTGTTGTGGAATAATTTGCTTCTGCTTTGGATAGCGATCGGCTGGCGTAACTAATAACCCTTTCAAGTCCGTCAGCCCTCTGCACAAGAACGGCGCCAAGACCTACGCTGCTTGCGTCAGTATGTATTTCTGTCTCGGCGAATTCGTCGAAATGGGCAAGTAACGGAGGCGTCTGGAGGCGATGTTTAAGCTCCTGGAAAGCGTGTTCCTGCGGCGTTTCCCACTTAAACTCCACGTCGGCCTTGGTAAGGTTAGTGAGAGGATCGGCGATGCGGGCGAAGTTTTTCACGAACCGCCTATAATAGGCACACAGGCCCAGAAATCGGCGCACGGCTTTCTTGTCAGTGGGCGGCGGGAAGTCGGCGATGGCGGCTGTTTTCCGTGGATCGGGACGAACTCCAGACTTGCTGATAACGTGCCCCAGAAACAAGAGCTCCTCATACGCAAATCTGCACTTTTCTGGCTTCAGTGTGAGTCCGGAAGTCTTGATGGCTTGAAGTACAGCTTCAAGGCGCCGAAGATGCTCGTCGAAACTCGAGGAAAACACGACGACGTCGTCCAAGTACACAAGGCAAGTCTGCCACTTCAATCCTGCCAGTACTGTATCCATAACGCGTTGAAAAGTTGCAGGCGCTGAGCAAAGGCCGAAGGGCATCACCTTAAACTCGAAGAGGCCGTCCGGTGTTATAAACGCCGTCTTCTCTCGGTCTCTTTCGTCGACTTCGATTTGCCAATAGCCAGTCTTGAGGTCCATTGACGAAAAGTACTTGGCGTTATGGAGCCGATCAAGTGCGTCGTCTATTCGTGGGAGAGGATACACGTCCTTTCTTGTGATTTTGTTCAGGCGGCGATAATCGACGCAGAAACGTAGGGTCCCGTCCTTTTTTCTTCACTAAAACCACGGGGATGCCCATGGACTCTGGACGGCTGGATAGTGTCATCCCGCAGCATTTCATCACTTGTCTCTTCATGGCCTCACGTTCTCGCGTCGAAAACCCTTACGGACTCTGACGGAGTGGTCTGGCATTTTCTTCGGTTATGATGCGATGGTGTCGTGATTGGGGTCTGCCGAATTTCGATGACGACGAAAAGCAATCTTCGTATTGCAGGAGCAGGGCCTTGAGCGCTTCTTGCTATCGTTCGGAAGTATGGGATTGACGTCCAAAAGCTATGGGAGGGGCTTGGTTCCACTGAGCAGGTTCCGCAGAATCGGCGAGGGCGAAAGCACTGGTGGCTTCGACAATTTCTTCGATGTATGCCACCGTTGTCCTTTGTCACATGTTCGTACTCATTGCTGAAATTCGTGAGCATAACCGTTGCTTTGCCTCCCCGCAGCTCTGCAATTCCTCTTGCGACGCAAATATTTCGGGTGACCAACAGATGCTGACTGCCCTTCAACGACGCCTTCCAAGTCAGGTGATTTAGGAGCGCCGGCTGAAATAATGACGCTTGAGCGAGGCGGAATGGTGACTTGTTCTTCCAGCACATTCAAGGCATGGTGTCTGACGGCGTGCGCGGCGGTAGTGCTTCCTTCTGTGGATACGTTATCGACTTTGTTTTTAGGTGATGACAGCACCATGGAGGCATAAGAAGTCCATGCCAAGGATGACATCTCTCGAGCAACGCTGTAGGACTACGAAGTCTGTAGGATAAATACGGCCGTTAATGGTGCTCTCGCTGTGCAGATTCCTGCAGGCGTTACGAGATGACCTCCGGCTGTGCGGATTTCAGGGCCTTTCCAAGCTGTCCTAACTTTCTTTAACTTCGCGGCGAACGACCCATTGATGACAGCAATAGTCGGCTCCAGTATCGACGAGAGCGGTCACACTGTGGCCGTCGATAAGAACGTCGAGGTCGCTAGTTCGCCGTCTCGCATTACAGTTAGGGCGTGGCAGTCGGGTCACGGCTGCGTCGGCTTGTTCCGCTGCTTCCATGCTGCGTCTCAGGGACACCTTCGGTAAATGAAGCTTTCGCCGTCAGGGCTTTGCCTGGTTGGCGTTGTGTTCGGAACGCTCCGTCGCGCGTCGTCGTCCGTCGGAGGATCTTCGGTAGTTCGTCGCACAGCAACCGCACCTCCACCGGTTGCTGCCCTTAGTTTCCCGGATACGGGCTAGGAGACCGGCCCCGCGTTGGGCCAGAGTACTGCCGGTGGTGCGGTGACGTGTGGCGGCTGGGCGACGGCGAACGCGAAGGGCTTCGTGGTGTCCACCGAGTTCCTGTCAGGTAGTCGGCGATGTCACGTGGTCGTTCTCCTGGCTGTGGACGCGGTGCATTGACGGCGCAGCCACGCAGTCCCATCTGTCGGTACTGGCACACGGCGGTATGGTTGTGTGTCGGCCTCGCCGCAGTAGGTAGCAGAGCGGGCGATGATCAGGGGTGCGCCAGACGTCAGTCTTCCCTCGTGCACTGCGCTGGCCCGCTGGGGAACGGTAGGACGTCGGTGGGGGTGGTGGCGTCGGTGGCGTCTGGAGACGGAAGTGGCGATGGGGCGGCCGTTTTGGCGTGGACGGGGAGGAGCGTTGTGGCGCACGCAGCGGCGTAGCTCATAGTTTCTGGCTCGGGCGGTGGTGTTTCGGGAATTCGAAGCGATTGCCGGACTTCTTCTCGCACAATGTCGGCGATCGAATCCACTTGAGGCTGCGCCGAAGGCAACAGTTTTGCGCAGCTCTTCCCGCACGATCGCTCGGATCGTTTCTCACGCAGGTCGTCGGAGCCACTGGCTTGAGCAGCAGCGCATTCTGGAGTCAGGCGACGATTATACTGTCTGGTGCGCATGTCCCAGCGTTTTTTTCGATGGTGGTCGCCTCGGATACAAATTCTTGGACGGTGTTCGGTGGATTCCTCACTAGTCCCCCGCGAAGAGCTCCTGTTTGACCCCTCGCATGAGGAAACGAACTTTCTTTTCCTCAGGCATGTCTGGGTCAGCGTGACGGAATAGGCGGGTCATCTCCTCTGTGAAAATTCCAACCTTTTCATTTGGTAGCTGAACCCGGTCTCGAGTAGAGCAGCGGCTCTCTCTTTGCGAGCGACGCTCGCGAAACGTTTGCAGGAATGCGCCGCAGAAAACATCCCACGTTCGGAGCGTAGACTCCCAATTTTCAAGCCAAGTCCTTGCGGTGTCTTCCAAATAGAAGAACACACGACGCAGCTTTTCGTCATGGTCCCAGTGGTTGAGGGCGGCCACACGGTCGTATGTTTCTAGCCAGGACTCCGGGTCTTCGAACGATGACCCATGGAAAATTGGTGGTTCCCTGGGTTGATGCATGACCATCGTGGGCTGGGACGCTGCGGTTGTCATTGTCGCTGCAGTCGCGGTCATGGCCATCGTCTTCCGCGCCTTGTCTTCTAGAAGCCCGTACTCCGGTGGTAACCCTTGCAGTCGGCGGCTCGTTCGCTGCTCTTGGTTGGCGTCGATGTCTTCTCCGCGACGGGGGCTGGGTTCACGGCTTGACGGGGGCGTCCGGTACATGAACGAAGCAGCACCTCCACCAGATGTCACGGGGGTCGTGACGTGGCCGAAGACAGGAAACTTCGTGTTGGGATTTAACTGTTTATTTGGGCGAACCTGTGCCCGGTAGGGAAAGTCCAATTACAGCAGCAGTCTTGCACAGATAGCAGTCTCGGACTGATAGCGGCGAACGCAGCGTCAGCCTTCGATCAACAACTGACAAGCGGCGAAAGCGCGTCGGCATTTATACTCTTGCCGTCGAATGTTCTAGCGTTATCGCTGGCGGTGGCGTAGGTTCCAGAACAATCTGTACCGTTCGCACAGTGGGCGTGATCTTATCGAAATGATCTACTACAGTCCGGAACCTTCTAGAAAACTTCAGGCGCGGTTTGCACTGAGAATCGTGCGGTGTTTTGGGGCGATAACAAAAACTTGGGAAGTGGAACGTGGCAATATCATTAATATGTATCAGAAAGAGGATGGGACCAAGCACCGAACCCTGGGGAACGCCACAGCTTACCGTTAACCTATAGGAGCTGCTGTTTTTAAAATTAACAAACTGTTTCCCGGTCTGATAGGTATGCCAAGATCCATTCAAGTAATTGGTTGTTCCTGAAAATTTTGTCTAGCTTGAAAAATAATTTTTTGGTGTGAAACTTTATCAAGGGCTTTGGAGAAATCCGTGAAAATGGCGTCGGTTTGATTGCCGTTATTAATAGAGATAGCAAAGTCATGCACTGTCTGTACCAGCTGGGTGCAGGTGGAGTATCCCTTCCAGAACCTATGTTTAAAGTGGGTTAGTACACTATGTGTTTCCAGAAATTCAGATATGTGATTGTGTATAATGTGTTCTAGTAATTTGCAGCAAGTTGATGATAAAGAAATTGGGGAGGTAGTTACTAATCATATGGTAGTTACTAATCCACCAACAATACAATTCTGTCAGAAGTAACTCAATACAAGTACCTTGGTCTCTGGATTACAAAAAATCTATCCTGGTCAAAGCACATAGATTTTGTAGTAGCTAAATCTCTCCGTAAACTTTTTTTCCTAAGGCGTTCTTTAAGATCAACCACACCAAGTATTCGTCTCCTCGCTTACAATGCCATTATCCGTCCTATACTGGAGTATGCTGTGGTCATATGGGACCCGTTCACTCAGACTGATATCCAAAAACTTGAAAGGGTGCAAAAAAAGGTTGTTAGGTTCATTTATAACTCGTACGGTCCCACTTCAATTACAAAACTTCTCTTGGAAAGCAAATTTCCAAACATTCCGGACCAAAATCGAATATTGCGCTTAAAATTTCTTTTCCAGTTAATAAAAGGTCACTATGCAGTTGGCACATCACATATCGTTCACTTTTCATCGGGTTACGGAACAAGACAGAGACACAATCTTACTATCTCTCCATTGATGCAACGAACAAATTGTTTCAAATATTCTTTTTTTCCGAGGACTATCGTGGATTGGAACAGTCTACATAACGATGTTGTTACCCTAAATACATTGTCTGCATTTGAAGAGTCACTAAAGAAATGATTGTTATCTATGTTTGTACCTTGCTTTTTGTTGATTCTCTTGTCTCGAAGAATCACTGCAGCTATCAGTTACATAAGTTTGTATTACATTTGTTTTTGATTGTTTGTTTGCCTGTTTCCACTGATGTTTATGTTTTGTACCACCCCTGCTATGATCTTGTAAAAGATCGCAGTATCAATAAATGAATAAATAAAAAATATGCTTGGGTCCTGTCTTATGTAATGGCTTCACTCTGGCGGTTCTCCAGTCACTCGGAAATTCTCCCTCATGTAAAGATCTCGAAAACAAGACATGTAAATATTTTGAAGTCCATTCTGCGTAACGCTGTAAGAACATGTTCGGAATATTGTCTCGTCCTGGTGACTTTTTTACATCAAACTTTAAAAGCATATTAAGAATACCTTCTTCACTTATTACTACATCTGACATGGGGGGAAAATTTGCTTCAAATATCGGAAGTGAACCATTGTCTTGTACAAAGACAGATTTAAAGTGCTTGTTAAATGCATTAGAAATAATAAATTCATCGTTTACTCGCACACCGTCAATATCGAACACGTCACAGACTGAAGATGTTGGACTGATTGTTTGCCAAAATTTGTCAGGCGTTGTGGCTATAATTCTAGGAAGAGACTCACTATAATAGCGGTTTTTATCTTCAGTCAGCTGAATTTTGAGCTTGCAGCTAATTTCAGATATTTTTGCTTTTCTACAAGAAGTGCATTTGCGTGACTGTTGCTTTTTGCCTTTTTAATTGCCTTTTCAAACGTAATGTGTCCCGAGTGGTCCAGGGATTTTTCTTTGGCATTCTTTTTGTGATGCGTGGTACAAATCGCTCGACACATTTATTAACAATATCTTTAAGGAAATTCCAAAGACTTTCAACGTCAAGATTATACTGTGTGAAAAGGCATCAAAGGCAAAAGACAGCATATCTATGATTGATGTGTCGTCTGCGCGAGAGAAATTCGGAAAAGTTTTAGTTTTAAGTTCTTGTTTAGGGAAACATATGATAGTTCCATGAGCACAGCCTTGTCATCCGATATTCCGGGATAAACACTGCAAGCTGTCTTGTAAGAAATTGACCCGCTCACAAAAAAAAGATCAAGGATTGCCGAAGAGCTACCTTGTACTCTGGTAAAGTCATCGACAATCTGTAATAAATCAAACGTAAAGGCAATATCTAACATTTCTTCGCCAAATGAATTATTACGGGTTTTAAGCGAGAAGGCTGTCCATTCAACATCAGGCAAATTAAAATCCCCACTCTAAATAATGCGATCACCGATCTGTACATGTTTGTCGAGGTATGTCCGCAGCTCTTCCAATACTGTAATAGTGGAGCTGGGGGGCTTGTAGATACCTCCAATGATGAATTTTGTGCTGCCATGAAAGGCCTTGCAAAAAACACCTTCAACATTAGGTATATCAGGCATTCTTATGACGTTTAAAGAATTTTTATATATCAGAGCAACTCCTCCCCCTTTACTGCCCCGATCTTTCCGATATACGCTGTGGCCAGCTGGTGCAAATTCGCTATCGTATATGTCTTTGTGTAACCAGGTTTCGGTTAGAACAGCGATATGGGGATCATGCGTGAGCAACAAGGCCTCTAACTCAGTTATCTTATTTACAACACTTCTACAGTTCACGTTGACAACTTTCAAGCACTGAGGGTCAGCTTTGTACTGTCAGTTTTGCTTGTTTGTAATTCTAAACCTTGAGTCGTTAAGTTCATCCCAACCAAACAATACGCTGTTGATACTCAGTTTTTCATAGACAAGTTTTACCTTAGCACCATCCTCTTTATCTTTTACAGCGCTTTTCCACAATTTCCTTCGAATTTCCCGAACTCGGAAGGAAAAGTCCTCTGAGAGCGAAAACGGAGTGTCTTTTAGCTTTTGCGCCGTCATTAGTACTGAAACTTTTTTTCAGTAATCCACGAACCGCATAATTACCGGGCGAGGCTTTTTCTCTTGTTTCTTGCCAAGCCTATGGCACCGCTCAATAGTTTCGGCAGTTAACTTTAGTTTTTTCTTAGAATATCTTATCCTTTACTCTTGTTAGCAGCTCCTCGCCTGTCTCTCCTTTAACTTCGTCTAGGCCGTATAAAATGAGCTTGTTTCTACGGCTCCTATTTTCCAAGTCATCTACTTTTCTAGATAGCGACGATAATCCTTGTTCAAAATTAGAAACTGGTGTTTCTATTTCGCAGATTTGGTTCCCCAACTTGTTCAACAGCAATAGCTGCTGATTCATCCACTGTACCCTTTTGGTTAAGGTCGATATCTTACTTTCGATTACGTTTCGATGCGTATAGCTTCTATAATTTCATTTGTTTTGGCTTGACCAGCGAGGAGCGCTTCCAACATCTTCTTTTCCGTGGGACCAGGACTTGATTCAATATCACCAGACACTAACAAGTTAGTTGGTAAGGAACAAATACAACTAAGTACACATTTTATCATTGTGGGACAAGGCAACAGCACTTATACTGGTTGCGGGCTGGACAAGTTGTGACGTCATCTGATGAGACGCTCCTCCTGTCGGCATCCATGCATACTTTTGAACGAGGAACAGGCTCGTGTTGCTGACGAGGTGATAGCCGCTTGATTATAGCCGGATACCAGCTCCTGCAATCTGATCGGCACTTGCTGCTTCTGCACTGCAGCCGGGCGGTGTGAGCGCGCTTCCAAGAAGAATCGCCGTCACCTGTAGAACAAAGCAGAACGGATTCCTTAACATGTTGCCGTTTGTGCTTCTGCCGTGCCCACTTGTTATATTGCTACTACCAATACTACTACTAATTGTTATATTACTACTACCAATATTAACTTCTCAATATGCCTTTGTTACAGTTGCAAGACCACCGTCTAATATTTATGAAAGGATACAGGAGAGCTCTTGTAGGCACTATTTGTTTGCAATACACATTCTGCTTTGTTAGGTACTATACAGTGCCTTGACAGGTGTGTATAGTTTCTTAAGTCCTCAGTTTAACTTGTCTTCAATAAATTCCTGAATCAGTACTAGCATTTCGGGCTGTTTATCGCTTTTGTAGTTTTTTTTTTCTCGAATCCTTTTTTTCTAGCAGTGTGCCATAAATTAATCACAACACTGCATTTCAATTCTTTTTTTAGAAAAAAAATTTGGTGATCAAGTGTATCATTTTTTGTTACGTGCACTTGAATTTCCGAAACTCTGAACTTGACAAAACAATGTTTTCAACTATGAAACATATTGTTTTTTCAAGTCAAACAAAAATATTTATGGGAAAAGTAACTTGAGAATAAGTGTTCTGGGTTGAAAACCTACACCTAAAGTTAGTTTCATGCAAATGCAGTTCAGTGACCAGGGCAAACTGCTCATCGTTATGTTCATTGGGCCATGTGTACACTTTTACTCGCAGCACAAGCAGTATGACATCTGCATAGAGCGTGCCAAATTTATGTTGTTGGTCTGATAGTTTGAAGCTTGCCACTGCATTGATTTTGAGAACATTATTTACAGTGCCACCACCTGAATCCTCTCCTGCACCAGCCTCTGCACCAGCCTTTGCACCAGCAGCTGCACCAGCAGGTGATGGTGAAAGCATTGGTAGCAAGCATCTCTCTCATCAATAACAATTCTTGGGTCTTTGTTCAATGAAGGTGTCTACAAATTTTAAATTTTTTGGATGGACAGTGTTAACATTCTGCATCGCTACTGAGGTCTCATAAATTGTGTTCTGTTTAGGTGACCTGGACCTTGGCAGTAGCCATGTCGAGCTCGGCAGCAGCCATGTCAAGCTCTACGACAGCCACGTCGAGCTTTAAGACAGCCATGTCGAGCTCGGCAACAGCCAGGATGAGTTAGGTGACCCCAATGAGCTTGGCGGCAGCCAGGGGGAGCGAGGGAGCGAGACCATTCTCAAGATCAAACTGTCATTGGTTCAAGCAGAGATGATGGCAAGGTACAGTGGAACCTCGAATATTGGTTGGCAGTCTTGCGCCGCCCATTTTCTGTTACAAATTAGTTTGTTATCGGCAAAAGCAAGGTTTCCATACTGCTGAAAAAGTAGTAGAGTATTGAATTTAATTTTGGTGAGTAGACTTGCATTATACATATTTTATAATCACAAATTACAGAAACAATCGATAGACAGAACAGCTTCATTTGACCTCAGTTTGAGGAATACAGTGAGAGAATTTGCTAGAAATCTGATCAGCGATTCCTAAAATAATCTCTTCGCGAAACACCCGTACGAGCAAAAATAAAAAAAAGTGCCAGGGATACCAAGAAATCGAGACGTTCGCAGAACAAAAAGCCCTATGCACATTTCTATTAAAGGCTTCCAGAGTGCCGCCATAATCTCAGACCATGGCTTTTGTAAATATGCGTGACCTCTTAAAAAATTTTGCTGCCGTGCCCTGAGCATGCTGCTTCAACGGCTATGTGGTCTTGATTTGCAAAGTGGCATACATAATTGGGTTTATTTGAGATTCCTTGTTGTGGGTAGCGTACGAGTTCATCCGGTCACTGTCGTTTTCGTGTCTAAGCTGCTGAACGAGGTCACTTACGTGTATTTGCCGCTGGAGTGCTGCGAAGCGCCATACTGCGCTTCGGCGAGGCGAATACCTTGTGTCGCATCAACGTGGTGACGACTAGCTTCGTGCACACAATGCGTCTCCGTGATGCTCAAGGTGTCTTTCGTAAGAGGGCGGCAGCGGAAGGATATGAAGCGCATTTGTGTCATTCACTGCTAAAAGCTTTCAGTATGCTAACAACGCCACTATGCTTGCAATACCATATGCACGTTTGTGATAGTGCGTCGAGGTTTTGGGTTCCCGACTCGGGAAACCAAAAACCTCGACGCACTTTTGAAGGTGGTTCCGCACGAGGTTGCAGCGAACAGTGGTTCAGCACATGTTTGTTGTCATATAGCATTATTTGTATACTGCGTGCTTTTATCAACTGCGTGGCCAAGCAGACAGCTAAAGGTGCGTTTTGTGATGTGCTCCTAATAAAGACTAATACTGACATGCTGGAGCTCTGGGGAAGCTTAAAAAGCTAAATAAGCAGCCCTACAGAAAGCCTATGCAATAGTCTGCTTAATCATATCACATTATTATAAATGAAGGCCTACTACTATGTAACTACAATTGTTGTGCAATCACGACTTTTTCTTTTTTTGAGGAGTGTTATGCTTTATGGTTTCCTTTTTTTAAAATGCTCATGAAGTGAACCTAGTTTGCAGAATGTTTCTTCGATTGCATTATATGGTTTGTTCAGGCTAAATAGGTTGCTTGGTGTGTAAAAAGGTAGTGCAGTTCAAACCTGGTGATAGTTGGTTAAAGGGCTTGATAGAAAGGCTGTTTGAGTTATGCATATTCTAAACTGATTAAAATATGTACTTGTTCCTCCAAGTTACCAAAAATTTGTTTTCATTTGTTCCTAACACGACGTATTAAATGCCGCTGACTGCTCGAAATGAAGGTTCTTCTGCTCAGAAATAGAAATTTTGGTGCTCCGTAAATTGCTGCCAATCTAACTTCAGTCGTCTCATCTCCTATGTTTGCGCAGGAGAATATAAGCTTAATAGGGGAGATCAGCTGAAGTGACTTCTGCATCTGAAAAGCATAGATTTTATGCTTTTCCGCTGTTAGGGCATCTTTACAGCAGCAGTGAATGGAGTTTTGGCAATCAGCAACGGATGTTGAATTTTCAGCAATATTCGTTTGATGAATTAACGACTGATTTGTTTGCAAAGTGGCCTACACTTAAAGTGAAAAATAAAGTAAAAAGGATGTCTGTTGACCCACACTAATAACCGTCATTTTACAGTCAAAGCTGTTATGAGATCATGACTTGGGTCACGCGCAGTTGTCCGCCGCCACCGCCGGTGTCCGTAACTACCTCGCGCGAAATATAAAAAAGACCTAGCACCAATGACACAGTGCGGCTCGAACCCGGGTCCACTGGGTGCCAGCCCAGTATTCTACCACTGAGGTACAAAGATGCTTGTGACTTGTGAAACTTGCCATAGACAGGCTTCATGTCGGGAAAGCAATCGCGTTAATAAGATTTATAAAGCGTTTTGAAACAGCGAAAGAACAACCAGTCACACAATGTGAATATCGTAACGAGTGGGCCGTCCATTGCTCCAACCCATTACAAGATTTGTTCTTGATCTCCTATTAACTGTGGCGCATACCCACTTCAGCTCTAATTTCTCATCGGCGTCAGCCCCGCCGCGGTGGTCTAGTGGCTAAGGTAATCGGCTGCTGATCCGCAGGTGGCGGGATCGAATCTCGGCTGCGGCGGCTGCATTTCCGATGAAGGCGGAAATGTTGTAGGCCCATGGGCTCAGATTTGGGTGCAGGTTGAAGAACCCCAGGTGGTCGAAAATTTCCGGAGCCCTCCACTACAGCGTCTCTCATATTCATATGGTGGTTTTGGGATGTTAAACCCCACATGTCAATCCTCATCGTCGTCAGCCACTGCATGAGTAATTGACACAAAATTCCTCGCAATAGTTTAAAGGACACCATGCTTCTCAAAAGAATGGCAAAAAATAGAATAGCGAATGCCGGCCTACTACTCAAATTAATTTATTAATAACGACCTAGTGGGTATCAAGCAAGTGTGCTTGCAGTAGTTACCCAATGAGTGTTTAGAAAAAGCTCCGAAAGGCTGTGTGCATTCTATGATGAACTGGAAAGAATAGACCATTTCTTTTTGACCTGCAGGTGGTTTAACACATTACGAAAAACCCTATTAGAAATACCTTTACGTGGTATTGGTATGGACTTATCTCTGCCTGTCATTTTGTCTTTTGGAGCTTCCATTTCTGGTTTCTCTAATGCGACAGTATGCGCGGCCGTCCGGGACTATATTGATGAAACTAATAGGTTGACTAATTAACCAGTTTCATTATCCTAACAGGTCCACATAATCATATACGTATAAAATCAGATTATTGCTCTATTCTAAGAATAAATTCGTTTATGTAAATATTTGCATGCATTGCATCAAGCAACACACTTTCCTAGGCTATCGGTAATCTTTCTGTTAAACCTCCATCATTCAAAATCTGAACAGTAATTTTTGAAAACCACTCGATTCTTGGCCGATCCCCCACAGTGGTTATGCGCCACTTACAATACACAGTAAATTTTTTACACCCTTAAGGGTGTAAACTGGCTTGTCGCCAGAGGAACACCCTATGGGTGTTTTCAGATACACCCTACTTGAAAGGGTGTTGAACACCCTAACATTTTGCTGAACACCCTACATGTAGGGTGTTCAGCTAACACCCTTTAAGAGGGTGTTGAAAGGGTGTGCGACCTTCGAGTAACGCGTTATTCAAAGGTCGCAGGTTCGGTTCCTGTCCATGGCAAGTTATCTTTTCACCCACATTTCTTCACATTTACATTACAATTCGGTCTAATAACTTCCCCTATACTTTCCTTTACTTTCCTTGGCAATATTGTCTGTTTGATGAGATCTAACAGACAGTAATGCCAAGGAATGTACAGGGGAAGTTATTAGAACCTATAGAATGTAAATAAGAAGAAAGAATAAAGAAAAGTGGATGAAAAAATGTGTGTGTGTGTGTGTGTGTGTATAAGCAAGCTTACTGAAATGCAATGATATTCCTCAAAGCCTTCTTTGTAAAGCCGACTATAGAAATTTAGACTGCCTTCTATAGTTATACAATTAAATACAAATATTTAGTGTTAAATAGCATAAACATCTGGGGTATATCAATTGATGGCTCAGTGAGTCGATACAGCAAAGGTGCTTGGTATGCATACGTTTGTGTAGACACACGAATACATTATATTCAAAAAACATTATTACCCGTAACAGTGCACACTTCCCATGCAGGATGCAGACATATACATATTTCAGCAACTTAATTTGCAGTTACACTTGGTATCGCGAAACCATGCGAGTTCAGCCTCACCTAGTTCATTTCAAACTTTCTGATTATACAAAAATAACAGAGCTGCTTTGGCAGACATCGTTTCCACTTATTGATAAATATCTTTTCCCACTTCCTAAATGTAGACATATATTGGCGTAAGATAAATGTCAAGTATATGTACCACAACACAGGTTTTCTCTCAACTGAAAGCAAACACAGTTATTATGATATTTTATGCATACTACAGTTAGAGCATTTTACCGCCAATATTCGAACAGGTAAGGTCAGTGGCTGAAGAAAAATGATTAACAGATCAGCCCGCACCCCATGAAGCTTCACCACATATTAAAATTGCAAGTTTTATTTTTCAGCATCTTTCTAGGTAATAGAGACAGCATCCATTTCTCAAAACCACACTCTTCACAACAAAACCAAAACGAGGGCCGACAGGTGGAAATGCCTCAGATAGACTGACCAAAGTTTCGATAGGAGAACCTATCTTCGTCAAAGGTGCCTAACCTTCTCATCCTTGGCATATTAGATTCAAAGGGGTTAGTAAAGACGTCATCTCCTGGTGGTGGCATGTGTCCCTGTTGGCAATCGTAGCCTGAAAAAAAAAAACTATAAAGCAGAGGAGTGCAGTCCTTGCTTCATTTCAAGTTGGGTGGTAGTGATTCAGAATGTTCTCAGAGGGTGGAGAAAAAAGAAAAAAAAAGGAAACACCCAAAGTAGGAGCGGTGTGCTGCCAATGGGTGGCCGCTACAGACATGAAAAAAGCAAAGAGCTTGAAAGTTCGAAGCCAGCAGAAGGTCCCCGCGTTTGGCCATCACGAAGGGTTGCCGACGATAACGGCCTATGCTGTTCTCGAACATCCATGAATGGGACTCATAAGAAAGAGGTTACAAATGGCGCAAGAGAGAAGCAGGCGGCTACTTTTAAATGGCAAGATGTCAAAGGTAAGCGACACCAGATGTGTTCGGAAGACCACGTGTTTATTGGGGAAGGTCGTTGGTTAAAATATGCTTTCACTATCCCCATAGGTGTCCCCCTCAACGGAATTGCCTCAAGAATTTGGCGGCATGTTGGCAGAGAAATAGGCAAGTTCGGAATGCAAAGGGAATAAGCAACGACGAGAAAAACACAAAAGAAAAGAAAATGAAAAAAAGGCAGATTGGTGGTAGGCGACACGCTAGCGTTAACAGACGAGGAAAGGAAAAAAGAGACGCAGAGAAATTAGTGGCTTGGCAATGACTTGATGGTGCTAGGTAGGAGTGTTTTTTGAAGCGACAAAAGAAGAAAGAAAGCTGTGGTTGAAAGGTTCTGGAAAATAAAAACTTTGTATTTGTGTGTATATAGACATGTATATCTATAATTAAAATTTTAGAAATTTAGAGTGAATATTATTACAATATATAGGTTAGGAGTGATTCCATGTAATAACAGTTATGTCTATTTGAAGGTTGAACGTTTCTAGTTCCTAAATACGGCCGCAATTATGCAATGGCTTTCAGCGATTCGAAATTACCACATGCAACATTGATTCCTGATGGATGTATGGACATAAATTTGTGTATAAAGTATGATTTCATGTATTTGTTCTCTCGTGGTGACCGGAAATCATTTTGTAGAACGTAAAGCTTTGCTTTTTCGAAATTGTGGTCCTGTTGGTAGAAGTGACCAGCTACTACTTTCGGTAAATTGTGCTTTGTATCTGCATGGTGGCCGTTCAGTCTTAAGTGAATTGGCGGCCCAGTTTCGCCTATATATTGTTTTCTACAGCTGGCACACTCAGAAAAGTATATTAGGTTGTTTAAAACTGCAGGTGAAGCTCTATGTGACCTTGTGAATGTAGTCAGATGCTGTGCTTTTTATGTTAGCAGCCGGCTGTATATATTTGCAGGGTGAGCACTTGGCCCGGCCACAGGGATCAGACGTCCTAGTCTAAGTTTGCGTGAACAAGCATGTCTTTAAGTTAGCGTTGCAAATGCCACGTGCCACGCATTGCTAATTCCCGCAAAACTTAAAGCAAACACTAGGACGTCTGGTCCCTGTGGCCGGCCCAGATGCTTCCCCTCTAAAAATATATAGCTGGCTAACAACTTAAAAAGCACAGAATTTGACTACATTCACAAGGTCCCATCGATCTTCATCTGCACTTTGAACAACCTAATATACTGTCTTAAGTATGCCACCTGCAGACAATATATAGGCAAAACTGGGCAGCCAATTCACGTAAGACTGAACGGCCACTGCGCAGACACAAAACACAATTTACAAAAAGCAGTAGCCAGTCACTTCAACCAACAGGGCCACAATTTCGACCAAGCAAAGCTTTATGTTCGACAAATTTCTGCTCACCGTGAGAGGAAATACATGGAAATATATTTGATACACAAATGTAAGCACCTTCACTGATCACAAATCAATGTAGCACGTCGCAATTTGGAATCGCTGAAAGCCATAGCATAATTACGACAGCATTTAGAAATAAGAAAGGTTCAACCTTCAAATAGACATGATCGGTATTACATGGAATCGCGCCTAGACTACAAGTTGAACTATTGTTCTCTCAAAATTTTTAAAATTATAAATATAGATATTCATGTGTCTATATACACACAACTACAAAGTTTTTATTTTCCAGAACCTTTCAACCACAGCTTTCTTTCTTCTTTTGTCGCTTTAAAAAACACTCCTACCGTGCACCATCAAGTCATTGCCAAGCCACAAATTTCTCTGCGTCTCTTTTTTCCTTTCCTCGTCTGTTATCGCTAGCGTGTCATCTACCTCCAACCCGCCTTTTTTCATGTTTTCCTTTCTTTCTGTGTTTCTCTCGATGCTTATTTTCTTTGCATTCTGAATTTATCTATTTCTCTGCCAACATGCCGCCAAATTCTTGAGGCAATTCTGTTGAGCAGGCCACCTACGGGGATAGTGAAAGCATATTTTAACTAATGACTTTCCCAATTAAACACATTCTCTTCCGAACACATCTGATGTCTCTTACCTTTGACATCTTAGCATTTAAAGGTAGCTGCCTGCTTCTCTCTCGCGCCTTTTTGTAACCGCTTTCTTACGAGTCCCATTCATACATGGTCGAGAACAGCATAGGCCTTTATCGTCGTCAACCCTTTGTTATGGCCAAACGCGGGGACCGTCTGCTGGCTTCGAACTTTCAAGCTCTTTGCTTTTTTCGTGTCTGTAGCGGCAGCACACCGCTCCTAGTTTGCGTGTTTCCTCTTTTTTGCTTCCCTTTTTTTCTCTACCCTCCGAGAACATTGTGAATTGCGACCAGCCAACTTGAAATGAAGTGAGGACTGCACTTGTTTGCTTTCTAGCTTTTTTTTCTTTTCCGACGGCAATTGCCAACAAGGACACGCACCACCACCAAGAGGTGACGTCTCTACTAACCCCCTTAAAGCTAACATGCCAAGGATGAGAAGGAAAGGCACTTTTGACGAACATAAGTCCTCCTATCGAAACGTCAGCCAGCCTATCTGAGGAACTTTCACTGTTCCCCCAGTCTATTCCACTCTTCACAACAGTTTTTTTCTGATCCTAAGGCAGTTTTCAAGGAATTCGAAACACTATGGGCTGTTTATATGAGCTCTGCACACACAATTTAGCCATCTGATGTACAATATGCAAAGTATATCAGAGTGACTTGGGCTTTACACTCTTACAGAGTATAAAAGAAGGAAAATTTGTAACTTCATATCTAACTCAGAATACATACAACAATCATTAGCTCTTGCAAAAAATTAGGAATGTAATAAACACCAGCACAGACTTCGCAGAGCTGCTCAGAAATGCATCTTGATAAAATACTTAAATATTGCAGTAAATTATGAATGCAAAAACACAACACCAGTGCACTAGTAGAGATGCCTAGTTGGCACCAAACTGCTGTACTTAAGATGCATCATGGAAGCAAGACCACAGCCCACAGCTAATATACGCTTCAAGTAACCCTTGACTGCTAAACTGAAGGCCGCAAAATCAAACCATGGCTGTGGTGGCTGCAATTTCGATTAAGGAGGAAATGCATGACACCTGTCTGCTTAGACGTGGATGCATTTAAAGAACCCCAGGTGGTCAAAATATCTGAAACCCTCCACTCCAGTGTCCCTGATAATTATATCGTGGTTTTAACACGTTAACCTCGGTAAATATTATTCTCATTACACTTGACATGAAACAAAGCAAGCAGACATTACTATGTAGTTGAAAAAATTCACCATTCAACCCCCCCGATCCAAGGACCCACATTACAATATTCTAGTATGCCTTCTATCAATTATCATTAACAATGTTAAACATGAGTATGTATCACTGTAAAATATCCGACATGGTTTGGTATTGGCAAAGTTAGGTATGATGAAGTATGACAGTGGGAAAACACTTGATTGCACTTATGAATTGAACTTCCCGAAGGCAATGAAATAACTACGGTAAAAAAAAACATTATTATAGAATATTCAGTGAAGGTTAAACTGAAGATAAAATCATTAATGTGCTACTTTTTATCACAACACAAAAAGTGTTTTTAAATGGCCAATTGCACATAAGGCATAAATTACCATGACACGCAAGTCTGGCGAGCAACTCACTCAGTAGATCTTGGAAAAAACAAAATATCCAATAAAGAGCTCAGTAAGTAGCACTGACACATTCATAAATGCGCTGCCTAGTTACATTGAATTTTAGCCTTAAGAACAGAAAAACACCTTGCCAGATTGTGTCCAGGGGGACACAAAGTAATAAAATAATGCTGTCATCTGTCCAATCAACCAAAAATATTGAAATTTTAGTAACACAAATAAGCAGGTATGTTTGCATTAAAAAGTTGGAGGCAGTCGTGTTTCTACATGGTCCCACTTGGAAAACTTTTTTGATTATGTTTATGCTCCTGATATCCCGTTTGAAAGTTTAATTTTGCTTTTCATGATTACGCATGCAAGGCAGTGAAGTTCCACAAAATATCACTCCATAGCGGAACGAGCAGTCGGTTCTTGCTATCGCCAGCGAATAGCAAGAGTAACCATTTTAATGTTTGCCCATGCCTTCCACCCAGGGTCAGATTAAATGCATGAAATCAGAGTCTGTGCTAGCGCTCACTGTCCTGCATACATAATAATGCAAGCCGCAACTAAATTTCCAGCAGGATATCTGAGCACAGGCATGCTAGAATTCTTATAAGTGATAATATGTAGAAATGTGACTGGCTCAAATATTTAACACATACATGATCTCCTGTTGCGGTCACTATTAAGTTGATTAATAAAACTTAATGTCACTGCTGACAGTGATTATTGTCTGACATTGCATCCTCCTGGATACATAGCTATCAGCAGAGGTGGCTTTACATACATAACTTACAGCGCTGACTTCTCTTTTAAGGGAAAACAAAAGGGTTAACTTTGACCACCCTGAACCTTTGTGCTCCTTGAATACAGCTACCAGGTGGCTCTCTGCAGCTCGCTTTTCAAAAGAAACAGAAGCCATGCGCCGCTGATGTGCACCAGCAGTCAAATTTTCCACAAGCCAGCCTTGATGATGGGCTAGTCCAGACGTCTTCCACACACTCTTCCTACGACGAGCATGTATAGGCTGCAAGAGAAACAAAAAAAAAAACAATTTACTGATGTGTCTGTTAGCGAAGCAGAATTTGGAACTCTATTTAGAATGAACAGGAACATTGTGTTTTAAAAAAGTAGGATGTACGAAAACCAGACATGTTACAACAAAAACATCCTCAATGTTTTTGGCGAACATAGCTGCAACCTTACGAAAGAATATGCATTTTCCACATAACAGATGTGTAACAAAATATACTTGAATAGCGCTCCAGCATAGTGCACATACATGCCAATTCATTAATAGGGCAGTGCGTACATGACGGTATGCGCTTTGATCAAGTATCCATTGGAGGTAACACAAAATTAAATTACGAATTTTAGTTTGAACACAACTAGTGTAACTTTCTTTCGGATGCCTACATTAGGACGATTATGCGGATAACATAGAAAATTGGTTTCACTAAATTACTATTGTCAACTGCTAAATTATGGCTGTTAATTCAATGATTCCAGGTGGCTAAAAGGCAGTGCCCCTCACTCATTCCTAACATACACCTCATTACAGGCTGTCTGACAAATAATGGGAAAGAATGTGGAAATGCTAATACAACGCACCCATCTTGAGCTAAATACCATCCCAATAAAGCATGCAAGCTTCTGCAACAATCTCAGTAACAAGAATACTGGAAGGCATTGGTCACGATTTAGCAATACACAATAAACATTTGATGAGACTGATTTCAGAAGTTGTGTAATTGCGTCAATGCCAACAGCTTGGAAACATGCAGTCTATATTCATGACTGTCAGATGAACATACTGTCCAATTTTCCATTTTCACAGTAACATGTGCATGCCTTATGTATGCATACTATGATGTATAACACTATTGCTAGTTTTGAGCGTTAAATAATTTATTCGTTTCTCCAAACACCACAGATCCATTCTATAACTGTAGCGCATGCCTATAGAATTTACTTAAGCTTGTCATCTGATGTGAAGACAATTAAAACAACATGCTGACCCCAATTGAAAGCATGACGTTTTGGCCCCCACACAGGAGCCCTATTCACAAGTGACAAAGGCTGTGCTTTTATTCGTGGCCAGTGTGTGGTTTTTCAATGTTTTCATGTGTGTTTCTGAGCAGACGGTCATAAGCTTGTAATCTGTTAATAAATGCCCTTGGAGGTGATGGTCTAAACTGTTCTTACTGTTCGTACAAGTAAAAGTGCTTAGCAAAGTTTGAACACAAAGTTTGGGCGAGGCACATACAATATTTAATAAACCACCACAAAATAATGAAATCTAAGCATAGCGAAAACAAGCTGGATAAAATAAAATGTGCTCTACCGCATGAACTACTGATCGAATTAGGGCTCGCACAGTTAAGCTACAGTTATTCGACCCTAATAAGCCATGAAAATTTCGTTCGGAAATACAGTTCATGTTTAACGAACGGCTCAAAATTCATGGGTTCCGAACGCATCAGACAACTTATGTTGCGGGTGTATAACGTAAGCTCAGATTTGAGTAAATGGGCTGCATAAACACGTAAGCGTACATACGTGCAAGCCTTGCGAGCCGTACCTAAGACGAGGCAGCATGCTGCACGCGAACTCGAGTAACACGGTAGTTCAAAGATGCGTGCCGACGTGGATGCATACACCGGCATACGTTCGGCTACCCGCAGCAATTTCTGATAGCAGTTTTAAAAAAGGGCGTACAACATATGAAATTGTTTTTAAACTACTTTGGACGTACAACATATGAAACGTACAACTTATGAACCCGTTGACTCCTGTAGCACACAATATGAACAGGCATGCAAAAAAAAAAAAATCCTCAAGTTAAGAGATAACATACGCGCCCTAGGCGTAATCAACGCTTACAGCTAACAAACGCCGTCTTCATCCAACAATTATTTAACCAAAATATTGGTCCATCGCGAGCAGGGCTCCCTGCCAACACCACTGCCGACAGAGGCGGGCGCCGTCACAACTCGCACAAATCCGCCGCCGAATTCCCCCTGCGCACGCACGCGCCATGTGTCACACACCGAAGCATGCTTGAATCGAAGGAAAAAGCTCGCCCACGCTTGACTTCCCACAAAAACGCCTTCATCCTGATGAAATGACACACACAAACAGGTTCGCTACGTTACAAAACCTCACTTATCGCCCACATGTAACGAAAAACGTAGCATGGCGTCGTTATCACGCTCTCGGTGTTGACAAAGCGCCGACAGCAGGAATGTGGCACGTACCTGGCGAGTGTTCCAAAATGCGATGTCACACGTCCTCGCTTGAGTAGAGTCCATCTTCGTAATAGGCAGCACCGGCAGAACACAAAACAAAAACGCAACGCGCAAGCACACCTCAAAAAATGAGAAAAAAACGATGCAGAAACCGACCAGCTGCAGCGGCCGACTAGCAAGCAAACACGCCCAAACAAGTCACGTGGTTACAGCTCCGCAGACGTACAATGGCGCAATAAAATGCTTTAGTGATGCGTTTAAGTATAAAAAGTAAACGTAAATATATATATGATAAAACCAAGGGGGCCAAATAGTTTTATTTTCACAAATCAGATTAACGTATGACTTTAGCGCGCGAAGTTTGAAATGCTTGCAGGTGCAATGTATTTTTAACAAATGAACAACAGCGGTAATAATCACCTAAAACACTCATGTTCTTGAATTTGAAACATATTATTGTTGACACACACATTTACACACAAACTTTTATTGCAATGATTGATGGTGCCTATGCATAGGCGTGCCCACCACGGGGGAAGGGGGTGGGGGCGGCCCTTGGTCACTTAGGGGACAATGTAAATCCTTATAGGTACATAGAGAAATAGAGAGGGGGGCACTGTAACTCTACGGGGGTTGCGGTGCCCCCCTGCTGATCACCTCATACCCCCCCCCCCGAAGGGATGTCAAACAGAATAGATAGCAAATACAAATTTTACGGCATGGGTCGCAGTGTCCCACAATATATATATATATATATATATATATATATATATATATATATATATATATATATATATATATATATATATATATATATATATATATATATATATATATATATATATATATATATATATATTCCTAAGGGGGAGACAGAAGGTTAGGTGGGCAGATGAGATTAAGAAGTTTGCGGGTATAAATTGGCAGCAGCAAGCACAGGACCGGGTTAACTGGCGGAACATGGGAGAGGCCTTTGTCCTGCAGTGGACGGAGTAAGACTCATGATTATATATATATATATATATATATGTGTGTGTTGTGTGTGTGTGTGTGTGTGTGTGTGTGTGGTGTGGTGTGTGTGTGTGTGTGTGTGCGGGGGCGAGAGGCGTCTCTCCCCTCTTCTCGTATTCCTTCTCCCTTTCGCTTCGCAAAGGCGCTGCGTGCACTGACCGTGCCATTCTCTGACCTTTATTCTTGACCTAAAGAATCACTTCCCGTGCTCCCGCATGGTTGCAGAAGGTAGTGCATTGTTTTCTTTTTCAACCATGCACGTCCTCGTCTTCGATAATCTTGTGAAAACGACTTGCACTCGAACGGCTTTTGACCGAGCAAGGGATTTTGTAATAAATTCAAGCTTTTTTCTCAATTGCTTCTACACATGAATATGTGCTGTCCGTAGATCGTGACAGTAGCCCATTCATTTATTCACATATAATGTGAACGATATAAAGCGGCAAAGCATGTCGAATCATACAGTGCGAGAAGAAGTTAGTCTCTTTACATTTTCTCAATTATTCTTAGAGTGTTCTGTAAAATTTGTCAATGCTCAATCATTTCCTTGATTTTTTTCATCCCTAAGACATTGTTATCTTAGGAAAGGCATGCATTCCTTGCGCTATATGCGTGGTATTTTATTTGCAAGCATGGATGCAGCTCGATTCTTGCACTTGCACTCCCGCGCCGGTGGTCTGGTGCTTATGGGGCTGAACTGTTGACCCGCAAGTCGCAGGATCGAATCCCGGCAGTTCACGGCGGCCACATTTTTAATGGACGAGAAATAGTGCGAGACCTGTGTAGTTAGACTTAGGTGCACCCTAAATAACCCCAGGTGGTTTAAATTTTCGGAGCCCTTCGGTACGGCGTCTCTAATGATTATATGACAACTTTGGGACGTTAAACGGAACAATTTTTATTCCATCAATAAGAGGTGTACACCCTTCTGTTCTTCAACACCCTCACGAACGGCATAATAACACCCTTTTGCCAGTTACACCCTTCTCTG
>WOVY01013575.1:0-39857 GCA_013436015.1 Rhipicephalus annulatus
TTACACAGTAAATTTTTTTACACCCTTAAGGGTGTAAACTGGCTTGTCGCCAGAGGAACACCCTATGGGTGTTTTCAGATACACCCTACTTAGAAGGGTGTTGAACACCCTGACATTTTCTGAACACCCTTCGTGTAGGGTGTTCAGCTAACACCCTTTAAGAGGGTGTTGAAAGGGTGTGCGACCTTCGAGTAACGCGTTATTCAAGGTCGCAGGTTCGGTTCCTGTCCATGGCAAGTTATCTTTTCACCCACATTTCTTCACATTTACATTAAATTCGGTCTAATAACTTCCCCTATACTTTCCTTGGCAATGTTGTCTGTTTGATCTCATTATATATATATATATATTAATGAGATCTAACAGACAGTAATGCCAAGGAATGTACAGGGGAAGTTATTAGAACCTATAGAATGTAAATAAGAAGAAAGAAAAGAAGTGGATGAAATGTGTGTGTGCGTGTGTGTGTATAAGCAAGCTTACTGAAATGCAATGATATTCCTCAAAGCCTTCTTTGTAAAGCCGACTATAGAAATTTAGACTGCCTTCTATAGTTATACAATTAAATACAAATATTTAGTGTTAAATAGCATAAACATCTGGGGTATATCAATTGTGGCTCAGTGAGTCGATACAGCAAAGGTGCTTGGTATGCATACGTTTGTGTAGACACACGAACACATTATCAAAAAAACATTATTACCCGTAACAGTGCACACTTCCCATGCAGGATGCAGACATATACATATTTCAGCAACTTAATTTGCAGTTACACTTGGTATCGAAACCATGCGAGTTCAGCCTCACCTAGTTCATTTCAAACTTTCTGATTATACAAAATAACAGAGCTGCTTTGGCAGACATCGTTTCCACTTATTGATAAATATCTTTTCCCACTTCCTAAAAGTAGACATATATTGGCGTAAGATAAATGTCAAGTACATGTACCACAACACAGGTTTCTCTCAACTGAAAGCAAACACAGTTATTATGATATTTCATACATACTACAGTTAGAGCATTTTACCGCCAATATTCGAACAGGTAAGGTCAGTGGCTGAAGAAAAATGATTACAGATCAGCCGCACCCCATGAAGCTTCACCACATATTAAAATTGCAAGTTTTATTTTTCAGCATCTTTCTAGGTAATAGAGACAGCATCCATTTCTCAAAACACACTCTTCACAACAAAAAACCAAACGAGGGCCGACAGGTGGAAATGCCTCAGATAGGCTGACCAAAGTTTCGATAGGAGAACCTATCTTCGTCAAAGGTGCCTAGCCTTCTCATCCTTGGCATATTAGATTCAAGGGGGTTAGTAAAGACGTCATCTCCTGGTGGTGGCATGTGTCCCTGTTGGCAATCGTAGCCTGAAAAAAAAACTATAAAGCAGAGGAGTGCAGTCCTTGCTTCATTTCAAGTTGGGTGGTAGTGATTCAGAATGTTCTCAGAGGGCGGAGAAAAAGAAAAAAAAAGGAAACACCCAAAGTAGGAGCGGTGTGCTGCCAATGGGTGGCCGCTACAGACACGAAAAAAGCAAAGAGCTTGAAAGTTCGAAGCCAGCAGAAGGTCCCCGCGTTTGGCCATCACGAAGGTTTGCCGACGATAACGGCCTATGCTGTTCTCGAACATCTATGAATGGGACTCATAAGAAAGAGGTTACAAAAAGGCGCAAGAGAGAAGCAGGCGGCTACTTTTAAATGGCAAGATGTCAAAGGTAAGCGACACCAGATGTGTTCGGAAGACCATGTGTTTATTGGGGAAGGTCGTTGGTTAAAATATGCTTTCACTATCCCCATAGGTGTCCCCCTCAACGGAATTGCCTCAAGAATTTGGCGGCATGTTGGCAGAGAAATAGGCAAGTTCGGAATGCAAAGGGAATAAGCAACGACGAGAAAAACACAAAGAAAAGAAAATGAAAAAAAGGCGGATTGGTGGTAGGCGACACGCTAGCGTTAACAGACGAGGAAAGGAAAAAAGAGACGCAGAGAAATTTGTGGCTTGGCAATGACTTGATGGTGCACGGTAGGAGTGTTTTTTGAAGCGACAAAAGAAGAAAGAAAGCTGTGGTTGAAAGGTTCTGGAAAATAAAACTTTGTATTTGTGTGTATATAGACACATGTATATCTATAATTAAAATTTTAGAAATTTAGAGTGAATATTATTACAATATATAGGTTAGGAGTGATTCCATGTAATAACAGTTATGTCTATTTGAAGGTTGAACGTTTCTAGTTCCTAAATACGGCCGCAATTATGCAATGGCTTTCAGCGATTCGAAATTACCACATGCAACATTGATTCCTGATGGATGTATGGACATAAATTTGTGTATAAGTATGATTTCATGTATTTGTTCTCTCGTGGTGACCGGAAATCATTTTGTAGAACGTAAAGCTTTGCTTTTTCGAAATTGTGGTCCTTTGGTAGAAGTGACCAGCTACTACTTTCGGTAAATTGTGCTTTGTATCTGCATGGTGGCCGTTCAGTCTTAAGTGAATTGGCGGCCCAGTTTCGCCTATATATTGTTTTCTACAGCTGGCACACTCAGAAAAGTATATTAGGTTGTTTAAAACTGCAGGTGAAGCTCTATGTGACCTTGTGAATGTAGTCAGATGCTGTGCTTTTTATGTTAGTAGCCGGCTGTATATATTTGCAGGGTGAGCACCTGGCCCGGCCACAGGGATCAGACGTCCTAGTCTAAGTTTGCGTGAACAAGCATGTCTTTAAGTTAGCGTTGCAAATGCCACGTGCCACGCATTGCTAATTCCCGCAAAACTTAAAGCAAACACTAGGACGTCTGGTCCCTGTGGCCGGCCCAGATGCTTCACCTGTAAAAATATATAGCTGGCTAACAACTTAAAAAGCACAGAATTTGACTACATTCACAAGGTCCCATCGATCTTCATCTGCACTTTGAACAACCTAATATACTGTCTTAAGTATGCCACCTGCAGACAATATATAGGCAAAACTGGGCAGCCAATTCACGTAAGACTGAACGGCCACTGCGCAGACACAAAACACAATTTACCAAAAGCAGTAGCCAGTCACTTCAACCAACAGGGCCACAATTTCGACCAAGCAAAGCTTTATGTTCGACAAATTTCTGCTCACCGTGAGAGGAAATACATGGAAATATATTTGATACACAAATGTAAGCACCTACACTGATCACGAATCAATGTAGCACGTCGCAATTCGGAATCGCTGAAAGCCATAGCATAATTACGACAGCATTTAGAAATAAGAAAGGTTCAACCTTCAAATAGACATGATCGGTATTACATGGAATCGCGCCTAGACTACAAGTTGAACTATTGTTCTCTCAAAATTTTTAAAATTATAATATAGATATTCATGTGTCTATATACACACAACTACAAAGTTTTTATTTTCCAGAACCTTTCAACCACAGCTTTCTTTCTTCTTTTGTCGCTTTAAAAAACACTCCTACCGTGCACCATCAAGTCATTGCCAAGCCACAAATTTCTCTGCGTCTCTTTTTTCCTTTCCTCGTCTGTTATCGCTAGCGTGTCATCTACCTCCAACCCGCCTTTTTTCATTTTTTTCCTTTCTTTCTGTGTTTCTCTCGTTGATGCTTATTTTCTTTGCATTCTGAATTTCTCTATTTCTCTGCCAACATGCCGCCAAATTCTTGAGGCAATTCTGTTGAGCAGGCCACCTACGGGGATAGTGAAAGCATATTTTAACTAATGACTTTCCCAATTAACACATTCTCTTCCGAACACATCTGGTGTCTCTTACCTTTGACATCTTAGCTTAGAGGTAGTGCTGACATTCTCTGCTGCATTTTCTTTCGCTCTGATACCGTTCTAAATGAGTCATCTCTATCATGTGACGACCATCTCGTGGCCTTATTAGACATCAAGGTAGCCGCCTGCTTCTCTCTCGGAACCGCTTTCCTATGAGTCCCATTACATGGTCGAGAACAGCATAGGCCTTTATCGTCGTCAACCCTTTGTTATGGCCAACGCGGGGACCGTCTGCTGGCTTCGAACTTTCAAGCTCTTTGCTTTTTTCGTGTCTGTAGCGGCAGCACCCGCTCCTACTTTGCGTGTTTCCTCTTTTTTTGCTTCCTTTTTTTCTCTACCCTCCGAGAACATTGTGAATTGCGACCAGCCAACTTGAAATGAAGTGAGGACTGCACTTGTTTGCTTTCTAGCTTTTTTTTTTTTTCCGACGGCAATTGCCAACAAGGACACGCACCACCACCAAGAGGTGACGTCTCTACTAACCCCCTTAAAGCTAACATGCCAAGGATGAGAAGGAAAGGCACTTTTGACGAACATAAGTCCTCCTATCGAAACGTCAGCCAGCCTATCTGAGGAACTTTCACTGTTCCCCCAGACTATCCCACTCTTCACAACAGTTTTTTTCTGATCCTAAGGCAGTTTTCAAGGAATTCGAAACACTATGGGCTGTTTATATAGCTCTGCACACACAATTTAGCCATCTGATGTACAATATGCAAAGTATATCAGAGTGACTTGGGCTTACACTCTTACAGAGTATAAAAGAAAAAATTTGTAACTTCATATCTAACTCAGAATACATGCAACAATCATTACTTCTTGCAAAAAATTAGGAATGTAATAAACACCAGCACACACTTCGCAGAGCTGCTCAGAAATGCATCTTGATAAAATACTTAAATATTGCAGTAAATTATGAATGCAAAAACACAACACCAGTGCACTAGTAGAGATGCCTGGTTGGCACCAAACTGCTGTACTTAAGATGCATCATGGAAGCAAGACCACAGCCCACAACTAATATACGCTTCAAGTAACCCTTGACTGCTAAACTGAAGGCCGCAAAATCAAACCATGGCTGTGGTGGCTGCAATTTCGATTAAGGAGGAAATGCATGACACCTGTCTGCTTAGACGTGGATGCATTTAAAGAACCCCAGGTGGTCAAAATATCTGAAACCCTCCACTCCAGTGTCCCTGATAATTATATCGTGGTTTTAACACGTTAACCTCGGTAAATATTATTCTCATTACACTTGACATGAAACAAAGCAAGCAGACATTACTATGTAGTTGAAAAATTCACCATTCAACCCCCCCGATCCAAGGACCCACATTACAATATTCTAGTATGCCTTCTATCAATTATCATTAACAATGTTAAACATGAGTATGTATCACTGTAAAATATCCGACATGGTTTGGTATTGGCAAAGTTAGGTATGATGAAGTATGACAGTGGGAAAACACTTGATTGCACTTATGAATTGAACTTCCCGAAGGCAATGAAATAACTACGGTAAAAAAAATACATTATTATAGAATATTCAGTGAAGGTTACACTGAAGATAAAATCATTAATGTGCTACTTTTTATCACACACACAAAGTGTTTTTAAATGGCCAATTGCACATAAGGCATCAATTACCATGACACGCAAGTCTGGCGAGCAACTCACTCAGTAGATCTTGGAAAAAACAAAATATCCAATAAAGAGCTCAGTAAGTAGCACTGACACATTCATAAATGCGCTGCCTAGTTACATTGAATTTTAGCCTTAAGAACAGAAAAACACCTTGCCAGATTGTGTCCAGGGGGACACAAAGTAATAAAATAATGCTGTCATCTGTCCAATCAACCAAAAATATTGAAATTTTAGTAACACAAATAAGCGGGTATGTTTGCATTAAAAAGTTGGAGGCAGTCGTGTTTCTACATGGTCCCACTTGGAAAACTTTTTTGATTATGTTTATGCTCCTGATATCCCGTTTGAAAGTTTAATTTTGCTTTTCATGATTACGCATGCAAGGCAGTGAAGTTCCACAAAATATCACTCCATAGCGGAACGAGCAGTCGGTTCTTGCTATCGCCAGCGAATAGCAAGAGTAACCATTTTAATGTTTGCCCATGCCTTCCACCCAGGTCAGATTAAATGCATGAAATCAGAGTCTGTGCTAGCGCTCACTGTCCTGCACACATAATAATGCAAGCCGCAACTAAATTTCCAGCAGGATATCTGAGCACAGGCATGCTAGAATTCTTATAAGTGATAATATGTAGAAATGTGACTGGCTCAATATTTAACACATACATGATCTCCTGTTGCGGTCACTATTAAGTTGATTAATAAAACTTAATGTCACTGCTGACAGTATTATTGTCTGACATTGCATCCTCCTGGATACATAGCTATCAGCAGAGGTGGCTTTACATACATAACTTACAGCAGCGCTGACTTCTCTTTTAAGGGAAAACAAAAGGGTTAACTTTGAACACCCTGAACCTTTGTGCTCCTTGAATACAGCTACCAGGTGGCTCTCTGCAGCTCGCTTTTCAAAAGAAACAGAAGCCATGCGCCGCTGATGTGCACCAGCAGTCAAATTTTCCACAAGCCAGCCTTGATGATGGGCTAGTCCAGACGTCTCCCACACACTCTTCCTACGACGAGCATGTATAGGCTGCAAGAGAAACAAAAAAAACAATTTACTGATGTGTCTGTTAGCGAAGCAGAATTTGGAACTCTATTTAGAATGAACAGGAACATTGTGTTTTAAAAAGTAGGATGTACGAAAACCAGACATGTTACAACAAAAACATCCTCAATGTTTTTGGCGAACATAGCTGCAACCTTACGAAAGAATATGCATTTTCCACATAACAGATGTGTAACAAAATATACTTGAATAGCGCTCCGGCATAGTGCACATACATGCCAATTCATTAATAGGGCAGTGCGTACATGACGGTATGCGCTTTGATCAAGTATCCATTGGAGGTAACACATAAATTAAATTACGAATTTTAGTTTGAACACAACTAGTGTAACTTTCTTCCGGATGCCTACATTAGGACGATTATGCCGATAACACAGAAAATTGGTTTCACTAAATTACTATTGTCAACTGCTAAATTATGGCTGTTAATTCAATGATTCCAGGTGGCTAAAAAGGCAGTGCCCCTCACTCATTCCTAACATACACCTCATTACAGGCTGTCTGATAAATAATGGGAAAGAATGTGGAAATGCTAATACAACGCACCCATCTTGAGCTAAATACCATCCCAATAAAGCATGCAAGCTTCTGCAACAATCTCAGTAACAAGAATACTGGAAGGCATTGGTCACGATTTAGCAATACACAATAAACATTTGATTAGACTGATTTCAGAAGTTGTGTAATTGCGTCAATGCCAACAGCTTGGAAACATGCAGTCTATATTCATGATTGTCAGATGAACATACTGTCCAATTTTCCATTTTCACAGTAACATGTGCATGCCTTATGTATGCATAGTATGATGTATAACAACTATTGCTAGTTTTGAGCGTTTAAATAATTCATTCGTTTCCTCCAAACACACAGATCCCTTCTATAACTGTAGCGCATGCCTATAGAATTTACTTAAGCTTGTCATCTGATGTGAAGACAATTAAAAACAACATGCTGACCCCAATTGAAGCATGACGTTTTGGCCCCCACACAGGAGCCCTATTCACAAGTGACAAAGGCTGTGCTTTTATTCGTGGCCAGTGTGTGGTTTCAATGTTTCATGTGTGTTTTGAGCAGGACGGGCATAAGCTTGTAATCTGTTAATAAATGCCTTGGGAGGTGATGGTCTAAACTGTTCTTACTGTGTCGTACAAGTAAAAAGTGCTTAGCAAGTTATGAACACAAAGTTTGGGCGATGGCACATACAATATTAATAACACCACCACAAAATAATGAATCTAAGCATAGCGAAAACAAGCTGGATAAAATAAAAATGGTGCTCTACCGCAATGAACTACTGATCGAATTAGGGCTCGCACAGTTAAGCTACAGTTATTCGGCAATAATAAGCCATGAAAATTTCGTTCGGAAATACATTTCAATGTTTAATGAACGGCTCAAATTCATGGGTTCCGAAGCATCAGACAACTTATGTTGCGGGTTGTATACGTAAGCTCAGATTTGAGTAAACGGGTCATAAACACGTAAGCGTACATACGTGCAAAGCCTTGCGAGCCGTACCTAAGACGAGGCAGAATGCTGCACGCGAACTCGAGTAACACGGTAGTTCAAAGATGCGTGCCGACGTGGATGCATACACCGGCATACGTTCGGCTACCGCAGCAATTTCTGATAGCAGTTTTAAAAAAGGGCGTACACATATGAAATTGTTTTTTAGACTACTTTGGACGTACAAACATATGAAACGTACAACATATGAACCCGTTGCCTCCTGTAGCACACAATATGAACAGGCATGCAAAAAAAAAATCCTCAAGTTAAAGAGATAACATACTGCGCCCTAGGCGTAATCAACGCTTACAGCTAACAAACGCCGTCTTCACCCAACAATTTAACCAAAATATTCGTCCATCGCGAGCAGGGCTCCCTGCCAGCACCACTGCCGACAGAGGCGGCGCCGTCACAACTCGCACAAATCCGCCGCCGACTTCCCCCTGCGCACGCACGCGCCATGTGCTTCACACAACCGAAGCATGCTTGAATCGAAGGAAAAAGCTCGCCCACGCTTGACTTCCCACAAAAACGCCTTCATCCTGATAAAATGACACACACAAACAGGTTTCGCTACGTTAAATAACCTCACTTATCGCCCACATGTAACGAAAAACGTAGCATGGCGTCGTTATCACGCTCTCGGTGTTGACAAAGCGCCGACAGCAGGAATGTGGTACGTACCTGGCGAGTGTTCCAAAATGCGATGCCACAACGTCCCTCGCTTGAGTAGAGTCCATCTTCGTAATAGGCAGCACCGGCAGAACACAAAACAAAAACGCAGCGCGCAAGCACACCTCAAAAAATGAGAAAAAAAACGATGCCGAACGACCAGCTGCTGCGCCCGACTAGCGCGCAAACACGCCCAACAAGTCACGTGGTTACAGCTCCGCAGACGTACAATGGCGCAATAAAATGTTTTAGTGATGCGTTAAGTATAAAAGTTAAACGTAAATATATATAACAGTAAAACCAAGGGCGCAAAATAATTTTACTTTCACAAATCAAATTAACGTAAGACTTTAGCGCGCGAAGTTTGAAACGCTTGCAGGTGCAATGTATTTTTAACAAATGAACAACAGCGGTAATAATCACCTAAAACCACTCATGTTCTTGAATTTGAAACGTATTATTGTTGACACACACATTTACACACAAACTTTTATTGCAATGATTGATGGTGCCTATGCATAGGCGTGCCCACCACGGGGGAAGGGGGGCGGGGGCGGCCCTTGGTCACTTAGGGGGCAATGTAAATCCCTATAGATACATAGAGAAATAGAGAGGGGGCACTGTAACTCTACGGGGGTTGCGGTGCCCCCCTGCTGATCACCTCATACACCCCCCCCCCGAAGGGATGTCAAACACAATAGATAGCAAATACAAATTTACGGCATGGGTCGCAGTGTCCCACAGTATATATATATATATATATATATATATATATATATTATATATTCCTAAGGGGGAGACAGAAGGTTAGGTGGGCAGAGAACCGGGTAACTGGTGGAACATGAGAGAGGCCTTTGTCCTGCAGTGGACGGAGTAAGACTCATGATATATATATATATATATATATATATATATATATATATATATATATATATATATATATATATATATATATATATATATATATATATATATATGTGTGTGTGTGTGTGTGTGTGTGCGTGCGCGTGCGTGCGTGCGTGTGTGTGTGTGTGTGTGTGTGTGCGGGGGCGAGAGGCGTCTCTCCCTCTTCTCGTATCCTTCTCCCTTTCGCTTCGCAAAGGCGCTGCGTGCACTGACCGTGCCATTCTCTGACCTTTATTTCTTGACCTAAAGAATCACTTCCCGTGCTCCCGCATTGTTTGCAGAAGGTAGTGCATTGTTTTCTTTTTCGACCAAGCACGTCTCGTCTTCGATAATCTTGTGAAAACGACTTGCACTCGAACGGCTTTTGACCGAGCAAGGGATTTTGTAATAAATTCAAGCTTTTTTTCTCAATTGCTTCTACACATGAATATGTGCTGTCCGTAGATCGTGACAGTAGCCCATTCATTTATTCACATATAATGTGAACGATATAAAGCGGCAAAGCATGTCGAATCATACAGTGGCGAGAAGAAGTTAGTCTCTTTTACATTTTCCAATTATTCTTAGAGGGTTCTGTAAAATTTGTCAATGCCTCAATCATTTCCTTGATTTTTTTTCATCCCTAAGACATTGTTATCTTAGGAAAGGCATGCATTCCTTGCGCTATATGCGTGGTATTTTATTTGCAAGCATGGATGCAGCTCGATTCTTGCACTTGCACTCCCCGCGCCGGTGGTCTGGTGCTTATGGGGCTGAACTGTTGACCCGCAAGTCGCAGGATCGAATCCCGGCAGTTCATGGCGGCCACATTTTTAATGGACGAGAAATAGTGCGAGACCTGTGTAGTTAGACTTCGGTGCACCCTAAATAACCCCAGGTGGTTTAAATTTTCGGAGCCCTTCGGTACGGCGTCTCTAATGATTATATGACAACTTTGGGACGTTAAACGGAACAATTTTTATTCCATCAATAAGATGTGTACACCCTTCTGTCTTCAACACCCTCACGAACGGCATAATAACACCCTTTTGCCAGTTACACCCTTCTCTGAGGGTGTACCAGCAAAGAAAAGGGTGTTAAATTCATTAAAAAGGGTGTAAATCTGTAAAACACCCTTTTTACACCCATAAGGGTGTAAAAATTTTACTGTGCCATTGATCTCCAGGTTGCGCCTGCGCAAGGCACGGCTTTGAAAAGCGGCGCTTCCCCGGTGTCACGCATCGCAGGCCAAGCGGCGCAACCCCGACGACTACATGCGCCGGCGCCACGGTGCCAGTGGTTGTCACAGTGGGTGACTCCTTCCTAGAACTAGCCTGCAAGTGTGTCTTTATTCCTTTTCCGACTACCAACCTGTCCGTGGTTTACATTCACAGCTCTTGTTTTATTTTTTGCCCTTTTTTGCTTCTAGAGATTTAGCGTAGTTCTTGAGAAAGGCGGTTTTGGCGTTGTGTTTTTCATCCGTTCACTTGTTTTAGACACTGTGGCGTTCACTATATCTCTCACCGCAACCTTCGAAAGCCTCATTTTGATCACTATTTTTTTGGCGTGGTACTAAGCGTGTCTATTTCATGGGTGAAAGCGTACGGTCGTCTAATTTTGTGACCCAAAGAACGCGAAGCGTGTGGTGGACATGTGCACATGCAATGTCCACGGTATAAATGCGGCGAGGTGAAAAAAAAGAAAAAAAAAAGGTTGGTCAATGAAAGCGCTTGTATATTGCTGTCATTTATTTTTGGAAGACGTTTTCTTATATTCACCCTAATTTCTGGCTTTACAAATAAATAAATATTACTAATAATAAATTAGGTACCATTGCTGAAGGATCATGCCTCAGCAATGGTACACGTTTTCTGGCCACCTGAACGTGTTGTGACAGGTTCGTGATGTGTGCAAACTGGCTTCGGTGCAAATGCCGGAGCCGGAATATTTACGCTAGTTTGAGAGACCAAGGCTTAGTGACGTCAGGTTGTCGTAACACCTGCAATGTTTTTTTTGTTTTTTTCTTACAACGAACCTATTAACGTTATAGTTCACCCAATATTACTACTAATCAACTTTCTGGCACACTTTTGGGCTGCAGTAATCTGCATAATGGCTTTAACACTAGATAGCGTAGCTTGTGTGAACTTCACGCGCCCCTGGATTTGCTGAATCAATTGGCGTCTCGCTGTTTGATGCGAAGCTATCTTGTTGTTTTAATTGATCCAACGTAAGCTGCGAAGAATCTTATACTTTTCAACAGCCGAGAGTATAAATACCTTAAAATGAACCTTTTCAGATTCATGCTCTAGTCACAAGAGAAATCTTGCAAACCATGCGCAAACCTAACAAAATCTAACTCCGGGTTTCACTGTTGGGTTCATATGTTGTGCTCAGCAGATCTCTCACAAGATTGATGCACGTATATTCAAGGTGATTGAAATTAACCTTTATTTAGAATAGAAAGAATGCAACACATTTATTCATAGAAACGGAAGGGTTTTGGCGGATACCGTTGGTTAAAAGCTGTTGGCAAACAGCTTGGATGGGCTAATCGTTTTTTTTTCAAGGCATACGGGTAGTTGTTTGAAAAAAAATAAAATCGCTACAATGATAGAAATTCAAAAAAAGAAGTTTTACATTAACACAAATGAAAAAGCAAGATTTAAATATTTCTAATAACACTGAAAACAAATTTGATGCAATGAAGACAGAAGTATATGCAACATTTACAAGAAATTATACACATACACGTTTATGTAGTTTTATGGTAATTTGCGCTTGAGGCCCCACAGCAGACCACCTGTACACATCAGTTATGTATTCAGAAGGATAGATGGTAGAACCACGGGCAACACATTTGAACTTACAGGTAGCTAAGATTGAAGAGTGAGCTCTTTAGTGTCTGCTATGTACCGGGAGTTTTGTGGTTAAAAGTTAAGAGCAGTCCTAGTTGTACATACATATTTGCACGACGACGTAGCATTCTGCGAGCTTGTTGGTGCTCCTGGGTATTAGGTAGCAAAATTTAGTAGTGAGTCTGATGATTAGTCAAGCAATATATGCTTACTAAGGTGAATAGAACACTGCATGGGCGTGGGCCAGCCCAAAAGCTCGGACCAGGGCTGGGTAAGTCATAGTTGAGAAGGGCTCGGGCCCATGAGCTTCGCGCCCACGTCAGGCCCGTATTAGTCCAGGATTCCATACATAAGGGTATGATGGCCTGTGTACGCTTTTGACTTTGTTGTTGAAACCTGTCAGATGCGAAGCATTTCTTGCGCATGGCGAGCACATTTGGCACCTGTCTATCTATCTACCTACCTATCTATCTATCGATCTATCTATCTATCTATCTATCTATCTATCTATCTATCAGTAAATTTCCTCCTCCTCGACTAGCTTCTACACTAGCCAAGAAGGGAAGATGTTTGAGGTTTTGGATGGGTCCCTTCGATGACTCGAGTGCACGATGGCAGCGTGAAGAAAGAGCCGTAGTCCGGTGAAGAGATGCTTTAGTGCAGCTTCAGGCTACTGCCCGAGTACAAGCCCGAACATCCGCTCTAACTTCAGATTCAAACATCTTCTTTTCAACCATCGGTTCAACAAAGAGTCTTCTCAAACACCAATCACATGTTGGTACTCGCATCATCGCAACCAATCGCAGAAACACCTTCATAACAGGTACTACATTAGTTAAAACCACATTACCAAATAAAACACGCAAAGGGATAGCTTCTGCGCGTGTGGCACTCTCTCCTATGCCAGGCCGTGCTACCTCCGTCGGCAGCCGTTCTCACGCTCGAGCCCAGTCAGTTCTCATTAATTGTTGCTTCGTAGAAGCCTCCCTAAGAGTGGTAGGTACACCGTTGGTACACCGATGCTCGTTTCCTTGCCCCCACTATGTCTCGGTCAGCCAAGCTGTCGCGTCCCTGCGTCATTCTCAATGGCACGCCTGCATCCCAACAATGGCTTAAACTAAGACGGTGGCTCCTGACTTGCCTTTTGCCGGACGCTTTTCTGAGTAAGCCTTCCCCTTCTAATCCCGAACGGGGGCGACCTTTGACGGCTCCGTGCGAACGAAGGAGTCTCTTTTCTTTCCCATGCTCGGGTTCTTCCGCGTTCACCTTCGCGGACCTGATCGGCTTCTCCAGTTGACGGGTCGCGAACTGGCTACGCGCTCTACATCAGCCGCATTAATTGCGATACACCCAACACGCTAGTAACAGGTGCCTCATACTAACTCTATCTATCTATCTATTTATCTATCTATCTATCTATCTATCTATCTATCTATCTATCTATCTATCTACCCTATCTATCTATCTATCTATCTATCTATCTATCTACCTCCCTATCTATCTATCTATCTATATATATTATCTATCTATCTGTCTGCCCGTCTGTCTGTCTGTCTGTCTGTCTCTCTGTCTGTCTATCTATCTATCTATCTATCTATCTATCTATCTATCTATCTATCTATCTATCTATCTATATATCTATCTATCTATCCGTCTGTCTGTCTGTCTGTCTGTCTGTCTGTCTGTCTGTCTGTCTAGCCACCTACATCTGGGTGCTCTCTTGACCACCCCCCTAACTTAGATTAAACCAAAGCAATATCAGGATGAGAGGGTGAGATTGCCTCACAAATAGGACTCGTTCATTCAGCTTTGGTTCTGGTTTTGTGGGGCTTAATTTGCGCTAACTAGGATGGTACTAAAGGGCTTCGCCCTAAAACCCTGGCATCGGCAGCATTGATTCAAGGAACGTGTAGAATAACTTTCATTGTCCCAGCAGGAATCTAATTCCATCATCCTGCTTGGAAAACAAGTACTCTACCACAGAATCATGCCAAGTCTCAAAACTGCTCTACAAGTAGACCGTTATGTCCGTGAAGCATTCGTTGTGGTCGTGTCTTATGAACAGTACATACGTAGTCCTACAAGAAAGAAATCGAATGATCGACATTTTTTTCGGAAAGTCATTAGCCAGGGAGTAACAATCCTTAAAGAAGCGAGCTCTTCTCGATATTATCATTTCTCCCAAAGGCTTTTCTGGAAGCCCTGTAGTAATCTTTTTTGACAAATACCATATGAAAGTCATTCACAAAGCTTTAATAAACGTAATGTCTTAATGAAGTGGCTAAAAAAGATTCTTTCAGCTTGGTCACTAACGGACGCAAAATCGCACGCTATTGACATGATATTGTCGTAAATTATAGTCCTCCACGTATATGGCAAAGTATAAGTTAAACTAGTAGTGACCAGATGCTAATATATTACATTTAATACTTAAGCCATTGATGCAGAGGCTCGAAAGACTCTGGTTGTCGAAAACTTGCTGTTGAGAATCGCCATCTTTCCTACAGACCAGTATGGAAACCTGTCAAGACATGACACGCCAAATACTTAACCCCCTCCCCCCTCCCCTTCCATTTACCTCGTCTCCTCCTCAGTGGCAGTTTAAGTTCATCATCATCATCATCATCATCATCATCATACCCCTGCCTACGTCCACTGCAGGACAAAGGCCTCTCCCATGCTCCGCCAGTTAACCCGGTCCTGTGTTTGCTGCTGCCAATTTATACCCGCAAACTTCTTAATCTCATCTGCCCACCTAACTTTCTGTCTCCCCCTAACCCGCTTGCCTTCTCTGGGAATCCAGTTAATTACCCTTAACGACCAGCGGTTATCCTGCCTACGCGCTAGATGCCCGGCCCATGTCCATATCTTCTTCTTGATTTCAGCTATGATATCCTTAACCCTTGTTTGTTTACTAATCCACTCTGCTCTCTTCTTGTCTCTTAAGGTTACACCTACCATTTTTCTTTCCATTGCTCACTGCGTCGTCCTCAATTTAAGCTGAACCCTCTTTGTAAGTCTCCAGGTTTCTGCTCCGTAGCTAAGTACCGGCAAGATACAGCTGTTATATACCTTTTTTCTTGAGGGATAGTGGCAATCTACCTGTCATAATTTGAGAGTGCTTGCCAAATGTGCTCCACCCCATTCACACTCTTCTAGTTACTTCAATCTCGTGGTTCGACTTTGCGCTTGTTACCTGCCCTAAGTAGACATAGTCTTTAACAACTTGAAAGGCACTATTAACTATCTCGAAGCGCTGCTCTTTTCCGAGGTTGCTGTACATTACTTTAGTTTTCTGCAGATTCATTTTGAGACCCACCTTTCTGCTCTCCTTGTCTAACTCTGTAATCTTGTGTTGCAGTTCGTCCCCTGAGTTACTCAGCAGTGCAATGTCATCGGCAAAGCGCAGGTTCCTAAGGTACTCCCCATTAACTCTTATCCCTAACAGTTCCCATTAGGCTTCTGAAAAACTCCTGTAAGCACGCGGTAAATAGCCTTGGGGAGATTGTGTCCCCCTGCCTTACACCGTTCTTGATTGGTATTCTGTTGCTTTTTTGTGAAGCACTATGGTAGCAGTTGATCCCCTGTAGATTTCTTCCAGGAAGTTTATATATACTTCATCTTCGCCGTGATTCCGCAGCGTCTGCATGACGGCTGATATTTATACTGAATCAAATGCCATCTCGTAATATATGAAGGCTATGTATAGTGGTTGGTTATATTCTGGTCATTTCTCTATTACCAGATTGATAGTATGAATGTGGTCGATTGTTGAGTAGCCTATTCGAAATCATGCTTGTTCCATTGGTTGATTGAATTCTAATGTTTTCATTACTCTGTTAGCAATTCCCTTTGTAAATAGCTTGCAAACTACAGAGAGCAAGCTAATCGGCCTGTAATTCTTCAAGTCCTTGTCATCTCCTTTCTTATGTATTAGGATGATGTTAGCGTTCTTTCAAGACTCTGGTACTCTTCCCGTCAGGAGACACCTTGTAAACAGGTTGGCTAGTTTTCTAACACAATCTGTCCTCCATCTTTCAGCAGATCTGATGTTACTTGATCCTCACCAGCAGCTTTGCCTCTTTCCATGCTCTCCAAAGCTTTCCTGACTTCTTCCATCATTACTTGTGGGGTGTCATCTGGGCTACTGCTAGTTCTTATAGTAATAAAGTCGTAGTTGTCCCGGCTACTGTACAGATGTCTGTAAAATCCCTCCACTATTTTAACTATCCTATCCGTACTGGTAGTTATTTTGCCTTCTTTGTCCCTTAGTGCATACATCCGATTTTTGCCTAGACCAAGTTTCCTCTTCACTGCTTTGACGCTTCCTCCTTTTTTCAGAGCGTGTTCGATTCTCTCCATGTTATACTTTCTTACGTTGGGTACCTTACGCCTATCAATGAACTTCGAAAGCTCTGCCAGTTCTATTTTGTCTGTTGTCCTCGAGGCTTTCATGATTTCAGTTTAAGTTCGCTGCATTGCAAAAAAAAGCAAACCCACCCTTTTAATTGCCACATCTCTGCCTCCTCTGCCATCATCAAATCCTTTCCAGTGTTGTCATTTTAAAACAAGGGGACATTTTTGGTGAATTTCTTGTTTGTAATCTCCTGGCCTTCAAATTCTAAACAAAATGCAAGCGCCAGGGTGGAGGTAAAGTATTAGGAGGAAGATTTAGGATGAAACTCAAGTTATTATTAACATTTCCATTTCGTTGGCACACTCGCTGTGATCCTCGCTTTACGTCCTGCACGCTGTAAGAAGTGGGATTAAAGGGATGCCACCCTCCACGGGCAGGATTACGAAAAATCAAAGTCAAAGCCCAGAAGCACAGTGACACGCTCCGCTGCACTCGCTGCAATTACCTTGGCCGCTTTCGAAATCAAGAGGCTTTTAAAACTGATCCGCACATGAATGTTCTCAAGTGCGCGTGGTTCTGATACGTTTATTTCTTTTCTCCGTCGTTTTTCTTTTCATCTTTTCTTTTCTGTGGGGAAGTAACGCTACTTTTTTTGCTGTTTGGAAGTATATATTTTAGAATCTTCTTTCCGCTACATACGGAATACGACCGCGTACGGCAAAACAACGATGACACGGTAGAATGCAGAAACAGAATAGCTCTTCTCTGAACATACTCGTGCTTACGTTGCGTGCCAATCCCCAGTTGAATAGTGAACCAGGCCGAATCTATGTAGAGCGCGTTTCAATCTATCATAAATAAATTCCGTACAAGTGGTAGAGCTATTCGGAGATATCAATTAGTTTTCAATGATCTCATCCTGTTGAAGAAGTGAGAAAGACTAGTCCTTTTTACCAATCATTGTGCTAAAAATATTTAATTGCTGTACAGCGTTTTGTTTTCTAATAGAATGAAACGAATACGCTATTTTACTAGAACTCCATATCGTGCGGATGCTGAGCTTGAACTCATGCCTGTGTGTCTTTGTCGCAAAAAATGATGTATTCAGTGAGAAGAAATATGCAAATGGAGTAGAGTAGCCGACAGACACAGGTGTATTGATGTAAGTGTTTGACAACGTACGTAATGGAAGTCTCATGTTATTCACGGAGTGACTAGTTAGTTGTATTTGTCACACCCCCTTACCCTCCCATAATTAATTTGTTCCTCCCCTATTGAAGAAGGCAATCACGAGAGCCCCAGACGTCGGCGACTTGGTAGACTAATAGGCAGATAGGAATGCTCAAAGTGCCTGAAATACCCGTAGAAAAGCTTCGAACTTTATGAAACACGTTAATTCTTCCAAGTGACACATTGCTCTGAGGAATTTCACGCACATCATAGCCTATTTCCAGCGCACAGAACTGTTCTCTCAATGTCTGTATATGTACAGGGGTAAAATTGTTGCGTGTAACTTTAATGATGTGCGGGATAAATATAGTTTTTTTAATGGCTCATTGTGACATACCCAATGGTCACTGCATAGAAGGTATTTCCTGTCCTGACGATCACAACTTATATCACAAATGGAGTATAAATGGTCCTAAATGTACCTCAAAACAGCAGTTTTCTAGCTGCTAAAAACAGCGAAAGGACCACCGAAGCATTAAAATTGTATCACAAAGTTCCATGTCATGAAGGCACACGCACTGGTGCTTTTTAGCCCGTTCTTTTATCGTAGTGCGCCGTAAAGAGACTAATGAATCCTCGTAACACACGCATCGTTTACCCGAAACGTGGTGGCCGAGTGTCAAAATGATGCGCACAATGCGGACAATGATAAAAAAATGATAGCGTGCAATATGAACGACTCTCTGAGGCAAAACTTGATTTTCGTATTTGAACCAATATGCGTAAAAACAGACTGAAGAGACGACAAAGATGTAATGACTGATAGATAGATAGATAGATAATTAGATAGATACATAGATACATAGATAAATAGATAGATAGAAAGATAGATAGATAAATAGATAGATAGATAGATAGATAGATAGATAGATAGATAGATAGATAGATAGATAGATAGATAGATAGATAGATAGATAGATAGATAGATATGCTCGAAGTGACCGAAGTTTGCTGAGAAATTCTTCGCATTTATAGTGTATGTTGAATTATTACATATATCGTACTCCACCCATGTTATAAACCCCCTGCAACACTTGCAGAGATCATAAAATAGTGCTTGCATTGAAAGATGCAGATATTAACACGCATCGCAGTTTTTCCAAAGAACCGCATTCACGCCAACCGATTGGGCGTATGCAAACTTCGCAGTCTCTAAATATGAGTACGCAAATAATCTAACAAAAGCGGAGAAATTCCGGTGGCAATAGACGTATACATCCCGCAAATGAGCAGCCGCGTCCACCCCATGTACTTGACAGTACACATAGTGAACATGCAGGCCGTTTCCTACACGAGGTAACATTACCGCGGCCTGTTCTCTAGCCATCTTTTTAACGTTCGCGCTGCTGGGCCGGCCGCGAACGCATTGGAGCAAACACAAACTGATTCGTGTAGTAACGCGACCTCCCTAAGCTATTTACAGTGGCATGGTTTTCACTTGAGTTAAAAAAAAAGAATGCACTCTCTTTGTGCGAGCGAATGTTTGGCACGTAAGCGAAATTCTTTCTCTCGCCTAACTAGACAGTGCACTCACTTCTCCCGCAGGCTATATGTGATCAATGACCCGACGTGCAATCGGAGGCGTGCAGGCGAAAATTAGAGGCCTTGTGAGACTCTAATTGTTCGATTTTTTGATATTTAGTGAAATACAAGTGCGTGCTCCGTATAATTTGGAAAATGGGTAATGAGTACATACGCCTTAGGCGTGTCGCGATGCTCATTTGCGTGGCTCCTGCGCGCGGTGCACACGCGATGCGCTACAGGGTCATGTTGAAAGCTATGACGCAAGGGTCGAGTACGTTGACACTTAATTATGGTTGGGCAGCAGCTCCAGCTTTGCAACTCAAAATGCAGGTGGAGGACCTACTGTCATCCATGTTTTCTTATTATGCGACGCTGCCACATTGCTTAGTTACTGCAACTCATACGAGTGTGTGTGTGTGTTTGTGTGTGTGAGTGAGTTTGTGTGTGCCCGCTTGCGTTTGTGTGTCTACTTGTCTGTCTGTATGCTTTGCAATGTTTATATTTTTATTTGCCGCGACAAATGACATAAGTATAAGCATATGTACCACACAGCTACAAGGATAGTAACTTTATAGAGAGCTTTTGGGGTAGTACAAGTTAGATTGCTTAGCACGAAGTGAAGCATGCAAAATCAAGAGAGCGGCATGTTGTGCTCAGTTAACCATTCGTTTATAGGACGACGCACATGTGACAGCAGATACGCCACGCGAACCAAGATGTTAGTGAAGAAAGAATCAGTTAAGAGATAGAGCTCATAGAACTGTCGGAAGCTTCCGTTAACGTTAATGAGTGTCAGTTCCACATGAAATGGAAACAAATATTCAGCTTATTTGTAAAGCTCTTGCAGATCACTTATTGTTTATCGCTTACATATTATATGCCTCATTGATGAATTGTACAATGTAAATTATAAAAGCATTAATATAGACAATAAATCATTGTTATTGTCACACTAAATATGAGCTATTTCCTGAACTGCGTGAGGATCTACGAGTAAACAATAATCCCATTTTTTCAGTGCTTATACGCAATATTATATTAGTAATATTATTACCTGGAAACATAGAAACGTTTTAATGCCGCCTTCGGGAAATACCTCAAACTTTGCCTCACCATCACGATTTCAAAGTTTGTATGCCTTGTTAATTTTCCCGATACGAGCCTTAGTTGCAGTAGAAGCCGTAAAGTAAGCCATAAAAAATGAACCAGCTGGCACTCGTCAACTGCTCCAATATTTATATGAATATTTTCTCTAGATACCAAGACCATGTCTCTCAATAAATCTTTCTTTTAGGTGAAAATTTCTTGCAATATTTAATGAATTGAACTTCTCCTTTCACTATTACCTGTCGAATAATTATTTGAAATGAGAAATAGTTAACACTATAATTAAATACTGTTGCAGCTTTTTCTTTGCCTTTCATTCGACGTAAGCAATCTTAAGCACTATACAATTATATCATGCGTCATAAAGATTTGGCAAACATCTCTAGTGCATTAAATTAAACCCGTGAATCTCCAAAAAAGCCGTGTGCACAGCTACGCCCACGCCATGTTTGGCCTACGCCATCTGGGAGCGGTAGCGGGACACGTGCTATAACTTCGAGCTTAAAATTGCCTGCATTAAAAAATTGGCTGGTATAAACCATTGCAGCTTTCTTCTCGAAACTAATTATTAGGTACACGTAAACGATTGCGTACAATAGTCTCACAAGTGATCTTGTGTAAGTAATTACATGCGATGGATGAGGTTTCCGTCCTTCGAAATTGCTGAGGAGTCCCGATCACATGCCACTGAAAGCGGCGACACACGAGAGGTCAAAGTCATCCGACGTTCAGAATGATGCTAGAACTGCTACGCTTGCAAGCCTTTTGTGACTATTGGAAACACATATAGACGCGCAAGCTGATACAAGTCTCCGAAAGGCCATAGATATACGAGACCCACAAATGACCAGTGAATGTGTACAACCTTGTACGAATAAAACACTTTGCAAATTGAGCATCAGATAGTTGCACCGAAAGCACTTCGTTTATTGAAAGCGTTTCGTTTATTCGAAGTCTTGTCGAACATTGGGTCGCTAACTCGTCACATACCGTGGGCTGTCTGGCTTGTTAAAAGCTTAAGTGCAATGAAGAAGCTCCAGCGACTGTTGTATTAATACGTGAACAGGGCTCAAGCAATGACAGGTGATGTTTTAACGATGCCGTGTGTGCTTTTAACAAAATCATTAACATTAACGATGCAGTCTTCGCTTTTATACAAAATCAATGAAGCCTCAATTCATTTTCACGACAAGTATCACACTGCTTATCTCAAGATATCAACTAGCACCAAATTTTGAATTAAGCTCATGTTCCTGGTGGGAAAAATGGCTTTGATAGACTAAGCGGGATACAACCGGTTTACGATTTCTGGAAGTGTCGTGGTGACACAATATTAGCGTTTAAATTTTAATTTTTTTAATCTGAAATAAAACGTATTCCTCCAGTTATCCAGAACAATGAGCATATTTTTCAGAATAGAACTCAGACTTAGTAAAATTGAATAAACTTAAAATGCATAAACATTGTACATCTTACCAGAAACACAATACAAAACAAACACTACATGGTAAGCAATCCAGTAACAGTTTGAGAAAAAGCGACAGCGAAAATATCAAAAAAAATTTTCTGTATTTCCATATTCCCGGTAATAAAACCTACAGTGTCTGTGATAGTGTGCACTTGTGCACAATGCGACAACTAATGTGACAACCACCAGAACAACAGGAACACTGGAGGCACCGTAATTCTAAATGAAATTTTTTTTGCATGTGTTCCTCTCGATCTACGAGGAGTTTTGAATGTTGTTCACCAAGTGTCCAAATGATGCGCTTCTATCTTTCAATAAGTTATCCCCTGGCCTCATTTACGTACTTGAAATTGATGTTTTGTGTCAGTGTGTGCCAGGCAGATTACACACTTGATGCAAAATTTCTATTTTCTTTGTCTGTTTCGTCGTCTGTTGCTCATTTCTCTTCATTAAGCGTAGTGTTCTGAAACCGTAAAAGTCATCAATTAGGCTTCACTTCTTTGCTCTTCTTTTGTTCACAAATACTCATAACCTTGGCAAGATTCACTCACATGTGTGCTATGGTTACCTGCATATGCAGCAGTCAATTAGTTATCGATCTCGCTAAGCACTGAAGCACCCCCACACCCCAAAACAAACAAAGACAACTAGGAAAACACCCTTGATTAGTTTGTTAACTCAACACGAAATATTTAAAACCTTTCGTGGTGCAATTACTAAACGGCAAAAACAGTCCACGAAATAGAAATGTCGTTGAATTAGGGACGCCTTCGTTTCCAATATATTGTCGCGAGCAAAAACAAGATCTGCAGCCAGGAGTTCACCCGAACCGGAGCAACCAAAAACGTTCTCTTCTTCTTCGTAGCCCAAAACGGGTATGAGCCACAGCGGCTCGTTCATCAATGGTGGCATTACCCCCTCTCACAAGAAGCATCGTCTCGATGCTGTACATGAAGGCAAAAAAAAAAGAAAATGAGATGAAAATTACCATGCAAGCAAAATGAATGGCGTAAGGCGGAATAACATAGTTGGTTGTGGAGTAAAGAGTTAAATGAGAAATAAGAAAAATAGGAAAGAATGTAAGGGAGAGACGAATAAAGTCAGTCACTCTCTGGTTATTCACAGCGCGAAAAGTATGGTTTCAGCCGTGAAACGTGAACGACTTCAGTTCGCGGGGTGAAACGGGAACGTCTCGAAGTGCCTTCTGGGAGAACCTCATATGTGACGTCGCTGAGACGTCGTACGACCTTGTAAGGGCCGAAGTAGCGGCGAAAAAGCTTTTCTGAACGGCCACGTTGTCGGATAGGGGTCCACACCCAGACTTCATCACCGGGCTTGAAAATAACTTCACGGTGACGAAGATTGTAGCGGCGTGCGTCTGCGCTTTGGTGATGTTGAATACGGCGACGAGCAATTTGACGGGCCTCTTCTGCACACTGCGCGAATTTGGCGGCATCGGTGCGGTATGTTCCTAAGTTGTCGGGCAGGAGCATGGCGTCGAGCATCGTCGTGACCTCGCGACCGTGGACTAAGCGAAAAGGTGTGAAACCGGTACTTTCTTGAACAGCAGTATTATACGCAAAAGTTACGTAGGGAAGTATGGCGTCCCAGTTCTTGTGATTGATGTCCACATACATTGACAGCATGTCTGCAATTGTCTTATTGAGTCGTTCAGTCAGCCCGTTTGCTTGCGGGTGGTAAGCCGTTGTTTTGCGATGTTCCGTGCCACTTAATCGCAAGACTTCCTGCAGCATCTCTGCGGTGAAAGCTGTCCCACGATCAGTTATGACGACAGCTGGAGCACCGTGACGTAAGACGATGCTGTTCACGAAAAATTGGGCGACATCTGCTGCGGTTGCTTTTGGAAGCGCCTTCGTTTCACAGTAGCGTGTTAAGTAGTCGGTAGCGACCACGATCCACCGGTTTCCAGACGAAGACGTGGGGAATGACCCCAGCAAGTCCATGCCAATCTGATGAAAGGGCGCCTTTGGTGGGCCTATTGGTTGCAGTAGTCCCGCTGGTCGTAAAGGTGGAACCTTACGTCGCTGACAGTCGCGACATGTGCGAACGTAATGCTTCACAGTCTTTGCGAGACGTGGCCAGTAGTAGGAGCGTTGAATTCGTTGCAGCGTGCGCGTATAGCCGAGGTGTCCGGACGATGGCTCATCATGACACGCACGTAAAATGTCACCACGAAGCGTAGTTGGCGCAACAAGCAGATACATAGCTTGTGTAGGATGAAAGTTCTTTTTGTAAAGCACTCCATCGCGGAAACAAAAGGAGGATAGCGAGCGTGCAAAGCTTCGAGGAGGGTGTGAATTGCGTCCTTCCAGGTAGTCAATGAGCGGAATGAGCTCCGAGTCGTGACGCTGTTGCTCAGCTAAGCGGGTTGCTGATACGACAGAAAGAAAAGTGTCGTCGTCTTCAAGGTCAGTGTTGGCATTTTCGACCGGTGCACGTGAGAGACAGTCGGCGTCGGTGTGTTTCCGCCCAGATTTGTGGACGATGGTGACATCGAAATCTTGTAGCCGAAGGCTCCATCGTGCTAGACGACCTGAGGGATCTTTGAGATTTGCGAGCCAACAAAGGGAATGGTGGTCGCTAACTACCCTGAATGGGCGGCCATACAAGTATGGGCGGAACTTTGTTATGGCCCAGACAACAGCGAGGCATTCCTTCTCGGTTGCAGAATAGTTTTTCTCCGCTGGGGATAACGTTCTGCTCGCATAAGCGATCACGCGCTCTACGCCATTATGCCACTGAACTAATACCGCTCCTAGTCCAACGTTGCTGGCGTCAGTGTGTAATTCCGTGTCAGCGCTTTCGTCAAAATGACCCAGTACAGGTGGAGCCTGGAGGAGGTTTCTGAGCGTGTCGAACGCATGACACTGATCGGGACCCCATACAAACGAGACACCGTCTTTTGTAAGCTTGTTGAGGGGTTCAGCAATCTTCGAAAAGTTTTTGACAAAGCGCCTGTAATACGCACAGAGCCCCAGAAATCGGTGAAGGTCGCGCTTATTTGTGGGCACGGGAAAGGCGGCAACAGCACGGGTTTTCTACGGGTCTGGGCGGATGCCGGCATGGCTCACAACGTGACCAAGGAACTTCAGTTCTTCGTATCCAAAATGACATTTCTCGGGTTTGAGAGAAAGCCCCGCTGTTCTGATTGCCTGAAGTACTGCCTGAAGGCGTTGGACGTGTTGTTCAAACGTGTCTGCAAAGACCACGACGTCATCAAGGTAAACAAGACATGATTGCCATTTGAGCCCTGTGAGAACCGTATCCATCATTCTTTGGAAAGTAGCTGGCGCTGAGCATAGACCGAAAGGCAACACTTTAAACTCGTACAGGCCGTCGGGAGTAATAAACGCCGTCTTTTCGCGGTCGCGCTCATCCACTGCGATTTGCCAGTAGCCGCTACGTAAATCCATGGAAGAAAAATATTTAGCGTTGCGTATACGGTCCAACGAGTCATCTATCCGGGGTAGAGGATAAACGTCCTTTTTGGTGACCTTGTTCAGTTTACGGTAATCAACGCAAAAACGCAACGTACCGTCCTTCTTCTTTACTAGCACAACTGGCGAAGCCCAGGGACTGGTTGATGGCTGGATGACGTCGTCCTGAAGCATCTGCAGGACTTGGTCATGTATAGCGTCTTGCTCTTTTTGCGACACCCTATAGGCGTGTTGTCGGATGGGTCTCTCGGTGGGTTCCGTGATGATACGGTGCTGAGCAAGTGGTGTCTGTTTAACCCTTGACGTAGTGGCAAAGCAGTCTTGAAATGAGCCGAGTAAACGCAAAAGGCTTTCTCGTTGAGACGAAGGTAGTTTCTCGTTTACGTCGAGAGTGCTCGTGAACGCCTCGTCAGGGTGGCAATTCGATGAAAATAAAGCTAACGTGGGCGAACCATCGGCATCGTCAAGTTCTTCACAATATGCAATGGCAGTGTGTCTCGTTAGGTGGCGATATTCGTCGCTGAAGTTCGTGACCAGCAGGTGAACATGCCTATTGCTAGGCTGAATGATTCCTTGGGCAACACAGATTTGTCGTGAAATAAGGAGAGACAAATTGGCCTCTGCAATTACCGCGTCAGACATGTCCTGTCCCAATTCTACTTCGACAAAGAGGCTGCTTCGAGGTGGGAGAGTCAGAGAATCGTCGGTAACACGAAGTGCTCTTTTCCGGAATTGTGTACTGTCAGTTGCAGCGCAAAAAGGATCCTCGAACGACACAAGTAATTCACGTAGGTCGATGACGGCGCCGTATTCACGAAGGAAGTCCATTCCTAGAATGACTGGCCGAGAGCACACGCGCAATACGAGGAAAGAGCCTGCAAATGTCGACGTACGTATACGAATGCGTGCCGTGCACATACCGGTAGGCATCACCAGATGGCCCCCTGCCGTGCGCAACTGCGGTCCTTGCCATGGTGTGGTAACCTTCCTCAGTTCAGATGCCAGTGCGGCGCTTATTACGGAATAGTCGGCCCCGGTGTCGACGAGGGCGTTGGCAGCATGATTGTCGACGAAGACGGCGATTTCGGCAGAAACGATCTTTCTGCTGTCAGAGAACACTGCAGAACCGGAATGGTCCTTGTCTGGTCGTTGCGTCGAATGAGGGTCTTTTGCAGTTCGCCGGGCCGCGACTTCACCCCCAGAAGTCGCCGTTCCTAGTTTCCCCTGCGGGGACTTGGTGACCGGCTCCTGAAAGGAGCGGAAGACGATGTGGGCAAACTGGGTGACGTAGACCGGCGAGGCGATGGTGATCTTGACTGGTGGTGCTGAACAGTCGAAGGTGTTCGCTGGCCCGTGAGATAGGCTTCGATTTCGCGGGGGGCTCACCGTAGCGCGGGCATCGAGCTTCAGGATGGAAGCCGCGGAGACCTAGTTGCCGGTATTGACAGTTCCTGTATACGTGACCCGCTTCGCCGCAGTGATAGCAGAGCGGACGGTTATCCGAGGTGCGCCACGTGCTTGCCTTGCTACCACTTTGTCTTGAGGTAGACTGCAGATGGGTGGGTGTGCTCGGGAACCTTGAGCCGTGAGGCGGGCTCGAAGCAGTGGTGTGGAATGACTGCATAGCCTGGTACCTGGGCCGCATAGCAGGATCTGTAGCCGGTGGCGCAGGGGATCGCAATGCCGCTGCGTATGTCAGGACTGGCGCCTCGGGAATCGGTGGTGTGATTGGGGTCAGGGGTGTGACGGCCTGCCGGACTTCTTGTCTGATTACATCCGCGAGGGCAGACACAGGTTGATGGGATCCCACCGCCTGAAGCTGTCGCAGTTCGTCCCGAACAATACTTCGAATGAAGTCTGCGAGGGCCTGTCTCTCGCTGTCAGAGCCGATAGAGCATGCGGTGGCCGGGATCTGGCGTTCGTATTGTGATGACCGCTGCTGCAGCGTACGTTCCATTGTGTTCGCCTCACTGATGAACTGGGCGACTGTCGTTGGTGGATTGCGCACGAGCCCAGCGAAAAGCTGTTCTTTTACTCCACGCATCAAATTCCTCACCTTCTTTTCCTCGGGCATGGCGGGGTCCGCGCGCTTGAAGAGCCGAAGCATGTCCTCGACAAACATGGATACTCGTTCGTTCGGCCGCTGGTTTCTGCAGGATATGGCTTGTTCGGCCCTCTCCTTCCTCTCGGTGTTCTGAAAGGCGTCACGGAGCTGACGGCTAAACTCTTGCCAGGTTGCAAAGGAGCCCTCGTGGTTCTCGTACCATGTCTTCGCAGAATCCTCCAAGTAAAAGTAAACTCTGCGCAGCTTGCGAACATCGTCCCATTCGTTGATACAGGCAACCCGATCAAAGTGGTCGAGCCAGTCATCAACATCCTCGAAGATATCTCCATGGAACGGCTTTGGTGTCTGTGGCGCATGAAAAACATGGGCGAGAAGAGAACCACGGGCATCGCTGGTTTGGACCGCCTGGCTTGTCATCGAAGTTGCCATCTTTCTGGGTGTCGATGTCAAGGGACCAAATTCAGGGGGTAACCCACGCAAGCGGTGGCTGCTTCTTGCTCTGGGAGATGTAGCTGTCTCCACGATGGCCGACACAGCCGAAGTACACGTACCCAGCACTTCCACCAGTAATGTCGCGAGCAAAAACAAGATCTGCAGCCAGGAGTTCACCCGAACCGGAGCAACCAAAAACGTTCTCTTCTTCTTCGTAGCCCAAAACGGGTATGAGCCACAGCGGCTCGTTCATCAATGGTGGCAATATGCCACAAAAAGCAAAAGACAAATTTAAATACTACACAGGATCAAAAGCAGATATAGACAACCCAAAAATTGAAGACCTTTAAGGGTTTTTGAAGAGAGATGTTCTAATGCGTCGGCTGTGATAGACCGGTTCCTGTTTTTTTCCATATTCTTCTGAGTCTGACAGTCCCTATCACTCTCCTAAGATTCGTACTCCACCCGTAACGACCTGGAAGCTCCCGTCCACCTGAACAAATGCGTCAAGTGAACTTCTAGGCACGTTGCACCGTACCAACTCATGACACGAAATGTCACCGCCAGATGCACTCGACGCAACATCTGTGGCGGCTGTGGCAAGTAGTACTTCTTCAGCCTCTGTAGAGGGAACTGCAGACCCTGTTCCTATTGTAGCGAAGATGAATGCTACTCCATGAGGCTGTGGGTACTTGCCAGGACGAGAAGAGGATGACGTTTCGCTCTCTCGGCGTTTAGGTGGGAGCCGCCATTACGATGCCAGTTCAAGCAGCTGCTATTTTGTCTGAGAAATAAGTGCTGCTTCCAAACGCCTTATTCTAATTGGTTTAGGTGCTTGGTATCGATAATCCTGGAACTTCGAAATCGTACGCTGCATCTAGTTGCTACGATGTCCATTGATAAAAATCAGCAGGCTGCTGCCTCGGTTTCAACTCCTCTGGCTCGTGTCTGTCCCAGCCCCATTAAGCTGCGTGACCCGCCTACCTTCAGCGGCACTGATGACAAAGACGTGGAAGATTGTCTGGACGAATACGACCCGTTGAGCAAGCACAACAAATGGAATGATACACACAAGCTCACCGTCGTGGAATGATACACACAAACTCATCGTCATTCAATTCTATTTAAGCAACGTCGCCAGTTTGTGGTACCGCAACCACGAAGAGGCCTTCCAACCTGGTCAACCTTCAGAACGGCGTTCGCTGATTTGTCCGGCCGTCCAGCGCTTCACAAGCTACGTGCTGAAAAAACGCTTGCGTGCTCGTGCCCAGCAAACTGGCGAGAATTACACTAGCTGCATTGAAGATGTGCTGGACCTTTGCCGGGACGTCAACCCGGCCACGGCGGAAGCCGAGACGATCAAGCACATCCTGGGAGGCGTTACTGACGATGCATTTGTGATGCTCATCGCTTTGAACCTGCAAACGGTTGAGGAAGTCATTCAACTTTGTCGAAGTTACGATGAGCTACGGAAACAGCGTGAATCTACTCGTCGCGCCATTGCGTAATGTGCCACGATTTCCGGTTTAACGTCGGACGACCACAAGACCTTGCTCCTCGAGATCAAGCAGTTTGTACGCGAAGTGATCAAACGCCAGCTGCCCATAGCGCCGTATACCTTTGACGGTGCACTATATATCTTGCCGACGCTGATACAGCCAGTCATTCGGAAGCAAGTGTCCGAGGTGATACCCGCACCCAGTGTACCAGCTGTGACTGTTCCGCTGTCCTACGCCGAAGCATTGAACGTGCCACGACGTTTGCCTGCCGTGAACAACTACGTCTCCGCGCGCCCTAACGCCAAACCACCTGAACGTGGGATCCGACTGGCCACCCGTTCGCCCGACCAACGCCACACACTCAGAACCCATGGTGCACTCTAGACAACAGCCCCATATGATTTGACTGTAGTTTTGCTGGTCACGTAGCACGATTTGTCGACGGCGTGAGTTTCTTCTGCGTAACGACGTATGGTACAAAGCCTACAATTTTGCACCTCGACCTGAGCCTGCTTCAACGGGCCCGCCTGCCGCTATGGACATGTGTCCCCCTTGTCGCAACTCCAATAGACAATGGTCGTCTTCACCACATCACCGTTCCGTTTCCCCTATGCTACGTCGTCCTCGCCCTGTCCCCGAGGAATAAGGGGAGCAGCAGTTTTGGAGGCAAAAACTGCGAAGCGTTTGAAATTTAGAAGACTGGTTTTCGTCGCCTAATGCCGTTGCTGTCTCTGTTGAAGGTATACCTGTTTTCGCATGGGTCGTTACTGGCGCCGCAGTGTCTGTATAGACTGAGAAACGTCGCCGTAGGCTAAAAAAGTAACAACACTCATTCAAGACTTCAGTTTGAGTACAGCGAGTGGCCAACAACTTCGTCCTTTCGCCACGGGCATAGCCAGCGTCTTTATTCAAGACGTCATTTATGTCATCGAGTTCGCTGTGCTGCAACAGTATTCCCGTGACCTTATACTTGGCTGGACTTTCTCTCTGATCATCATGCTGTTATTGATTGTGCTTGGTCCGAAGCCGAATCCTCGCCGTTATGTCGCTCATATTCCATTGGCTCGCCCCCTTCAAGTGTAAAAGTTTTGTTGCCGCCGATACATTGATACCCCCTTTCTCATCTGCGCTAGTACAACCATCTGCAACCGCTGTCTAACGCAAGTTCTTTCTTCTTCATTTCGCCATTCTCTCTATTTCCGATAGGTCAGGTGAAATTTATGTAACTAATCCATTTTCCTTGCCTTCCGCATTACTGCGAAGAGATTGCGTAGGCCTTGCCGATGATGTTGCCTTGAGTGCACAGCTCTTTCCGGAGTATTCGACGCCGCATCCAATTAGTACCCTTGCTTGCTCCGCATTACCCTCGGAATCGTCATTCACTAACGCACTCTATCGCTGCCCCGACCACAACTTTATGGCCCAGCTGTGCGCGGTCATCATCACCTTCCTCTAGGGCTTCCACACAAGCTTCGACCACCACAACAAAGTTTGAGTCCTTCTTTCCGTATGTCTCATCGAATCGACACTGGGATTCACGCACCTTTACGTCAGCGTCCATACTCTGTGACAGTGTCTCAAAGTCAAATCATCGCCGAACAAGTTCACAACATGTTGAAGCGCGGCGTTACTGAGACCTAGAACAGCCCCCGGTTGTTCATTGAGCATTCCCGGTTGTTCTATTGAAGAAAAAAGATGGCTTAATAAGATTTTGCGTCGACTACCACCGGTTGAACTAAATCCCCCGCAAAGATGTTTACCCGCTAAGACGCATTGACGACGCCCTCGACTGCTTACAAGGAGCCACGTTCTTCTCGTCGCTAGAACTTCACTCCGGTTATTGACAGGCTTCGATGGCTGAGGCTGACCCCGCCCTCCCCAAAACAGCTTTCGTCACCCGAGATCGCCTATATCAGTTTAAAGTTATGTCATTCGGGCTATGCCACGCGTCTGGCACTTTCGAGAGCATGATTTGCCACATACTCTCTGGACTCGAATGGCAGACATGCCTGTGCTACCTAAACAATATTATCATACTTTCGAGCGACATCCAACCACGACTTTTCCGGGTAGTCACCGGCATGTGACGATGCCTTTAGCACTCTCCGGCGTCTTTTTACGTCACTTTCAATACTGCGACATTTTGATCCGCTTGCCTCTACACAAATCCACGTGGATGCTAGTGGTGGCGGTCTCAGTGCTGTGCTTGCCCATCGTAAACCAGGATTCGAAGAGTACGTCGTCTCTTATGCCAGTCGTGCATTGACCAAAGCGGAAGCCAACTACTCAGTTACAGAAAAAGAGTGCTTAGCCGTTGTATGGGCCATAGGCAAGTTTAGACCCCCATCTCTACGGTCGCCCATTCACTGTGGTTAAAGAACAGCATGACTTATGCTGACTTTCTTCGTGAAAAAAAATCCAACCAGCCGACTCGCCTGTTGGGCATTTCGACTCTAGGAGTACAACATCTACGTTATCTACAGATCTGGGCGCAGACATTCCGACGCCGATGTTTTGTCCGGATCACCCCAACCACATAATGACGGGTCGCCGTCATCACAAATCCATGATGTTTCTGTACTTTGTGTCGGTGACATGCGTCCGGAGTAACAGAACGATCCCTGCATCGCATCACTTCAAAACTTACTGAGTCTTCCTCCTTTGCAAAACATCCCTGGCGGTATGCATCGTAAAGTACAGCACTTCGTTTTCCGCGATGGTCTTATATACCGAAGAAATTACCTCTCTCAAGAACGCCTATGGCTTCTGGTTATCCCCAGAATTCTCTGCTCGGACATATGCGCTTTATTTCACGCATGCTGACGCATGCTGGCGTGTTAAAATGTTGCACCTGCCTGTCACACCGCTACTACTGGCATGGAATGTATCGCTTCGTTCACCGCTACTTCAAGTCCTGTGTCGCTTGCCAGCACCGGAAGAATCTAACACCACGTTCTTCAGCTCCACTGCAGCCCTTACCTTGCCCTGCCAGACCGTTTGACCGCGTTGGTATCCATCTCTATGGACCCCTCCAACTCCCACTTTCTGGAAAGCATTGAATAATTGTCGCCAGTGATTATCTTACCCTCTATACAGAAACTTCACCATTACGATAATTATAGCACAAGAACAGAACGACGACAAAGTGACGAGAAGGACACAAAGGTCACGTCCCGTTGTCATTGATTGTTCTAGCGCTAATACTACCGTCATGTCATACTAACTAGCCTAAGCTGCCACGCTTATAAATTCACTGTTACCTTCGGAGTCGCCTTGTGACGTTGGTTTTTTAATAGCACATCGCATGATCCTACGCCATAGTGCTCCGCGTGAGCTCCTCAGCGACCGAGGGCACGTGTTTCAGTCGGACGCAGTTGAATCTCTTTTCAAGCAACGCCAAGTGATTCATCAGACTACCACCGCGTGCCATCCTGAAACCAATGAAATTACAGAACAATTCAACAGATCATTAAGGAATATGCCATCAAAGCACGTTGACCACTCCAACTGCGACTATATTCTCACTTTTGTGGTGTACGCCCATATTACCACTGTATAGACAACAACTGGATTTGCTCTGTACTTTATGATTTATAGTTGTTAGCCCTCCTGCATAATAGATACCATCCTTTCATACCGCCCTGATGTTGCTTAGTCGACCCCGATGTCAAAACCTGCTAAATACGCGGAAGAGTGTCGCCAGCTGGCCCGCTCTCTGAGTACTGCTAATCACCAACGCCAAAAGCACCACTGTGTATATTCTACGCTTCCTTCATCTGACGCCCCGCCGCGGTGGTCTAGTGGCTAAGGTACTCGGCTGCTGACCCGCAGGGCGCGGGTTCGAATCCCGGCTGCAGCGGCTGCATTTCCGATGGAGGCGGAAATGTTGTAGGCCCGTGTGCTCAGATTTGGGTGCACGTTAAAGAACCCCAGGTGGTCTAAATTTCCGGAGCCCTCCACTACGGCGTCTCTCATAATCATATAGTGATTTTGGGACGGTAAACCCCACATATCAATCAATTCCTTCATCTGACGCTCCTGATTACCTTGTCTGGCTCTGGAACTCTTCAAACAGCACTTGTCTCAATACAAAACTTCTATTCAAATATCACGGGCGCTTCCATGTGGTCAAACAAACGTTTCCGTGAACTACCTGGTGCAGCTTTTTGTGCAATCTTTTAATCAACAATGTTGGGGACGTGAGACTGTTCACATAGACTGAATCAAACCGTACTTCGACCCGTCTGTCGTCCGGTGCTATTACGTTGCCAGAATGGCTGTTTTCTGGGGGGGGGGGAACTGTAGTGAAGAAGATGAATGCCACTCGAGGAGACAGTGGGTACTTGCCAGGACGAGAAGAGGATGACGTTTCGCTTTCTCGGCATTTAGGCTGGATCTGCCATTACGACGCCAGTTCAAGAGGCTGCTGTTTTGTCTGAAAAATAAGTGCCGCTTCCAAACGCCTTATTTTACTATAAACAATCAACGGCACAATAAAAAGCACAGCTTTACAGTAGCAATCATGGTTTTCCCTATAGCAATCAAGGTTCTTCACAGTAGCAATCATGCTTCTCCACACCACATCCTCACCTGAGCTGAGAATTCATAAAACATGTCGCACATGCACCATAATATATTGAAATGCTCGCGGGCTAGGCTCAATGCTTTTGCATTTCCGACAGCTGTTGCTAGCGTACCATTTCGCTTTCATCGTCATGTCTGAATCAATCAATCAATCAATCAATGAAGCTTTATTTTCATAAATAGATATATGCAATTACAGGGATTATTTGGACCGATAGCCTAAAGTGGCTAGTGGACGGTCCAATACAATGTGCAACATAAAAAAGTGTACAGGTCAGCTCTGAGGTAACAACATAAAAAAAACAATCATGTGATACAGATAACACAGTAATACATTTTTTCTTGCAGATATGCATACTTATTAGCTTGCAGCTAGTTTCTATACATAGGCACTTATTAAAAAAATACAATGAAAATCGAATCACACACACATGCTTACATGTCTTGACTCCACAGAAAAAATGATTTACATGCCATGCTGAAATTACGTGCCGTTTTAACCTCTAGGGGGACCGTGTTCCATATTTTTGTTCCACTAAACTGTATCAGTCTTTCTCCGTAAACATTAAAACATTTGGGCAGATTGAAATTACCATTCGAAGCATGTCGCGTATTGCGTTTAGGAATTGAAAAAAGATCAGCAGGCAAAGGTGAATTTCTATTAATTATGTTATTTACTGAAACAGCAATTTTGTAGCTCACGCAACATCGGAACCGAGAGAATGCGTTGTGATTGGAAAATATTACTTACTGATTCACCTTGGCTTATGATTTTCAGTGTACGCTTTTGAAGTCGTTCAAGAGTTTTTAGATAACTGTTGTACGTCACACCCCACGATTCCAGACAGTAACTTATGTGACAATGACACAATGAAAAGTAGAGTGTGCGGAGTATAGCTTGTGGAAAATATTGGCGAGCTTTTATTAGAGAATAGCAGCCATAGGCTAGCTTTGCGCACACACTTTGTACTTGCTCATGCCAGTGTAAGTGTTCATCAAAAGTGACGCCTAAATATTTAAAACAAGGAACTTGTTGAATAGGAGTGTTGTTTATTGTTAGGTTAAGAGATTCAGCGTCAATATGTTTCCTACGAGAGTGAAACACCATATACTTTGTTTTAGTACAGTTAACAGTCAGCTGATTCCTGGCAAACCATTCCGAAATGTTCGATAAATCGGTCATCGCGTCATTTTGTAAATCTGCTAAGGAGTGTCCTGTGAAAACTAAAACAGTGTCGTCCGCGTACATCAGTGCCCTTGACCTCTGTAGGGATCGCGGGACATCATTAATATAAAGAGAGAACAATATAGGGCCCAAAACTGAACCCTGTGGCACCCCGCATTTAATATAACCGTAGGATGATTTGATGTCACCAATGACTACCTTTTGTTTGCGTGCCGATAGATAACTAGAAAAAAAATCAAGCGAGTTACCTTTTATCCCATAAGAATGCATTTTTTCCAGTAAAATGGAATGACTAATAGTATCAAATGCCTTTCGTATGTCTAAAAATACTGCTATTGCTATGTTGTTTTCATGTAGCGCGGAATTAATATATTGCGTAAGCATCGAAACAGCAGTTGAAGTGGACCTGTTTGCAACAAAGCCGTGTTGCTGGGGACAAAGTACATTCTGTTCACCCAGGAAGCGCCTTAATTGCGACGAAATTAGTTTTTCAAGCGTAGTGTTGATACTACTCAGAACAGATATTGGTCTGTAGCTGTCCGGAAGATTCCGATCACCAGATTTGTACACTGGTATTACTTTGGCGGTCTTAAGTATACTAGGATAAGTTTTAGAGGAAAATGCATGATTAAATATATGGCATAAGGGACCACACAATACATCAATATTCTCCTTTAAAATCCTTGATGATATGGCGTCATGGCCAGCTGCCTTGTTCCCTGGTAACTTATTAATTACTTGTCGGATGTCATCCTCAGTTACATCACATAAATCAAAATTATTGGTAACAGTACAGGGTGCATTTAAATTCTGCATATGAGTAGGGAACTTCCTCGCAAGGCTGAGACCAATATTAGTAAAGTAATCGTTAAAGTTGTCGGCCACCTTCACGAGTTGGATTATCAGGTGTAATGCGTTCTTTGCTACCCATGCCAGTGACGTCTTTAACAATCTGCCATATTTTCTTCGTGTTACCATCATTTTTTTTCACTAGGTTGGTATAGTAGCACTTCTTGGATTTTCTTATCATTGCTACTGACTTGTTTCTGTAAAGCTTAAAATTTTGATGGTAGTATTCATTGCTCCTGTTATTTTTCCATTTGTCGTAGTAAAAATCTTTCAGCTTCAAAACCTCAAGTATATTTCTATTCATCCATGGACATATGGCATGGTCATAATTTCGGCGGCGAACAGCTACGCGTTGATCGTTCAATGACATCCATAATGCATTTTACAATGTTATCACACTCGACGTCCACGTCTTCATCATAGAGGGCATCAAAATTCGTTCCTTGTAGTAGTTTTTGCACGGAATTATAGTCGACACGTGTTGTTCGTTTAATGGCAGGTATGGCAGGAGCACAAATGTATTTCTGGGGTAAAAATAGAAAGGTGGGATTGTGATCCGCAATAGCAACAGTGTATACGCCTGCCGATACATCCAGGTCAGCGTTACACAACACGTGATCAATAATCGACTCCGAGTGGTCTGTTATGCGAGTGGGTGATGAAATAACATTTCTCAGATTAACTGATTGTAGCAAAAACACGTAATCATCACATGTATCTCCAGACACGTCTATGTTAATATCACCGCAGACAATAATAAGTGCTTTAGAGGCCACAATGGGTATCATGGTACTTTCCATCACAGTAATGAAGTCAGCCACACTGGAAATTGGTGGACGATATATTACACCGATGATGACACCATTCTGAAGATGAATAAAAAGAGTCTCTGCCGATGAACTGCAGCATGAGCTATTGCTAAGGTGAACGAAACTAAAGCAGTCTTTGATAAATAGCGCCACACCCCCTCCTCGTGTAGCACTATTTCTAGGTTGCGAAAGCATGACGTAGCCGGGTAAATGAACTGATTCGCTTTCTCGAAGCCAAGTTTCAGTTATAGCGATGACATCATATTTAAACGAGTGCTGTGATAAGTACGAAAGCAGATGATCGAAGTTCTTTTTTATGCTGCGAATATTACAATGTAATACTGCGAAATGATCCTGCTGCAGCCATATGTTTTCAACCTCAGAAAAGAAAACGCCATTTAAAAGTATAGGAAACTCCAGGTTACAGAAACAAGCAGGCAATCCTCAAACAACTTTGGAAAGATCCTCAGCACATGTGACGTGAAGCACACGTGAATTATCCGCCTTCCGCATCAAAATCTTTCCACCAGTTACCCAGGTGTACTTCCACTTTTTTTCCCGCTTTGTCTTTAGAGCGGCTGTTAGCAATTCCTTGTTTGCCGGACACAAGTGCTCATTTATGTACACTGGAGATGCGATGCCCTGAAAACCTAAAGCTGTCGTGTTAAGTCGTTGCTTCTTAGCAGTCTTCAGAACATTATCTTTCACAGCTCTCGAAAGAAACCTAACTATGATGTTAGGTGTTGACGCGTTCCTTGATGGCACTCGGTTGCACGACGTCTATATCTGTTTCTTTGATTTCAACTTTCAGGTAGCTGGCAAGCTGTTGCATTGTGGAGACCAAGTTTTCCCCCTCCATCACAGGAACTCCCTTTATTTCTAGGTTATTCTGTCTACTATATTGTTGCTGAGCAGTGAGTTCCTGTTTTATTTCCTTAATATTCTTGACGAGGCGACTGTTTTCGCTTTTAATCGCGTGGTTTTCTGCTCGCACCGCAGCAAGTTCTTTCTTTGTTTCGCCAAGTTCCACCCTGAATTGCTCAAATTGCTCATTCATGAAGTTGATTGACTGTCTAAGAGTTTGTAGTTTCGCTTTCAATAACCTTTGTGATGTCTTTCTTTAGCTCATCATGTTTGGTATCAATTCTAGCAGAAAAATCTGACAAGGCCTTAACTAGTTCCTTCACAGTAGTGGGCGGCTTATCACCCATAATACCCGTCATTCACTGAGCAGTCCAGGAACCAAGAAGCCAAAGTACAAGTCGTTCACGTACCTGCGTAAAGCAAGGTAAATTTTTAGCTGTCGTTCAGCCTCGTTGCTGCCTGGACTGCCCGTGAAATGACGGCTGACCCTCGCTGGAGCGGTGGTTTTATAGCAGAGCTGTGACGTATTTCAGGGGGCGTTGTTCCCGGTTCTGCCCACTTGATTCCTAGTAGCGCTGACCGCTTCCGAAGACACCTTGCCCGCTTCCACCACCAGCGTTCTCTTACGGGCGCTGCGTTCTTGTAAATGCTACGGCTCTCTTGCTGCCTGGACTGCCCGTGAAATGACGGCTGATCCTCGCTGCCACCACCAGCGTTTCCACCACCAGCGTTCTCTTACGGGCGCTGCGTTCTTGTAAATGCTACGGCTCTCTTGCTGCCTGGACTGCCCGGTGAAATTTCATATTGATAAACTAGAAAACTTTGACACTGCTTTGTTAACTGCCACGTCTTTTCTACTTTATGACAATGGGCAGAAATTGAATTAGCCAGCACGATTTTTACATGAAACACCACAGAAACAATTGGAATTTTTATTGTTGTTATTCTTGAGGTACACTAACTTTTATATTTTGGGAAACGAAGGAATGTGGACAACTGGTCACTATGTTAGTCCAAAGTAAACAAAAAGAAAAACAATTGTTATATCTATTGTGCTCCTACTGTCTCGATTACTGTTAAAAAGGAGGCATAGTTAAAAGCAACTGTTGAGCGGAAGAATGGACACGTAATAAAACAAGGAGTAATATACATTTCTTGGTTTACGGTAGAATGGCTTTCTTTCTTCATCTCAGAAGTTTTACGCAAGAAAGCTTTACTTTCACCATCTTGAAGAAATAAGCATCATGAAGGAAAACTCGGACGAGCCAGAGATGACAGACAACCTCTCTTACTGTCAAGTGAATTTTCATTACTGAACCAAGCAAAGTAAATGATTTCTAGAATGATGGCCTATTCGAAAAGTAGCTCTGAGACCCTGGCGTGCCTCTGTGCTAGAATATTTGATTGACATGCTGAATACTGGTGTTCGATTCCTGCCAGGACCCTGACATTTATTCTTTGCATTGATTAATTGGACCAACGCTACCGATGTCACCTTTTTGTCAACGCTTTGCGTGTTAAAGCTATCCACGTCTTTCACACTATTCCTGGGTAGATATAAACAGTCAGCCACTTATGGCACATACCCGCACACAGGTATGTGTCACACGTCTGGCAGAAAGGGTATGACGACATACGCGACGGGATAATGACATTACTCATGCTATGACCAGCAAGTCCTATTGGTCAATCTTACCCTCTCATACCAATTTTGCTTGACCCCAAGTTAAGAGAAATATCACGAGAGCACCCAGACGTAGACGGCTACATAGATAGATAGATAGATAGATAGATAGATAGATAGATAGATAGATAGATAGATAGATGCTCACAGTCTCTGCACTACGCAAACAAATGCTTCCCATTTAATGCCTTCAAGAACGAGCTTTGTGTCAAAAAACAATGTGGTATATTTGCGCCGGTTATGAAAAAAAACACCATGTGGCGAACACGTAGGCGCTAGTGCCCAGTCAACGTGTCAAGAGTGCGTGACGTCAGCATGAATGTCGCG
>WOVY01013576.1:0-72064 GCA_013436015.1 Rhipicephalus annulatus
TTTAACACAATAATAATGAGATATAACAGACAGTAATGCCAAGGAATGTACAGGGGAAGTTATTAAAACAATTAATCAGCTGCCCGCTCATAATAAGTTCACGTGCTACGTGACGCCAAACATGCGCATAAGAGTGTTTTCACACTCGTTGTTTGGCTTATAGATGGCGCTGACTGTCGCTCCTACTTCTAAATTCACAGATAAACCTAAAAAAGTGGATGGAGGGAGGGCCGCTGTGATAGCTCAGTGGTTAGAGCATCAAACGCGTAATTCGAAGGTCGTAGGTTCGATTCCTGCTCACAGTTGGTAATTTTTTTCATCCACTTTTCTTTCTTCTTATTTACATTCCATTGGTTTTAATAACTTCCCCTGTACATTCCTTGGCATTACTGTCTGTTATATCTCATTATTATTGTGTTAAAACACGGAAAAACGTGCCCTTAGGTATACACTTCTTTCCCTTATATATACATACATATATATGTATATATATATATATATATATATATATATATATATATATGTGTGTGTGTGTGTGTGTGTGGGGTGTGTGTGTGTGTGTGTGTGTGTGCGTATAAGCTCAATATTGTTAGTATACCTTTTTCCTTATTGAATCGTTGTCATTTATGCCTACCTATTTCACTTACTTATCTGCTGTGAGTTGAGTTTTTTTTTTCCTTGCTGTTTTACATTGCTTCCGTCATGTATATCCCCACTCCCCTCTGTAATGCCCTCGGGCCCTGAGGGTACAATAAATGAATAAATAAATAAATAAATAAATAAATAAATTCCGATGGGTGCCTGAATGAGAACTGCAAAAACGTAGACAACACGCCTTATATAAAATGTAAAGCTAGAGAGCATAACGTACCCCTGCGAGAGAAACATATGCGGTGAATATCCTTGAAGAGCTAGCTGGCAGGCAGTTAGTTGGTACTGAAGTAGCCCCGTCGAATGTGCTGCTGCTTTTATGCCAACTATCCAATCGCTAAATAAAGCTCAATAATAGTTGATGTGACAGCGCCTAGCTGCTGTATTTTATGTTAACGAAGGCATTCTGTATTTTCAATTCTTTATGATTGAGTACCTCACGCCATTCTTTCCAATTTAAATGACAAAGGTAGGTCATGCATAGCGCGGGTGTCATTTTATGCATAGGAGAACAGATCGGTTAAGCGAGAACGTTTTTGCCGTTACTTATCGCGAGAGACAATTTTTAGAGGCAATGTTATGATTTTCGTATCAGTACGGTCCTTATATAGGATTAATGTGGTTCTTTTGCTGCAGGACATATTTGGAAACCTAATAATAAGCAGGTTTTTAGAACGTCGTATGTGTTATTACGGTGACCATCAAACGATTTCAGTTGCATGTTCGAGCTTGTCGTGTTCACTTCGAAATATGTGTCCTCTAACCTCTCTTGCACCAAGCGCAGTCTTTTATTTTAAAGGCCTCGCCTAATAGGATCCCCCCCCCCCCATATTGCGGATACCTTTGTGCAGACGAGTGGTGGAGCAGTGTCATCATATAGCCTCTGAAGAAGAAAACGCATCGTTGGCAAGCAACATTTTTTACACACCGGCTTCTTGGAAAATCCCCCTTAGTGGGTGAGAGCCACAAAAGAAAGGAACAAGCAAGCAAGCAAACATCGCCACCGCTTGGGTACTAGGTTCTGGGCTTCTCGCGCTCGCCTCATGCTGATCGTCGCCGGCATCTGCTTGACCGTTGCTCTGTCCCGGTAGTGTTTTCATCGTAGGGCCACCGTCGCAGCACACGTCCATAAACCCCTTTTCAATTGATAGAGGGTGCTGACATTCCCCGTCGCCTGAACCTGGGTGCTGCCATTCGCCGTCACCTAAACCTGGAGCTGCGCAGCCGAACGCTGCCACTATCACGGCCACCAACAACGTGCAACCTGGCTCTTCCACTCTAGCCTCCAGCAACCCCGGCGTTCTTTGTTTGCGAGAACCTACGGTCTTTAGCGGAGCTGATGAGACCAACCTGGAAGACTGGTTCACTAACTACGAACTGGTGAGCGCAAGGAACAAGTGGGATGACGCGAATAAGTTGACTAATGTCATCTTTTACCTCGCTGACGTGGGCGAAATGTGGTATAACAACCACAAAAACGACATTACGACGTGGCCCATCTTCAAAACGTCATTTTCTGACGTTTTTGGCCGACCAGCTGTCCGCAAGTTCATAGCCGAACAACGCTTGCGGACTCGCACACAGAAGCCAACGGAATCATTCACCAGTTACATCGAAAGACATTATTGGTCTTTGCAACCATGTGAACACTACCATACCCGAGTCGGAGAAGATTCGGCACATCCTCAAAGGGAAAAAATAGCGGCGCATTTCACATGCTCCTAGCCCGCGATCCTGCCACCGTTGCGGAACTTGTCATTTTATGTCAAAGTTTCGACGAGTTGGGGAAGCAGCACGCCCTGACTCGGCCATTTTTCTCACACGCCCACTCGCTTTCCAGTCTTACTTCTGTTCCCGATCACTCAACTACTGTACGAGAGATTGAAGATTTTGTGCGTGAAGAAGTAGCTTGGCAACTGCCGTTGATTCCCATCACGCAGCAGCCGCCGTCCTCTCGTCTGCCCTCATCACTCCGAGACGTAATTGCCGAAGAGTTAGCTCAGGCTGTTCCCGTCGCTGCCCACCAGCAGTCTGTGGCCATGCCTGTACACCATGCGCCGGCTATGGAGCCCGTGTTCGTGCCTCTTACGTATGCCCAGGTGGTACGCAGCAGACACCGCCAGCAGCATTTGCCACCCATGTCATCAGTTGCTCCCCACTCCGCCCCTTTTTCGACACCTTAGGCCACACCACGAGTCAGCAATTCCTGGGGCACTCTTGACAATCGGGCGATCTGCTACGCCTGCTGTACTCCAGGACACGTGACACGATATTGTCGCCGTCGCTTCCAACCACTCCACGACGCTACTCGGCCGTTGCTGTATGACTCACAGCCCATGCATCTACCTGCTCCCTATTCCTCACCGCAGTATGCTACACTAACCTTCCCGAGTCTCAGTCACCCCAGTTTCCATCTCAGACTCACTCTCCCCACTCCCCGTCTCCTCGCAGGCGATCACTGTCCCTAATGCGTCCCCAACCCGCTTCCTCCAACCGTGAAAACTGAACGCCGCAGTTACAGAGGCAAGAACTGCGCCGTCGTCGAAATGTTCAAGTCCTCGCACTTCACCTGCTTATGTCGTTGCCATATCTCTCGATGGTGTTTCTACCTTTGCCCTCGTCGACACAGAGCTGCCGTTTCTGTTATAGCCCACCAGCTATGCCGCTTTCTACGCAAAGTGACCATGCCGCTCTGTGGACTATCGCTTCTTACGGCTAGCGCACAGCCAGTTCCAACTTTTGGCACCTGTACGGCTTGCATATTCATCCAAGGCTCTAGGTACGTTGTCGAGTTCATCATCCTTTCAGTGGGCTCGCATGACGTTGTCGCGAGAGCAAGGTTTCGCGGAGAATCTTGTTCTTTTACGGCTTACAAAGGGAGAAGTCAAGGTCGCCCCCGTTCGGGATTAGAAGGGGAAAGCTTACCCGGAAAAGCGTCTAGCAAGAGACAGGTCCGGCACCACCGTCCAAGTTTAAGCCATTGTTAACAGGCACGCGTGTCATTGAGAATGACATGGGGACGCGACCACTTAGCCTGACCGAGACATAGTGGCGGCAGGTAAACGACCAAATTCTTCCGCGCTGTTGTTAGGATGTCGGGGCGCCTCGCTGTCGCATGTACACCTGGAAAGAGCACGGAGCCCAATGGTGTATCCATCGCTCTTAAGGACGCTTCTAGGACGCAACAATTAACAAAAGAACTGACGGGGCTCGAGCGTGAGAACGGCCGCCGACTGAAGTCGACCGATGGGGCCGGCACGAGTAATGTTGGACAGCACGGCCTGGCATGGGAGAGAGTGTCACGTGCGGAGCACCTCTCTCCCTTTGCGTGTTTCCTTCGGTGACGACGTTTTTACAAAAGTAGTGCCTTTTATGAAAGTGTCTCTGTGATTGGTTGTGATGCTGTGAGTCCCAACATGTGATTGGTTTTTGTAAAGACTCTTTGTGCGACCAAGGGTTAAAAATTGCCCGCAGCTTCCCTCGGGGGAACACTGAGGAGGATGCGGACCATATAATTGGTTAACGGGGTGTTAAAGTGCGACTTACTTGGGTCGATGGCTAAATTGGTTAACGTGGTTGTGAAATGGGGTGTTAAATTGCGATTTACTTGGGTCGATGGCTAAATTGGTTAACGTGGTTGTAGGAGGGGGTGTTAAATGAGTGAACACCTACACACGTATGCGAAAGGGCGGCGCTGGTCGAAGGGACGTCGATCATTGTGTTTGTGGATTCGTTGGAATTCATTTCAGCGCGACCTTGGACATCGACGCGCCGTACAAACCAACCGACGAGCGGCAACTGAGTGAGCGAGCGCCGACCTTGAGTATATATACAGCACGACGGCGCATGCACTGTCAGCTGTTGAATGTTCTCGAAGCGCGACGCCACATGCGCGTCCACTGGAGAATCAGGAGAATTGTAGATGTCGAACGTGGTGTGTAGAGGAGGAAGGGTGCACAGATGGTGGAGGAGTGAAGCGCGCGCGGTGTGTAGAGGAGGAAGGGATGCACAGATGGTGGAAGAGAGGGCGACGGCGCGACGGCGCATGCGCGCGCGTCAGCTGTCGAATGTTCGAGAAGCGGTGTGGACGGCGCGGACGACGCGGACGGCGCATTACAAGGCGCGAGTATAAGATGCTCCGCATCTAAAAGAGGATGTTTGAATGTGAAAAGTGAGCGGAGTCGGGGTAAACCGCGGATCTCACCACGGGAGACCAGGCCATGCAGGCCGAGGGGTATGTAACCATTTTCTATGTTTTGTCTTTGTGACCCAGTGCATTTTGTAAATTGAAGTTGTGTTAGCTAAATAAACCCCCAATGAGTGCTCCCCGAAATCATCGTGTTGACGTCTCATCGATTGCCTCCGCGGAGTTTCACCCACACTTATTCGTCTCCCTGGTCGTCCGATGCGCCTAACTTTGAACAACCCCGACGTTTCGCTACAACGTTATCCTCGGGTGGGACTTTCTGTCACATCATCATGCCGTCATCGACTGCGCACGCGCTGAAGTTCAATTTTCGCACCTGTGTGACGAACCTTTACACGAAACTTTTGAGCGGTCGCCAAAACTCATCGTGCGTGAGGACACTGGAATTCCGCCAGCCTCTCTTGCCGTTGTTTCTGTTAGCTGTGATTACCATAATGGTGTTACGGTAATGTTTACAGCTTCAGAAATTTTCATGAGCCTCAGACCCGTTTCCTTGCCTTTCTCTACGCTTGACATCACCGCTGGCTAAAGCAATATTTCCGTCCACAACCTCCTTTCTGCACCGCTTACGCTACTTGCCGGCGAATGTCTCGGTCGAGTGGAGTACCTTGATTCTTTCTTCCTTAACATGCCAGACGAATCGTTCAGTAGCGTCTCGACTGAACTTTATGCCCTCTCCCCATCGGAATGGTCGTCGAGTGGCATCTTCTCGAGTTCCATTGCCGACACCTTAGGTGCTCAAGAACGCGTCGGGCTTCTTGATCTCCTCCAGCACTTCACGAATTCATTCGACGTTTCTCAGGCGCCATTTGGTCGCACTTTCGCAGTGCACAACTGCATTGACACCGGTTTGCATCATCCAGTGTGCCAAAGGCCGCACCGTGTCTCTGCTGCAGAACGTCACGTCATCGACGACCAGGTCGAAGAGATGCTACCCCGTCGCGTTATTCAACCATCGCACAGTCTTTGCGGGCATCTCCTGTCGTTCTAGTTCGAAAGAAGGATGGATTGATGCGATTTTGCGTCGACTACCGGCGATTAAACAAGGTGACGCGGAAAGACGTCTATCCATTACCGCATATCAACGAAGCCCTTAACAGCCTCCAAGGATCCAAATTCTTCTCCTCCTTAGACTTACGATCTGGGTATTGGGAGGTTTCTATGGCAGAAGCTGATCGCCAGAAAAATGCGTTCAGTATACCAGATGGCCTGTACGAATTTAACGCAATGCCTTTTGGGCTTATAATTCTCCTGCCACGTTTGAACGACTCACGGACAACGCACTGCGTGGGCTGAAGTGGTCTGTGTGTCTATGCTACCTCGACGACGTTGTCGTTTTCTCTCCCAACTTTTCTACACATCTGCTTCGGCTCCACCTGGTTCTGACGTGTTTTACCAACGCTGAGCTCCAACTGAACCTTAAAAAGTGCCACTTCACCGCGCGAGAGCTGTCCATCTTAGGGCACATCGTGTTTAAGCATGGTGTTTTACGTGACCCTGCAAAACTGCGAGCAGTCGCCGAGTTCCCGAAACCTACTACACTGAAAGAATTACGCAGTTTCGTCGGACTATGCTCGTACTTCCGGTGCTTCGTTCGAAACTTTTCGTCGATCATGTCATCACTAACCAACCTCCTACGCGGTGACCCCGACCTTTCATCCTGGTCTCCTGACTGTGACGTCGCGTTTGCCACGCTTCGTAGTCTGCCAACATCTTTTCCCATTCTTCGGCATTTCGACCCAACAGCTGCAACGCAAGTTCTCACAGACGCTAGCGGGGTTGGTCTTGGCGCTGTCCTCGCCCAACACAATCTGGGCTACTCCGAATACGTCGTCGCTTATGCGAGTCGCATGCTCACCAGAGCTGAGGCCAATTACAGCGTCACTGAAAAGGAGTGCTTAGCGCTAGTGTGGGCTCTTCGCTTGTTCCGCTCTCATTTGTACGGTCGCCCATTCGACCTGATAAAGGAACACCATGCACTTTGTTGGCTCACCACATTGAAAGATTCTTCTGGCCGCATAGCTCGTTGGGCACTGCAAATCCAGGAATATGACATTCGCGTCATCTATTGCAGCGGATGCAGGCATTCTGACGCTGACGCCCTGTCCCGTTCTCCTTCACCTCCCGACTCGGCCTGCGGAACCACTGGTACCACCTCTGTCGCATCGCTCGACCTCGACACTTTTGCCGGTGAACAACACAAGGACACCTGGATCGCTTCCCTTCTTGACTGTCTCTGAGTCGTCAACCACTGGGGTAATACGATCTCTCCGAGGTCAAGTTGCTCATTTTGTCATTCGTGATCGGCTGCTACACCGACGCAACTACGCCCCTGAACGTCGTCAGTGGCTCTTGGTCATCCCCCGCAGTTTGCCATCACAAATATGCGCCTCCTTTCCCGACGATCTCCAATGTGGCCATGCTGAAGTTTTCGAAACTTACGAACGCATTCACCATGTCTTCTACTGGCGCGAAATGTATAATTTTGTTCGAAAATTTGTTATGGGCTGCCTTGACTCTCAACGCCGCAAATCACCGCCTTTCCACTCGTCCAGTGCGCTTCAACCACTTCCATGTCCTGCCAAACCTTTCGATCGGATAAGAATTGATCTCTATGGCCCTCTACCGACATCAGATCGAAATTGGTGGACCATAGTCGCTGTGGACGATTTTAACATGCTACGCTGAGAACACCGCCCTTTCAGTTGCCACTGCGCGGGACGTAGCGTCCTTCGTCCTCCATAGGTACATACTACGACATTGTGCAACTCGAGAACTACTAAGTGACCCAGGTGGAGCCTTCCTATCAGAACTCGTCACGGCTCTGCTTTCTGAATGTCATGTTTTCCATCGCAAGACCACGGCATACCACCCGCAGGCTAACGGGCTCACGGAGAGATTTAACCGCACCCTCGGCGATATGCACGTGATGTATGTGACATCTGATCACACTAACTGGGATCGCATTCTTCCATTCAGCATGTTCGCATACAACACCATGGCACAGTCTACCACTGAATTTTCACCTTTCTTTCTTCTTTATGGACGCGAACCATCCCACACCACCAACGCTTTCCTTCTATACCGTCCTGACGCATCCGAATGCCCATCTGTGTCCAAAGCAGCCCGAAAAGCGGAAGAGTGCCGTGAACTCGCACGCATCTTTACGTCACAAGAACAGCAGCACCGGAAAGAAAACAACGCCGACTCTTGACGAAGCCACAGGTATTCCCAGGGATCACTTGTATGGCTGGCTGTTCCTTACCAAACCACCAGCCTTTCCTCAAAACTCGTCCCGGTGTACGAGTGCCCTCACCGCGTTTTGGAGCAAACCTCCCAGGTGAATTTTATCATTCAGCCACTTTTCCCATCTGACGACATGCGCCGGCGTGGACCTGACATCGTCCATGTCGCCCACCTTAAACCATATCATAGCCCTTTGCCTCCAGACTCTTAGGTCGCCGGGATGGCTCTTTTTCGGCTCGGGCAAATTGTGAAGAAGACAACGCACCGTAGGAAAGCAACATCACCACCACTTGGGTACTGGGTTTTGGGCTTCTCTCGCTCGCCTCTTGCTGATCGTCGCCGGCATCTACTTGACCGTTGCTCTGTCCCGATCGTGTTTTCATCAGAGGGCCACTGTCGCAACACACGCCAATAAACCCTTTTTCAAGTCCATGTCTTCACTTCAAATTTAAGTCAGAACATTTGTAAGGTTGGAATAATGGCTTACTTTTTGCACGTGTGACTACATACCCTTCAGTTAGAAACAAAGCATGGTAACAGCGAAATCTTATTCAAATCATCATGAAATGAGCTTCATCCCTGTCTCGTATTGTTGCGCACCGAATTCGTTTCACAAATGAAGCACTTTATGATTTCAGCTCTTCATTGCATATTAGAAGAAATGCACTGCTAAGAAAATTGTCGAAGATCATCAGTATGTGCGTAGGTAAGCCATAGCGTTTTATTCGGTATTGTTACTTTGGGTGATTGTTTACACGCATTGCAAAACCACGATTGATTCGAGACTTCTTTAACCAGTGTGAAGCTGGAAATAGTAGGTAACATCAGATGTGAACTTCCGTACAGCATAATAATATTAGCTTGCGAATACCATCAGGTGGAGGGTTGTTAAATACCGAAGAAGCAAACCTTCGACACGTACGTTCGCGCTCTCTGGAGCAGCATACCGGCGTCAAGCATATGCGCTCCGGAATTGCTATTTCGTGATTCTGTTATAATACGTTACACGTGACGGTTCCTTGTCAAATCGATTAAAGTAGCGAGCACCGTCCTTACATTTTCGTTAACATTAATGACCTGTAAATGAAGTATTGACGCATTCGTGCTCTTCTGTGCTTCAGTAGTCAATTCAACTCTTTCGAAGTGTCGGCTCCAAGAGAGGTCAAAAAGATCGCATGTTCTCTTTGTTTGCTTCTCCCGCATGTTGCTGCGCAAATCATTGGATAACTTCAGTCTGAGCAAATGGCACAGTGGTTCGCTTGGGTACAGCGGTGACGGAGCAGACAGGCCTTTAAGGCGCGGGATAAGGAATCCCTAACACCGAACTGACGTCTCCATTGTATGCCTCTTCTTTTGAATTGTGAATCAGGTAACCATTCTGCGAATACCATTACAGATACTTGGTGATTCCAATCATATACGCTCAAGAATGGAATGTTTTACCATGTCAAGCTAATAAGTTTCTCCTATTTTTTTTGATGTTGTAACCCAGCAAGCGATCTAATCATCAATTCGTCATCAGCAGCCTGACTATGCCCACTGCAGGGCAAAGGCGCTCTTGTAAACCCGGCCGCATACTTTTGTCACAAAAGCGCTCCAATCAATCCAGTTGGGTGCTTTCATCCCCACCGAGCGATGAAATTTGCCTAATTTACCTTGCAAAACTAAAACCGGCGCACCAAACAACAAATCTACCATTCACTTCAACAACACCTTGAATAACGGCATTGTTTCTCTCGCCGTTACCGACCACCAATCTACACTTCTCCTTGTGGCCGCTTATTCGACGGTCGCTTATTCTTCTCCCCCACTACGAGGAAAAGAGTTCCGTCATTTAGGGCGTTGTGGAAGTGAATGGCAGATGCGCTGCTTGGTATGTTGGTATTGGTTCCGTCAGCTGAATGGGCCAGATTTCACCGTTGATCGGTTATTACCAGTGGCCACCTTTCCATAGTTTTAATGTGGCTATGAACTATTCATAGTAAAAACATGAATTCCCCATTTACTCGAGTGGCCATTTCCATTGGTTCAAAAGTTCATAAATTTAATTTCTTTTTTTATTGCCGTCACGAATGTTTGTGAACACCTTCTGATGCCTTCTACCAAAGAAAAAAATAAAGACTTGGGTAAAATGCATATGCCTCCTTTCTGTAGTTTTTAAACTATATTGCACGCATAACTTAATACGCCCCAATACCTTCCTCTTGAGGGTTAGTGGTATACACTACGATTCATGATTTGAGAACACTTGCGGAATGGGCTCCACCTCATGCTTATACTTATAGTTCCTTCAATCTCGTGATTCGTCTCTAGTGTTAGTACATGCCCTAAGTAGACGTATTCCTTTATAACTTCCAGTGTCTCGCCACTTATCGCAAAGCGCTGTTTTCTGCCGAGACTGTTACACACTACTTGACTTTTATTGCGTATTACTTTTCTGACCTACTCTTTTGCTTACCGTGTCGAGTTCACTAGTCGTGAACTCTAATTCTTCCCTTGAGTTGCTCATCAAAGCGAATCACGGGTTACTAAGAAACTCTTTATTATTTTTTTTATTCCTAACTGTTGCCAATTTACGGCCCTGAAAACCTCCTGTAAACACATTGGGAATGGCATTGGGGAGATGAAGTCTCCCTGCCTTATAACCTTTTTTTATTTAATTCCTATTTGATTTCATTTGATTTTTATTTTGATTCTCTTAATTTTTTATGGAGGACTATGGTGACTGTGAATCAACTCTAAATTTCTTTCAGTATGAAAACGTAGGGTTCATCATTGCCCTGATTCCGTAGTGGCTGCATGACTGCTGCTATCTCGACCAAGTCAAGCGCATTCCCGTATTCTATGAAGGCTATCTATAAATGTACCTGGCATTCGGCGCATCCCTCTATCACCTCATTGATAGTGTGAGTAGAGTCTATTAGTCAATAGCCCGTAGGAAATCCTGCTGTCTTTCTACTTTTTTTTGCTGATTGAAATCCTATATTGTCCTAATTCTATTATGTCTTCTTTTTAGATACCTAGTAGACAGCGGAAAATAATCTCATTAGCCTGTAACATTTGAAATCCTTGACGTCCCCTTTCTCATGGATTAAGATTACGTTGGCGTTCTACCAAGATCCCCGTATCCTTCTCGTCAAGAGACACTTCGTATACAAGGTGGTAAGTTTTTCTAACACAATCTCTCCACTACCTCTCAGCACAGCTGTTACCCTATCCTCACCAGCGGTCTTGCCCCTTTGCATTCCTTCTAGGGTTTTCGTTACTTCCCTTGTTGTTGCTGGTAGGATGCCGAATTCCTCTGGGTTACTGGTAGGATGCCGAATTCCTCTGGGCTATTATCGCTTCTTACGATATCATCCTGGTTGTTTGGCTTCTGCAAAGCTCTCTGTATTAATTCTACGACACCTCAACTATTTTATCCATATTGGTTGTGACCTTGCCTTCCTTGACCCTTAATGCATTTCATATGATTTTATAGCGAAAGCTGTTATGAGATCACAACTCGGGTCTCACGAAGCACCATAGTTGTCCGCCGAAGCCGCCACCGCTGGTGTCCGTAACTATATCGCGCGGAATTAGCAAAAAAAAACCCAGCGCAAATGAAACAGTGAGGCTCGAACCCGGGTCCGCTGGGTTCCAGCCCAGCATTCTACCACTAAGCCATGCTGGTTTTTTTTTCTTTAATGAATGACATTATCACCAGTAAAGTACACAGAGCATACTTCATCAGAATTCAGACCAACACACACAAGCGTCAAGAACGGGAAGCCACTTCGGATCGGGGTCAAAAGTCTCGACAACACTGCGCACTTGAGCAGCTGCTTCTCGGAAGACAGATCTCGTCGACTGTGGTGGCTCGGCGTGTCTATCGATCATGCGACTTTTCCATAATGAATAAAGTCCCAACAACATAAACAAGTCGTAAGGAGTACTATCAGTCAGACTCTTTTTGAACGGAAGGAACCTAATACCATGGGCTGTGATTGGAAGTTCTTTTCTTAACGTTCTTTTTAGAATGTCCCAAAAATAAAAAGCATCACGACAATGAATAAAACAATGCTCTGTAGTCTCTGGTTGGTTGCAGAGTCTACAATTCACTGTCCAGGGTACCTATATTGATTTTTCATTCAGCCACGTTTTCACTGGCAGCGTGGAAGTGTGCAGTTTAAAGAAAAATGTTTTCGCTGCAGCAGATATACACATTCTACGTACACGAAATAATACATCGTGACCAGACAGAAGCGAATATGGCTTTCGATAAACAGGTTCGGGGAAAAGGTTATTCACAAGTGCAGCGGTTAAATTTGTTCTGTCAATAGTATACAAATACTTTAAGGTAAACCTGGCTTTCAAAAAACTGACAGTATCAACAATTTCCTTTAGGAATCCCCGCAACGGCAATTCCTTAGCAACGTTTGTTGTGACATGAATAAAAGGAAGGTGGTAACAAAGACGGTTACGAAGAACCGCTAATAGAAATGGGTGGCACACATCCTTGAGGTAGAAAAATCGCAACACCAACTGTCGCACGAACAAATGCACAAGGCCGAGGCCACTCTTTTCGAGTGGAAGAAAAAGATTGTCTCTTCTCATGGGTTCCCAGGAAGAGCTCCAAATAAAGCAGGCAAATATCCTATGAAAGGCTTGAATGTGTACCTGAGAGCAATGCAACACCTGCAGAATATAAATAAGCTTCGATACAAGGAATATATTGCACGCTTTCGCTCTGGCAAAAATGGAAAGCTCCCGTCCGTGCCATGTTGCCACCTTTTGGCGGATTGTAGTTATCGCAGCGGTCCAGTGTGGGCCGCTGTTACGATAGTTATCGATAGGCACACCGAGGTATTTCATAGGAGTCGCATTCCAATGAATATTTGCGAAGACCGAAGGAGTTGTAGCCCACATGCCTAGCCAGAATCCACTACTTTTATCAAAATTTGTGCTGGCGCCAGCGACTTCACAGAAACGTAAAGTAGTGTTCACTGCTTCTTGAACGCTGGGTTTATCAGCGCAAAAGAAGGCAATGTCATCTGCATAAGCTAGAACTTTAACTTCCTCAGCATCATATCGGTAGCCTCTTATGCTGGACTTTAGAAGCACACTTAAATATAATGGTTCCAAATAAATTGCAAAAAGCAAAGGTGACAGCGGACATCCCTGACGTACAGATTAATTTAACTCTATTATATTGAAAAGTGTGCGATTTACAATTAGCCTAGTTGTGCACTTCTTATAACAGAGCGAGATACCATTGTATAGTACATCACCCAACTGCAGGTGTCTTAGGAGCCGGAACAAAAAAACATGCTGTACCTTATCAAATGCTTTTGCAAGGTCTGTTTGAAGGAGGGCTACTTGGTCCATGCTACCATCTATACACTCAAGAACTGAACGTGCAATATGTATGTTTGTCTGTATAGAGCGACCACGAATTCCACATGTTTGGTGGTCACCTACACATTTAGTAATCACTGTCTGTAGCCAATTTGTCAACAATTTAGCAAATATTTTGTAGTCAACGTTACATAACGATATAGGCCTGTATTCGTTAACTCTCTTTAATGCGTTAGGATCAGCACTTTTTGGGATTAATGTTGTATGGCTCTGATAGAAAGAAGGAGGAAGCTCACCACGGTCATAAGCCTTTTTAAAAAGTTGCTCAAGGAAAGGTATCAGAAGTTCCTGAAAAGCTATGTAAAATTCACCACTAAGGCCATCTGGGCCAGGAGTTTTGTTTTTCTGCAACGTTGTTATTGCAAATCTAATTTCCTCTCTGGTTATTGGTTTCTCTACAGGGAGTCTATCATCATCTTGTAACTGAGGCACAAGGGCAATGAAGTGGTTAGCTTCTTCCTCAAAATTCTCCTGAAGCTCAGCCGCGGTGAACAAACATTTGTAATAATCTTCAAATGCAGCTCTTATTTCACATGTCTCTGTGCAAAGGGAACCCCGCGACTCAATTTGCAGTATCTGTTTAGAAAGTGCATATCTCTTTTCATCCCCAAGGGATTTTTTAGTGGGTTCCTCTTCAGTGAAATGGGTAACACGGGAACGAATCTTAGCTCCTCTGTATAAATCTGTATCATGTTTTTGTATCTGTGCTCGAATCACATTTATCTCGTCCCCGTACAATCCCGGCTGTTCATGCTGGTGCTATGGTCCTGTTGGCAAACTTGCCTTGGTAGGTTTGATGTCGGAAAAGCAATCGCGTAAATACTGATTATAAAGCGTTTTTAAAACAGCGAAAGAACAAGCAGTCGTCGCACAGTGCGGATAGCGTAACGGGTGATTCATTCAATGCTCCAACCCATTACAAAAGCTTGTTTTTGTTCAGCTATTAACTGTGGCGCATGTCCGCTTCAGGCATAATTCTTCATCGTTGTCAGCCACTGCATCAACCATTGGTACGAAATTCCTCTCAATACTTAGCCGATACCACACTTTTCAGAAGAATGACAAAAAAGAGCATAGCGTATGCTGGCCTACTACCCTAAAGTTTTTATTATTAATGTCATAGTGGTCATCAAGCAAGTATGCTTCCAGCAGTTACCCAATGATTAGTATGCGCGGTTTAACGTCCCAAAACCACTATATGATTATGAGAGACACCGTAGTGGAGGGCTCCGGAAATTTAGACCACCTGGGGTTCTTTAACGTGCACCCAAATCTGAGCACACGGGCCTACAACATTTCCGCCTCCATCGGAAATGCAGCCGCCGCAGCCGGGATTCGAACCCGCGCCCTGCGGGTCAGCCGCCGAGTACCTTAGCCACTAGACCACCGCGGCGGGGCCAGTTACCCAATGAGTGTTTACAAAAGGCTCTGAAAGGCTGCTTTTCTAGCTTTCGCTGTGACTGTGCTGTGCCTTCCGCGCAGGCCTGGCGGTTTTTTTTTTGTCTATGCACAGGTTTGCCACTACAGCTTTTAGAATTCTTCAGCTTTTTACAGCATGCTCATTCTTTTCTTGCTCTACCTTCTTATTTCGACTACCTTATGCCGATTGATTGACTTCTGAAGCTCCCCCAGCGCTATTTGTCTGTCACGTTCTTCATGTTTTGTCGTATCTTAATTAGGTCTTTCATCTCTTGGGATGTTTTGCCATCTTCCTGTCTAATGAATTTACCTCCCACTTGCATTGTGCACTGATTCTTTGTAATATTTCCTTGCTGATACTTGTAATATTATCGTTGATTGTGTCAACACCAACGTTGGCTACTTCGTTTTGGGCAGCGAATCTATCTGAAGTGAAACTCTGAATTTCTGTACCTTTCTCCATAGCATCCACTTATTAATTCGCTTCTTCCATGTGAGTTATGTGCCTTGCTTTATTTAAGTCTAGAGAATTCGAGCTCTTCGGTTGATGCATCGGATCTTGCTAACCACTCCTGCATCCTGTACAATGCCTGGGTGCGCACACAGAACGAAGGATATTTCATTTTTATTTTCGCTATTTGGACTCCTCCTCGTCCACTTTCCGTTTGCCGTGTTTTCTGAAGAAGATATTCAATGTTCGCAAATTACTACGTTCTGCGAACTCTAATAGTAACTTCCTTCGAGCGTTTCTAGATCCAATGTCATATTCCCCCACTGCATGGTCGGTGGCCTGCTTCTTACCCACCTCGGAATTGAAGTCTCCCATTACCCTAGTACACTGTGTTTTTACTTATTAATCAACCGGACTAAGTGACCGCTTATAAGCGTGCGATCGACAAGATCACAAGAACCCACATGGTGCCCTTTACCTCTCCTCTCTTTCTTCTCTTTCAATCCTCTCACCCCTTCCTCCAGAACAAGGTAGCAAACCGGACGTACGTCTGGTTGACCTCCCTGCCTCTCATTTATTTCCTTCCTCCTCCTCTTCCTCCTCCTACTATATTAATTACCGACTCTACGTTTTCGTAGAAGCGTTACATTAAATGATCATCAATATTCGATGTAGGTGCGTATGCCTGCACCACATTTATCTTGTACTTTTCGTTAAACTTAATTTCGATAATTTCCACCCTACAACTAGTGTTATTTATATTCCTATATGTTGCCAGCTAGATCTTTTTAGCCCTATTATATTCCACTTAACAAGCCCTGATTCCTTGATTATCGCAGCTGGACTAGCTTCACCAGATGGCGTTCCAGCATTGAACGTACCCAATTTCGAATTCCGATCGCGGCCTTTCCGAACCCAAGGATTCTTAGTGTCCTTCACTGCTTCACAGGTGTGACCGCTGCCTTGAACAATTGCTTCACAGCTGTTGGAGACTGAGGACCGAGAGTTAATCTGTGTATGCATGTCGGAGGTAGCGGCCAAGCACTGCACCAGGGAGGCCAATCCTGGTGTTGAAAAAGGGCATTACCGGCGAGGCCAATCCCGGTCTAGAAAAAGTGCATTACCGGCGGTCGTCATCGCCAGCGATGCCGCATCGCAGACGCCCCCCCTCCCTTTTTTTACAATTGATTCATCACACGTTTTTAAGTAAAGATATTCCATTGAGAATTTTCTGGCATTGCTATTCAAACCGCGAGCCGTTTGTATGCTAGGCTGATGCGCTATCTTCAAGTAGGGGCTCTGCCACAGGTTCTTACCACCATTGAATACTACATGACTGCCATTCAACGTTCTACTTCACATTCCGCGTAGCTCGTGTGGTCTGTTTTTATGTCTTTTGAACTCAGTATATCGTGTCTAAACAAAGAACTGGCATGAACTTGAACTTTTGACCTTGCTAGCTTCGTCTTAAACCAGCCTAGCGGAATCCTCTGGAGGACACTCCTTCCTATGTGTTTATTCTATATAGCTTCTTCCTGTCTAGCTCAATTTTATATTTCTGACATCAAAATGTGCACACTGGTGAGGTTTTGCTCATTTCGAGTGGTGTTTCTCGTAATCTTAATCGTAAGGCTTTGCTAACCTATCGGCTACTTCCACGTGGTCATTACGTGGGATGGCCGTCGCAGGCGGTTTGTTCAGGTACACGAAATCTAAGAACAAAAATTTTCTAATTGGTAAAGAATAGACACGCGCCACGCCACTTTAAGGCTGTGTCTAATTTCAGTGGGGCGTCATCGCCTAGTTCTTACTTGAGGCATGCACCCTGCTAAGTATCACGCTCGTTTCGCCCCACAGCACCGCCACGGTGATCTAGTGGCTAATGCACTCGGCTGTTGACCTGCAGGCCGTTACATTGAATCCCGGCCGTGGCAGCCACATTTTCGTTGGAGGCGAAAATTCTTCAGGCCCGTGTTCTTAAATTTAGGTGCACGTCAAAAAATCCCAGGGGATGAAGACTTCTGGTGACCTCTGATACGGCGTCTCTCGTACTCATAAGGTGGTTTGGGGACAGTTTTGCAAGAATTTACTCCTAACGTGACCAGCCGTACATAGGACTTTTTTTCCGAGGGGGCGAGGTTATGTGAAACGCTAAGCATGGCGGTCGTCATCTTATCTGAATTGTTTGTAAATTCTCTTCGTCTGTATTGATACTTATTATAATCAACATGTTCTCCTGGTGCGCTTAGTAGATTTACGTGTTGACTGCAACAAGCAATAACACAATGTCTGTGTCGTATCATATTGCATAATGTTTTTATCATTCTTTCTTTAAGTCAGTGCTTGGCTGATCAAGGAACACAGAACAGCATGGTGTTTATTCTAAGAGCAATATGTTTATTATACATAAAATCAGAGTTCTTCAAACCCTCTTAGCATGCAAAGAACATGTACTGCGAAATAAATTCTGATTTATCATTGACACAATTTATATTCAAGTGCACTAATTAATTTTATTGCAGAAGGTACTTTCACTGAGTCATTCTATCCTCGCGGCAACGCGGGACATCTTGCACAGCAGTGAGGCCACGCCCCCATCGGTCCACCTGGCGCTCCGGGAGGATGCTGGTTTAAGCCAGCGACGTCTTGGCACCTGTATTAAAATGGCCTGTTACTCCAAGGCCACATATTTTTGAGATACGTGGCTCAAATTTGTCCTATAAACGGCTTCTTTATTTTTAGAACCTTTCGGTCTTTACGGGGATCTTTCATAACTTTTCTACTAATCTTGAAAATACAACGCCGCACTGAAGGTGGCCTACAGGTAGTACCTGCTTTTGCCGCACTGCAGCATCACGTAGTTGTTCTAAACGCTATAAATATTACAAGTTATGATATACTAGGTGAAACAGATGATATCGTAAACGCCATAAGCGTTAAGTGGATGCTCCCAGCATTGATTCATCCACTCACCTATTCGGGTTAGAATGGGGCCGCTCACAGCTACCGGAAGGGTGAAGGTCATTAGCAGAGCGTCGGCACGATGTGCTACTTTACGAGGACATATATATATTATACTTATACATTAAAAGCGTTCAACTGGAGCAAGAATGGTTGCAACTTAAACAAGCGAGTTGTGTTTTTGTCTTTTTGCTTGTCCCTGCCGTCTAAGTGATTTCAATACATAAAATTGACTAAGTACCAACTAGTTCACATTTATGCTTTGCCGTTGTTATGATCGGCCTGCCTTACTTGGCGAGACGTTGAGAGTGAGCACACCCTGATTTGTTCCGGATCAGCGCTCCCAGAAATGCGCCAAAAGCAGCGACAAAGCGACAGCAGTACTTCGAATTGCACAGCCCTTTGTAAAGCCCTGTGAACATGTCCGACAAACTGACGGCCTAAGAAGAGCTGTTTGCTGTCAAAACGGCTCAGAAAGGGTGGCCGTTTCTGCGTTTCACAGTACAATGAGCAAAGCATCTGGGATCCGTGCTCGCGTGTGGTTCCCACGTTAACCGTGGTGCCTTCGGTCCTCAGTTTTCCACAAACCTTGACCTGCGTGGCGCCGCAAACTGATCACTGCAACGAACCACACTAATTACCTGGTCGTACGACCCAACGTCTCTGCACTGTGTTGTGTCCTGTACCGTTTTTTCCCTCGCCATGAGAAGAATCGAGCGTGTCTCTTCCCTCTTTCGTGGGCTTGGAAGGAGTGGCGTTCCACCTTCCCAATTCGGGGCAGAGGCTAAATGGCCTTTTCATTGGGCTGTCCTGGCCTGCATTATTTTTCCTGCGGGTAATCCTGGAAAACCTTGGCATAAAACGCGAGCGTCCAGGTGCTCTATACAAGCTCCCAGAAGCTTCCATCAATCTTCCATCAAGAGCTTCCATGATGTTACCATTAATCATGTAATCACACTTCTTCAAAAACGCAAATTCTGTAAATAAACCATTCTTGTTGTCAGCTTAAGGCTACTCTCGTCGACATCTTCCCGAGGCTTTGGCTGGCTCTGGTTCTCTGAGCAGACCCACGACTGCATCACGGTGTCATTTTCAATGAGTTCTACACTATGTCTTCTGGAGTGAATGTGCGCCGCGATAAGTGACGCCGGTCGCCACCTTATTGGAAAAGGAAAAACACGGAAGCAGACGACAAAGTGCGCTTCATAGCTCCGCCCTCACAGTGGCCTTTGGAGACTGTGACATGCTTTTGTAAAGCAGTTAAAGATTTTACAAGGACATGTTTGCTTCGTGCGCCGCTTATGGTTGCACAAATCGCATCAAGAAGACGCCTGGTATCACTTTTCACGTGTAAGTATTCTTGCTTCGTTCACGGACGATCGCCTGTTTTTTCGGGTATGTTGTTAAATTAGAAACAATATGAAAGGCGCGCATGCGTGTAATACATGCGTAAAGCTCTATGGGAGGTAAGTTGAAGCTTTGAATGCTCGCTGACACGTCGTTTTCTCTGAGTTTTAAGTTTATGAACCAAGCACTAGCTTGAGGTCTATGGCGGCACGTATCAATTATTGGAACAGGTAGGACGTCTGAATGCCCTTTGAACTCCAAGTTTTCTGGTGTTGTCTTACAAGGCAAGACTGATGGCGTGCATGCATATTTTCTGGCGAGTGAATACCGAATTTGGTGCATGTTTATTGAGGAATTCGCAAACGTAGGGAATTTTCTATGCCGTGATTATCCGTGTTACATGTTTCCGAAAGACAGTGCGTTGCGTTCTGCCTGGGAACGTGCTGTTCGAATAAATAGTTGGAGGGCTACGGAAGGTGACCACCTCTGTTTCATTCACTTCAAAAAATGCTGCTTCGACAGAACGGGGCAGACAATCGGACTGCGGCCTGGAAGTGCACTTTCGATTTTTTCTGCTTTTCGAGCACATCTGCAAAAACCTGTTAGTTTCTACCTCCTTGACGTAGCTTCAATAGAATGTAGTCACGAAAGTAAGCAATGGCGTCTAAAAGAAGATGACACAACACCTTTGAAATTCATTCTATCTTGCCGACGAAACCGAAAATAAAACACCAATAGACAAAGTTGCCTAAAATGAGTGAGTGGCGTTATATCGAACATCGGGCTACTTCGTTCTCTAGGCTCTGAAGGCTGCGCTTGCCATGACACACACACACACACAAATTGATACATATTATTAGTAGTAGTAGTAGTAGTAGTAGTAGTAGTATTTTATTTACAGTAAGCCAGATACAGAGCTCACTGCAGGGGCAAAGGGCTAAAGGCGAACAGCCTGACAAAGGCCCTTGTCCCTCCGCAGTCCGTGACAGTGCAAAGCTTAAACAATATATATATTCAATACATTGCTTTCAAGCAACCTGAAATTATAAAACACAAAATTCAAACATAAATAGCATAAGTTTACATGACACATTTTAAGAATTAGAGGTCACTCTCATTATAATTCACAACTAAACAATATCAATGAAACAAATTAAAAACAGACATAAGATGCATGCGGATACAATGAATTCCGCGGTATACACTCGTATAATTGACATATAAGTTAATAAACAATTTAAGCATTTGCAGAGGCATGCGACTCTACTACATAGTTTCAATAGTGTAGACCGGTGGTAATGAATAAGTTCTTTATTTGTTTTCTTGAAAGTCGCACTACTAGCCCTAAAATTCAATTGATCTGCAAGGGCATTCAAAACCTGAGGTACCTGGTAAGCAATACTTTGTTTTCCATACTGGGTTCTTGTTCTGGGAGCTCGCTTCCTTTGTTCTCGCATACTGTAGTGTGGTGTTTCGGTGCAACTTTCTTCATATAGCTTAGTCTTTTGTATTAACTGAAGTAATTTAAAATGATATAATTGATCAATTCTGAGTATTGAATGTTTAACGAATAGTGGAGCAGTGCGCAAGTCTTGTAGATTCTCCCTGTAAATTTCAAAGCAGCGCAATATTTTCTTTTGTATAGTTATTAACTTATGGCAATTCCTTGTGATGTCGTTCCCCAGACTAACATCCCATAACTTACTTTAGAATGGAAGAGTGCATAGTACATACTTATTTTTAACCTCAATGGGATTAAGTGCATTGTTCTAAAAAACAACCAACTATTCGCGCTAATGCGGTGATCAGATGATTTACATGTGTATTCCAGTTTAATTCCTCCTGAAACCATACACCAAGAAACTTTTGTTCCCTAACATGTGCGATGCAAGTCCTTCGAATTCTACAGCTATGTTACTAATAGGTTTGTTTATAGGTCAGAATATCATATAGGTTGTTTTTTTTTGCATTCAAGCGCAGTCCATTTTGCCTTAACCAATTTAAAAGATTACTTAGATAATTATTTACACTGACCTCAAGTGATATTAGATTGTCTGATGTAAAGAAAACATTCGTATCGTCAGCGTACATTATAAGTTCAGGAGAATGAGGTATATCGACAATATCATTTATATAGACAAGGAACAATAATGGCCCCAGTATAGACCCTTGGGGGACTCCTTGGTTCAACTTTATCTTTGCAGAAATAGTGTTATTCAGTTTTACATATTGATAACGATCTTCTAGGTAACTTTTAAACAGTTGTAGTGCAACTCCACGCACCCCATAGCTTGATAATTTATGAATCAATGATTTGAATTGTATGGAGTCAAATGCCTTTTGAAGATCGAGGAAGAGCCCGAGAGTATATTTTTTTGTTTTCCATATTTTCGATTATCTTATCTTTGATATACAGTAGAGCTTGTTCTGTTGATTTATTTTTTTGAAAACCATACTGACTTTTCGTTATTATTTGGTGCTTATCAAAAAAGGATGCAAGTCTATCATAAATAACCCCTTCAAATATTTTCGATATTGTTGGAAGCACGGATATAGGTCGATATTTCACTAAAGTATTGATATCACCACCTTTATGTACTGCAGTGACTTTTGCTACTTTTAGCTGCTCTGGAAATACACCGTTAGTGAGGGTGAGGTTTATAATATAGGCCAAGACATTAGATATCAATGGTGACAACATTTTTAACTCAACAGAACCTATCTCATCAATCCCTGATGCAACATTGTTTTTAAGTTTTCTAATTAATCTTTCTACTTCAACCGGATCTGTGGGTACGAAAAAAATAGAATACGGCAAAGGAGATTTATCAGGAGTTGGAGCATTATCTCGCTTTTCATCCGCTAAAATAAAGGAACCCGCATTTATGAAATGTTCATTTATGACATTGGCCAACCTTTCCCCACTGAAAATCTGACCATTAATTGTTAGGTCCTGTGTCCTATTACAACCCTTTTTTCTGATCGTAAGCCCATTTATGACCTCCCATAGCTTCCTCTGGTCATTGTAAATGCTTTCAAATAATTTTTCATAGTAGTTCTGTTTAGCCTTCCGTATTTCTGAGTTTAAAACGTTTCTGTATTTCTTGTACTCAGCTAAGACGTCTGTGTTCCGCGAACGGATGAAATCATGATACAATTTATTCTTTATTTTTATGCGCCGGTAAAGATCACGATTTATCCAGGGCTTTCTGCATTTCTTATTTCTGCCACGTGAGCGCTGCTGAAGTGGAAATGCCGCATCATAGCTAGTACTCAACAACGTCATGAATGTGTTATAAGCATCATCAGGATTTTCTTGTTTATAAACAGTGGTCCAATCTATGTTCTGAACTAGGTTAAAAAAATGTTCCCGAGTTTTGTTGTTTTTAATTCGGTGGAAAGATGTCTCTGTTTTCTGACCAATTTGAGAAGTAACTCGTGCAAGAAAGAAGATGGGCATATGATCACTTATGTCATACGCAAATACCCCGGATTTTATATTCTGTGAACTTAAATTTGAGGCGCATATATCAAGGAGCGTAGCACTTGTTGATGTAATCCTAGTAGGTGAACATATAAAATTTGTACTTCCATATGTAAGTAAGAGCGTTTCAAAATCTTTGGCATAAGGATCATTATGCAGAACGAAACCCACTGCAATCGTTCTTATTGCAAGGAAGAAGAAGGACACGTGCGGAAGCGCATTGCCATTGCCTGGCTCTCGGCTGTTCACTCCCTGGCTACGTTTTGCCTGCTGCTGCTGCTATCTTTCCGGTCGCTGTATACCTCAATAAACCCCCGTAACAAGTGGTGAAGCTGCTAGGTAGCGACAACCTGGAGCTTCACAGCCGGAAACTCAAGCCAGCCTCTGCAATGCCGAATGAATTACCGAATCAACCACAGCAACAACCTGCTGTCCTGGTGCCCACATTGGTCTGCCCTGGCCCATCGCGTCAACGCGACCCACCAATCTTGAGCGGTACAGAACAGGGGGATGTTGAAGACTGACTCGCCGAATACTAACAGGTAAGCGCGATCAACCGCTTGGATGACGCTGCGAAGCTCAGCTCCGTGTCATTTTATTCGAGCATTCGAGCGGCGTCACCAGCGTGTGACACCGAAAACACTTACGTGACTTCCCGACGTGGGCTGCTTTCAAAACGCACGTGAAGGAAGTATTCGGGCGCCACGCTGTTCGCAAGCTTCAAGCCGAGCAACGGTTGCGTAGCCACGCGCAACAGAGTGATTAAACATTCACCAGCTATATTGAAGACGTTGTCGACCTTTGTAACCGCGTCGATGTCACAATGGCCGATGCCGGTAATATCAGGCATATCTTGAAAGGGATTGAAGACGACGCCTTTCAGATGTTGCTGGCAAAGTACCCGTCCTTGTCAGTCTTTGTCAAAGTTTTGAGGAGCTGCGCAAACAACGCACAGCCACGCGCCACTCTCATCCACTGGCGACTTCAATGTCGGGATTGGCTGTTGCTCCTGACAACTCATCTCTGCTGCTACAGTTTGAGGATTTCGTTCGTGAAGAGGTCGCTCGCCAGATTCCACTGATGCTGCTTGTTAACGATCAGTCGTATTCCCCGTTGGCGCCCCCTCTGCAAAACATCATCAGGGACCAGGTCACCGAAGAGGTCTAACCTTCGCTCCATCAGGCTCCGACTGATGCTCCCCTAGAGTACGCCGCAGTTGCTTCCAGGCCGGTGATGCAAGGTTACAGCATACGTAGTCCGCCTATTCGCCCACCAGTATCGCCAGTCGTACAGTACGCACGAACTGACGACCCTTGGCGCACGCAAGACAACTGTCCTATTTGTTTTCATTGTGGCCTTGTTGGACATGTGGCCCGTTACTGTCACTTTCGCGCACCACCTATCTCCAACACTGTGCGTCCACAATGGGTCACGCATGCGCCATATCAACCCCACCGCAGTTACTCAAGCGACTACGAATCTTATCCTACCTCCCGGACTCCACCCTCCTCTCGCCACTCGCCTTCTCCTCGCCGCCGCTCCCTTTCCCCCATGCACCGACGGTGGAGCCCTGTGCGCCAGGTAAACTAAGTAGCGCAGTTCAGGAGGCGAGAACTGCGGTTCCGGCGAAATGCATAAGGCCTCAAATTTTTCCCCAAAATGTTCCTGAAGTTGCTATAGAAGGAACATGGATGCTAGCCCTTGTCGACACCGGCGTTGCTCTTTCAGCGATTTATGCCCGCATTTGCCGATATATCAAAAAGTCACGACGCCTGTTTCTGGACTATCCCTTCGTACAGCAAACGTGCAGCACGTCGAACCATACGATGCCTGCGCAGCTCGTGTCGTCATCTAGGATGTTTTTTATGTGATCGAATTCATTGTACTGCCATCTTGTTCTCACGACGTCATAATAGGGTGGGATTTCCTCTCTACACATCGTGCGATCATCAATTGCACCCGCGCTGAACTCGAGTTGTTCCCATTTTCGACAGACGTCATCAATGACGAGAACGCATGTCGGAAAATCACAGTTTGTGACGGCATCATTGTTCCTGCCCAGTCTACTGTTCTTGTCTCCATCTCTTGTGACTCTGAAGACGGCAGCTCAGTGCTTTTCGCACCGTCTGCACTTCTAGTTTACCGCCGATCAGTGCCATTTCTATTTGCCATTCTCGAGTTCCATTCAGGCACCTCTGTGGTGTGCATCACCGATCTATCGCCCGAGCCAATCACTTTGCGACGCCGGAAAATCCTCGGCAAAGCCGAGCCACTGGCGTCATCTTAAAATTTGACACCATAGACGACCCTACTGATATGGCTACCCTCGAGACATCAACTCCTCGGCCACTACGACGATCTTTCACACCAGCTAGAGCCAGCGACCTTACGACGACACAACGAGACCCACTTCTTTGCTTGCTCGATGATTTTTCTTCCTCTTTTGACTGCGAAGCAAGGGCACTAGGCCGCACAACGACTGTTTCGCATACTGTATACACCGGAAGCCATGCGCCCATTCGGCAGTGTCCTTACCGAGTATCGGCGAGTGAAAGCGCCTTATCGACGACTAGGTGAATGACATGCTCAAACGCGGTGTCATTCAACCTTCCAATAGTCCTTGGGCGTCACCTGTCGTCTTTGTTCGGAAGAAAGATGGCACAATAAAATTTTGCGTCGATTATTGCCGGATTAACAAGATTACCCGAAAGAATGTGTACCCGTTGCCATGAATTGATGACGCCCTCGACTGCTTGCAAGGAGCGGAATTCTTTTCTTCCTTGGATCTCCGCTCTGGCTACTGCAAGTGCCCATGGCCGAGACTGACCACTCGAAAACTGCGTTTGCAACACCAGATGGATTGTTCGAATTCACTGTAACGTAATTTGGTCTCTGTAACATGCCCGCCACCTTTGAACGCATGATGGACGGCATCTTACGCGGCTTGAAGTGGCACACTTGCCCCTGCTAATTAGAGGATATTGTCGTCATTGCGCCAGATTTACCGACCCATCTACAACGGTTGCATCAAGTTTTGACCTGTGGCCAAAATGCTGGTCTCCAGCTTAACTTGTAAAAGTGCCTATTCGCCGCTAGAAAACTAACTACACTAGGCCACGTCGTTTCCAAAGAAGGCATTCTTCCCGATATTTCTCAAATTCGAGCCATATCTGAGTTTTCAAAGCCTGCTAACTTGAAAGCACTGCGCACCTTTATTGGCCTGTGCTCCTATTTTCGGCGCTTCGTTCGAAATTTCGCTACTGTCATCGCACCTCTCAATGCACTCCTCTAAGGCGACAACGAACTATATACCTGTTCAGAAGCTTGTGACGATGCGTTTACGACACTTCGACGCCTGCTTACGTCTACACCAATTTTGCGTCACTTCACTCCGAGCGCACGCACAGAAATTCACTCTGATGCTAGTGGTGTCGGCCTTGGTGCTGTGCTCACTCAACATGACGATGCCAACGCCGAATATATGGTTGCATATGCCAGTCGTGCACTCACAAAACCTGAGACCAATTACACCGTAACCGAAAAAGAGTGCCTAGCCATCATATCGGCTATACAGAAGTGTCGCCCCTATCTTTATGGTCGTCCTTTTGACGTCGTAACAGATCACCACGCTCAGTGTTGGTTGTCAAACCTCAAGAACCCGTCAGGTTGCCTTGCTCAGTGGGTTCTCCAACTCCATGAATGCGACATCCGTGTCGTATATCGTTCTGGCCAACAACACTCTGATGCTGACGACCTGTCACGCTTCCCCCTCATTTCAGACGCCAGCACATTTAGTCACAATCACAATATTTAGCACTTGACATCCTGGACATGGCCTTGGAGAAATGAAATGACCCATGTATCGCCACAATTAGAAACTTTTTGGCAAGCCCCCTGACCACCCTGGCTCCACGAGTGCTACGCCGCCAAGTGCAGCATTACGCTATCTGCGATGGTCTTTTATACCGCCGTAACTACCACAACGATGGCCGCACATGATTATTGGTCATGCCCCGCCATCTTCATTGCGATCTGTGCTCCGCTTTCCACAATGACCCTCAGTGTGGCCACGGTGGCGTGTTCAGGACGTAAACGCGCCTCCGCCTATGCGCTATTATTGGCGCGGAATGTACAGCTTCGTGTGCAAATACGTCCGCTCATGCATCCTCTGCCAACCACGCAAACCAGTCTTACACCTCTCCACAGCACCTCTCAAACCGCTTCCCTGCCCAGCCCACCCATTTGATCGCGTCGGCATTGACTTGTACAAGCCTCTCCCATGCACTGGCGCTGGCAAACGCTGGATTGTCGTTGCCGAGGATCACTTGGCAAAATATGCCGAAACCACTGCATTACTTGCCGCAACAGCCAAGGACGTTTCCTCGTTTATTCTACGCAGATTTGTTCTCCGCCATAACGCCCCTCGTAAACTGCTCAGTGATCGCGGCCGTGTATTTCTCTCAGACATGTTGCAATCACTCCTATCCTAATGCAGAATTCTTCACCACAACACTACCGCATATCACCCACAGACAAACGGACTAACGGAACTATTTAACCAAACTCTGGGTGACATGTTGTCGATGTACGGTGCGTCAGACCACTGCGATTATGATTTTGTTCTTCCGTTTGTCACATTCGCCTACAATAACGCCTCCACCATTCTTCTTGCTATACGGCCGTGAACCCACTAGCACCATTGATACGACTCCACCGTATCGTCCAGATGTCGACGACTACCAGCCTGTGTCTGCACTGGCTCACCACGCCGAGAAATGCCGACAACTGGCCCGTTCTTTCACCTACAACCAACAGTGTCGCCAAAAACAGCGTCAAGACTCCGACATTTCTCCTGACCCTTTCACCGTCGACTCTCTCGTTTGGCTTTGGGTCCCGCCAGTTGCTGCTCCCGGCCTTTCGTCTAAGCTTCTTCCGAAGTATCACGGACCCTACCGCGTGGTTGCGCAGACCTCTTCTGTTAATTATGTGGTTGAACCCGTTACGCCATCTTCCGACCTTCGTCGTCGGGGCGAGAAACAGTCCACATTACCCGTCTCAAGCCATATTATGACCCTCTTACCTCTCTCTAGATCGCCAGGATGGCTACCTGTCGATACCAGGGGTTATTGTGAGGAAGGAGATGCACACATGCGGAAGCGAATTGCCATTGCCTTGCTCGCTCGGCCGTTCACTCCCTGGCTACGCTTTGCCTGCTGCTGCTGCTATCTTACGGGTCACTGTGTACCTCAATAAGCCTCCGTAACATTTTAAACGGTTCATTAGGGGTACGTCGCCTGGAGTAGGTCTCCTGGAGTTTGTCAGTTGCACGCAATATTGATGCTTCGGTTTTAGTTCTGCCTCAAATTTGGTTAGATTTCAATAACTCTACAAAAATTACTGGCGTCTCCCAGTTTACTTAATTACCTCTTTTTTCTTTCTTTAGGTTTATTTATTTCAACTTCCTTATATATTCTCTGATAATCTGCCAACACACACACAAGCACATATATGAAAGAGGCGAGCAAAGGTAACGTTGCCCTTGATCTTCAGTATCTCCAGGCACATTTGTTAAAACACCCAATATATACTACAACCCTTTTGTACCGCAATAGTGCACCAGCAAGCTCGATAAGCGAAGCATCCCTCGACAACAGATTGATCTGAAAGCGTGCACCTGACAATGGTTGCATGAAATAATTTGTTTCATAAACAAAAAGCGGCACTCATTCGTTGGTTTAACCTAAAAGTGGTTTCAATCTCATTTTTTTATCGCGGAACTGCAAGTGGACGCGCGCAACGCGCATATTTCATTACGCTCTATGGCGGCTCCGCCCTGTTCTTCCTCTAGCAATATGGCCTCCGGCAGCTTCACTTGCTCCGGCTGGCGGCGGCCGGGACTGCCACTCCAGAGGTTTTATAGAACATCCTTGGTCATTTTACATCATTTCGTCTCTCCATGAGCTAAAGACAGGCTCATATTATTGTTTAGTACGTCTCCAGAGGCGTCAGCGATTCTCAACATATTATGCCTGAAAAACTGCTGCTCTGGAAATTGAATCTGGAATCGATGGAAAAGACTTGGTATTCGTTTTACGATGTGATGTGGAAGTATGCGGTGGGTGGATACCGTGACGAGAAACTGCCGGTGTCTCACTTGAACCGAAGAATATCGCTCATGCCAGATACATTTGGATGTCCGAGTCATTATTTAGACAGGAACTTTGAACCAAAGTCCTTTAATACTTTTGCTTGAGCTGATGGTCAACGATCAATTTAGTGGACAGTTACGCGTGCTCAAACATATGAGTGGTATAATGATTGTAGCCCTGAATGCAACTATTTACTTTTTTTCTAGTGAACCGTTAACATTGCCTACATTCAGCAGGCACATCTCGTAAAATAAGCTGATTGTCTTGGGGAGCCTTCTTCGTTGGTGTAAGCTCCAGAGCACTCCGGGCAACTCTGTCAGCCACCTCATTACCCGCTATACCCACATGTGATGAAATTCATTGAAACTGAATGTTTGTGCCAATGCCATGCAGGTACTTAAGGATTCGCAGTGATCTTAGAGTGCATCGATCCAAAATCAATTCATTTTTTAGGCGCTGCAAAGCGGGCTTACTGTTCGAAAACAGCATGACTTGTTGCTGCTTCAAATTCTTCAGGGCTGCCTGAATTGCCACGTTTTCACATGCTGTCGATGAAACAATGCACTCTAGTCGCACTGCCCAGGACGCCTTTAGAGACGGGATCACAAAAGCTGCAGCGCTTGCTCCGCACACTATGTCGACTGATCCATCGGTGAAAACTTTCAAATTATCGGTGTACTTTTCTTTAATATATTCAACTACCAAAGAACGTACTTATGATGTGGGTTTCGAACGATTGCTGTGCGTCCGTGGAATCGTCAACTGAATGTCGACTTTCTCATGTGACCAAGGTGGGTCTTGTCGAAGTTCTCTTTCTTTGGGTAAATTGATAAGATGGCGAAGGGTGTTGAGAGCCACAAAAGCTCACAACAAAACGAAACAAAAGCTCACAAAAGCAAGAGGTACGGTACCTACCATACCTCTTGCTGTGCGTTCGTGGAATCGTCACCTTACAGTCAACTTCCTCATGTGACCAAGGTGGGTCTTGTCGAAGTTCTCTTTCTTTGGGTAAATTGATAAGATGGTGAAGGGTGTTGAGAGCCACAAAAGCTTACGATTCCGTGCGTACCCGAAGGCGACTGAGTAGCGCTCGTCCTGGGCTCGATTCGCCAAGTCGGCAAAGCTGTGTCAGCAGTCGTTGAGAGGTGAGAGTACGTACCGGCGGAAGACGAGCTTCATGAAGCACCTTTATTCTCGCTGCAAACTTTGGCCCTCCCAAAGCAACTCTGAGGCCTTTACGATGGAGTTTTTTCAGCCGTTCGTACTGTGACTCACTCGGAGAGATCAGAGGCAATTGGAAAAGCACACGATTGACAATTACTGTCTCGTGTAACTTTAGCATTGATGTTGAGTGGCTCCATAAGCTTGTTCCTGCCATCCTTCGAAGAATGTTTACACGGGGTGACAGCGCTGACATTCCCTTGTCTACTGCCCGTCGCCAATTCCTCCTGGTGTCTAGTTTGACTTCAAGGAATCTCATGTACTTAACTTGTTTAATTGGATTCATCAGGTAGTAATCATTCCATCCTTGTTTCTCGTCTTCGCATACATGTGAATAGCATGAATTGAGATTTTTCAGCTGATATTGATTGTCCAATAGATTCAAGATAGGTTTGTGCGGAGAATAGAACTCTTTGGCCAATTATTTCCAATCGCTTATGCTGACATCCAGAGAGCAAGATGCTTATGTCGTTGGCATAAATTGATATTTATACTGCCTTGCACACAGTCATGAAAGCATTAGGTAAACCAGCCATGGCCACATTGAACAACATTGCAGACAGGACACCGCCCTGTGTCACTCCTCTGGTGATTTTCTTGGAGCTACTGAGCACTGTCTCTAACTTCACCTGCATCGAGCGATCACTAAGAAACACCTGAAGAAAGAGTAAAAGGTGCCCCGTTATTCCCATACATGCAAGACCACAAACTATCGAACCTTGGAACACGTAGTCGCATGCTTTTGAAACATCTAGGAATATTGCGAGAGTTGAAAAGCCGCATGTTCGTTGGTGTTCTATGTGACTCACCAAGTCCAAGATGTTGTCTTGTGCAATCAACCGTTGCCGAAACCCAGTCGTACATGCTGGAAGGGCCTTGTGATTCTCCATTCACCATGTCAGCCGAACACAGGCCAGCTTCTGCATCACCTTCGCTACGCACGAAGTTAGTGGTACTGCTCTGTATGATGTCAATTCTGTTCTGTCTTTACCTGGCTTCAGCACTGGCACTTCTCAGGCCATTTTCCAGGCTTGATGAATGTTTTACGACTCCCAAACATAGTTGAAATGCATCAGAAGCCTCCTCTTCACTTCTGCAGGCAGATTTGAGATCATTTGGTTTGTAATTCTCTTCCGTGTAACTCTCTTCCGTTTACTTCCAAACTTCCTGGCGGCTAGGGTTAACCCTGTGCAAATAGCCTACCTTGGTCTAGGCGCATTGGGTTATAGTGGCGTTGTACGGCTGGCGTCTGCAGGTTTCAGCATTTGTAAACTTGTAGCGTCCTCTCGTTGGACTCCGTGGTGGGTGGCCGCCAACGCTGCTGAACAACAATAAGGAAGACATGCATGGAGCATTCCCACTACTGTCTGATCGTACCGGCTTAAAGCCGGTACGCACCGATGATCTCACCAGAGAAGGATTGGCCACCCTGGTGCAATATCTGGCCACCCCCTCCCGTAGGCATTCGTCAATTAACTCACGGCCCTCAGTCCCCACCAGCTACGGAGCAACTTACCACGGCGGCGGTCAGATCTGCAAAGCAGCAGAGGGTGCTAAGAATCTCTGGATACGGACAGGCCACCATTGGAACTTGAACTTAGCAACGTTTAACGTTAGAACGTTATCTAGTGAGGGAAGTCTAGCTGTATTATTCGAGGAGCTAGAAGACATTAAATGGGATATAATAGGGCTGAGTGAGGTTAGGAGGACAGATGAGGTCTATACTGTGCTACAGAATGGGCACGTCATTTGCTATCGGGGCTTGGCAGACAGAAGAGAACTGGGAGTAGGGTTCCTAATTCACAGAAACATAGCTGGCAACATAGAGGATTACTATAGCATTAATGAAAGGGTGGTAGGCATTGTAATTAAACTGAATAAAAGATACAAAATGAAGGTAGTACAGGCTTACGCGCCTACATCCAGCCATGATGACGCTTCAGTTGAAAGCTTCTATGAAGACGTGGAATCGGCAATGAGTAAAGTGAAAACACAGTATACTATAGTAATGGGCGACTTTAATGCAAAGGTAGGGAAGAAGCAGGCTGGAGACCAGGCAGTAGGAGATTATGGCATCGGCACTAGAAACGCCAGAGGAGGGCTACTAGTAGAATTCGCAGAACGCAATAATCTGCGTATTTGAATACCTTCTACCGAAAACGAGAAAACCGCAAGTGGACATGGAGGAGCCCTAATGGCGTAAATAAGAACGAAAAAGACTTTATAATGACTGCACACCCAGGAGTCCTGCAGGATGTGTAAGTGGTTGGCAAGGTAAGATGCAGTGACCATAGAATGGTACGGGCTCGAATCCGCCTAGACTTTAAGAAGGAACGACAGAAACTGATAAGCAAGAAGCCAATCAATGAGTTAGCACTGAGAGAGAAAGTACAGGAATTCAGAGTGTCACTGCAGAACAGGTACTCTGCTCTTAGCGAGGAAACGAACCTTAGCGTAGATACAATGAATGATAATCTAACGAGTATCATTACGGAGTGTGCAGTGGAAGTTGGAGGCAGGGTAGTTAGACAGGACACTGGCAAGCTTTCCCAGGAAACGAACCTAATTAAGAAGTGTCAAAGCATGAAAGTGTCAAGTACAACAGACAAAATAGAACTGGCAGAGCTTTTGAAGTTGATTAATAGACGTAAAGTATGCGATGTAAGAAGGTATAACATGGAGAGAATTGAGCACGCTCTGAAAAACAGAGGAAGCGTCAAAGCAGTGAAGAGGAAACTTGGGATAGGCAAAAGGCGGATGTATGCACTAAGGGACAAAGAAGGCAAAATAACTACCAATATGGATAGGATAGTTAAAATAGCGGAGGAGTTTTACAGAGATCTGTACAGTAGCCGAGACAACCATGACCTTAATACTATAATAACTAGCATTAACCCAGACGACACCCCACAGGTAATGATAGAAGAAGTCAGAAAAGCTTTGGAGAGCATGCACAGAGGCAAAGCTGCTGGTGAGGATCAGGTAACATCAGATCTGCTGAAAGATGGAGGACAGATTGTGTTAGAAAAACTAGCCACTCTATTTACGAGGTGTCTCCTGACGGGAAAAGTACCAGAGTCTTGGAAGAACGCTAACATCTTCTTAATACATAAGAAAGGAGATGACAAGGACTTGAAGAATTACAGGCCAATCAGCTTGCTCTCTGTAGTATACAAGCTATTTACAAAGGTAATTGCTAGCAGAGTAAAGAAAATATTAGAATTTAATCAACCAAAGGAACAAGCAGGATTTAGAACAGGCTACTCAACAATTGACCACATTCATACTATCAATCAGGTAATAGAGAAATGCTCAGAGTATAACCAACCACTATACATAGCCTGCATAGATTACGAGAAGGCGTTTGATTCAGTAGAAATATCAGCCGTCATGCAGACACTGCGGAATCAGGGCGTAGATGAAATATATATAAACATTCTGGAAGAAATCTACAGGGGATCAACTGCTACCATAGTGCTTTATAAAGAAAGCAACAGAATACCAATAAAGAAGGGTGTAAGGGAGGGGGACACAATCTCCCCAACGCTATTCACTGCGTGCTTACAGGACGTTTTCAGAAGCCTAGAATGGGAACAGTTAGGGATAAGAGTTAATGGAGAGTACCTCAGTAACCTGCGCTTCGCCGATGACATTGCATTGCTGAGTAACTCAGGGGATGAATTGCAACTCATGATTACGGAGTTAGACAAGGAGAGCAGAAAGTTGGGTCTTAAAATTAATCTGCAGAAAACGAAAGTAATGTACAACAACCTCGGAAAGGAGCAGCGCTTTGCGATAGGTAATAGTGCACTTGAAGTTGTAAAAGACTATGTCTACTTAGGGCAGGTAATAACCGCAGAGCCTAACCACGAGATTGAAGTAACTAGAAGAATAAGAATGGGGTGGAGCACATTCGGCAGGCACTCTCAAATTATGACAAGTAGATTGCCACTGTCCCTCAAGAGGAAGGTATATAACAGCTGTATCTTGCCGGTACTTAGCTACAGAGCAGAAACCTGGAGACTCACAAAGAGGGTTCAACTTAAATTGAGGACGACGCAGCGAGCAATGGAAAGAAAAATGGTAGGTGTAACCTTAAGAGACAAGAAGAGAGCAGAGTGGATTAGGGGACAAACGGGAGTTAAGGATATCATAGCTGCAATAAAGAAGAGGAAATGGACATGGGCCGGGCATGTAGCACGTACACAGGATAACCGCTGGTCATTAAGGGTCACCAACTGGATTCCCAGAGAAGGGAAGCGGGGTAGGGGGAGACAGAAGGTTAGGTGGGCTGATGAGATTAAGAAGTTTGCGGGTATAAATTGGCAACAGCAAGCACAGGACCGGGTTAACTGGCGGAACATGGGAGAGGCCTTTGTCCTGCAGTGGACGTCGACAGGCTGATGATGATGATGATGATGATGATGATGATGATGATGATGATGATGATGATGATGATGATGATGATGATGATGATGATGATGATGGTGATGTTGATGATGGTGGTGGTGGTGGTGGTGGTGGTGGTGGTGGTGGTGGTGGTGGTGGTGGTGGTGGTGGTGGTGGTGGTGGTGGTGGTGGTTTGTAATTCCGTCAGGTCCAGGAGCACAGCGTTGACGGAGACAACTTAAGGCTGACGTAAGTTCCCGCAGCGTGAAAGGTGCGTCGATGGCAGATGTAGAATAAGGCGCAAGTGGGTAAGGTGGTTCACTTTCTCTTCCAATTACATACACGTCAGCAAACTCTTCGGCTAGAGACGGCATTGATATACCTTTGAATAACGCGAGAGCAATCAACGGTCCCAAGGCTCCGGCGTGCTTCCGACACTATTTACTACTCGCCATATGCTTTACAGTGGAGTAAATACACTTAAACTCTCACAAAACGTTGCCCATTGTTTCTTCCGAAGTTTTGTTGATGTATCGCCATATTGCTACATTATGTCTGTTGAACTGAGTCTTGCTAGCAGGTTCACCACCTCTTTGCATAAGTCTTTTTTCTGCCCTTCTTCTGGCTGCACACAAATTACGAAGCTTTGAGTCCGGGGCTGGAAAATGTGCAGGTAGCTTAGGCATAGTGGTTGCAGCCACTTCGCTCGCCAGTATATCCTGAAACATATTCCCTGATCGGTGATCTACATGCTATCGATAGCAATCTCAATCAGTTACTTTGCAGGATTTAGCTACCGTCAAATGGTAGGTAGCTAATTCTTGGTAGGTAGCTCAATCCAAACGATTCTGTTGTAGTTACCGGGCGCACAAAGGTCACTGCACTCGCTGCAGTGTTTCCGTTTGCGAAATTGGCGCTCTTTTCAGAGGCAGCGAAGTAGCAACTGAGACGCTTATTCATGTTCATCCGTACCTGTGAGTACGTTTCGTGCGTCATTTGTGCGTGACAAACGTGGCGCTTGCCATTCTTCGCGTGACCTTCCAATGTGTGTCTATTGCGTTCACTTCTTCGCCTTAGCGGCAATGCTGTAGCCTTTTTTTATATTTTACGTGTTAAGGTGCCTTCAACAGGCAGTGTGCCAACTCAGTAGCTTTTGAAGCCTCGAGTACTCACCATTAGGCACGAAACAAATAGTTTTATGCACAGTGACGACTGTCAACCAAAAAATTAATGTCAGATTATATGTTCTGCTTTGTTCTTTGCAGTGATGATGGAGCAGTTTACATTGCGTAAGAGGTATTGAGCACCGTATTTAGCCGTGGCTCAACACTGCTTTTCTCAGGTAAGTGCGCACTGTGAATGACTCCCGTTATAATTATTGCAAATGACAACTGACTGAACTACACCCCTACAACAAATTGAAACATTGCAGTCATAGTAGGCATTATAGATGTTTTATAGGTGCTAACTCGATTGATGGTGGTGGTGTTTATAATGACGAAGACGTAAGTATAGTAGTCAATATAGCACTCACCCTGTGAGGGTAACTCTATGTGCATTAGCGCTGCATTGAACGTGTACGCATGGTGACGGAAGGTTGGCACTGTGTCCCGCGGGGATGGTATGACCGAAAACGGTACAACCTCCTGCAAAGCAGCGGAAATTCACGCTCTCATTTCTGCACTGTATTATACAAAAGAATCAAGTGTGAATGCTAAACTTGACCGTGGCGTTAAATGCTTTCCAGTGCCGCCGCTGTGATTCAATAAAGCTATTAGAACTTTTGCGAGAGATAATAGCCAAATGACGATGGCTTCCCATGTGTGGTCGCATGCTACATTCGATGAACTACTACTGGAAGGCAAAGGGTAGCCGAAGGCTGAATGAATGCGAATACGATTTTTTTTTGGTAAACTGTGTGTTATTGTCCTTACTACATTCAGTTTTTCTACAGTTCACTGTTTACAAGAGGGGGCACTCTATGGTATGGAAATACAGTTATCCGCCAGCCTGTCAATAATTTCAGTCTAACTATATAACTGTATTACATACCCCTTGGTGTGAAGAACCTAGCGAGGTGGTTACGTGTTTTATATCACAACAAAGGATAGCTAACACGCCGGATCTAACGCCTTCAGCCAATTCGGGGCTTTCCTTGAACAAAAATGAATAACAAAGACCAGGCGAAAAAAATCTAGTGCTGTTCGAATATGATGTAGCAGGCTTGTTTTTATTTAAGGTTTTGGGGCAGCCGAGGTGACCTCGTTCAAATTGTTGCTGCTGTTCATGGAGCAGGACCTGTCACTGAAAGGTCCTCAAACTTTTTTGTCACGTTTGATGGCGTCGCGGAATCACTAATTAGCGCTGTGGAACCCCATTTGAGAACCACATACATAAACGGTAGTACTTTTAAGGACAATACAGGTCTCCACATCCGTATAGTGAACCACAGGCTACCCTTAGACACCGCAGTATACGTATCCCCCTTGTTAAGCAGACCCACTCGACACCACTATCCTCATTCCCTAACGCCAGTCTTCGCAAGGACTGATACTTTTCGGTACTCCTTCTTCCCACACACAATAGATGATTGGAATAAACTAACCGAAGCATTTCCTCAACGCCCTTGACCATTTGTGCAAATACTCTTCTTCCATGACTTCCTTGAATGGTATTATCACCTCGTTGTTCAACTGTTACTTTTTTTAAAAGCCATAACCCCTCTGTCTTATAGCAAAGAAATTGTGTAAAAAACGTTTTGCAACCTTGTTTCATTGTGTTATTTAGTGTTTCATGTATGCTCACCCTGCTTGGACTTTTTGTCTGCAGTATTCTATAAATAAATAAATAAATAAATAAATTTTAATCATTGTTCAGGGGCTTCTTTGTGAACATCTTGGGGTTTGATTGCAGGCTATTAGCAGGTTGCTAAGCGGAGCAGGGACTCCCACCACGTATTAAAGCGACAAGAACACTGTATAAGGGGATAGCATGATGAGCATATGAAGCAAGCCAATTATGCTGATTGGGCATGAAAGAAGTACACTTTGAGGAAGAAATACTAAACCTTCAAGATGCTAACGGACAGTCAGTTCAAACGAAACGAAATCGCTTACAATTATGAACTTTCCAAGAAAACATTTCTGTACATAGGCGTTTGCTGCTGCTCTACATAGATCTGTGATCACAAATTTGCGAATGCAAATTCGTTAATGTTATCACAGATATGTTTCATATCGCATACAACACATGCGGTACTACATGCGTCTCGAATAATTCTGGCCCGAGTATCTTGTATCGTACCACGATATCAAAGTACCCTTGACCTGCCCTGGGTTACTGGCATCCTTCCTTCGTCATGTGCCTCGAGGCAAGCGAACTAGGACCTCTTTACGATTGCCAGCTCGGTCATGTATCGAGGTGCAACTTATGCCTGAACCAGGAGCACCTCAGAATACCCGTTATACATGTGGTTTAGCTATACCACAGTGAAGTCAGAAAAGATACGTAAGACACTGGCTGTAGCTTATTTAAATACTTACTCTGGCCGTATCTGACTGGGCACTGTTGTTGTGTCTTGACGAGGGCTACGTGCACGGCGAGAAGAATTCCCGCTAACGTGCACCTGTTCAAAAATAAGATAATTAGAATATACGCTATGGATGGACGATCAGAAGAGCAAAATAAAGCTTGCACTGCGGAACGGGAAGGCCAGTAAACGCGCAACAGATTGAGCGGTTTTACTAGTGATCGAAAGGCATGGTGCTAGTTACGGTGTGACGAACATAGTTCACGTATAATGCAAGCACAGTTTTGAAACCCCTCTACCACACGGTACTACAGGAGCAGGATGCAGCCGGAGAAGCATAGATTCTAATCTCGAGGAATAGTATTCGAGAAATTCGCGGCATACGTATTTATAGCATGCATATCTGAAGTTAAGCTAAACAACACATTCTTCCAGCAAATATTGTGAGAAATTTTTAAGTGGTGAAGGATTGTGTTAACTGATGTCAGCACCAGCCTACTACTGATTGTTCATTGGTCGAAGTCTCCAATCACTCATTGTTCGAAGTCTTTAATCACGCAGTGGTAATGTGCCAAATTTGTGCTAAATATTTCCATTTGATTGTTTTCTCTCCATAGCGACAAATTTATTTCAATTTGTTCTTTAATTCAAGAATAACCTAAAACATCTACAAGAGAGAATACAGCATAGGGGGTGGGTAAAAAAGTACAGTGCAATAAATGCAACATGATGCATAAAATGAAATTTATACAATACAACACATGCCCAAGCTCAATGAAAAAACAAGCTACACAAGAACAGAACACCTGTTGGGAAAATTGTGGTAAATATTTTAAAACGCGTAAAAATAACAAAGCATAATAATACAGCACAAAAAAGGATATGAGGTATTAAGAAGAGAACAGAGCTTGGTTTTTCATTTCAAAAGTTCACTAAATTTCAAAATGTTGCCCTGCCGTGTTGGTCTAGTGGCTAAGGTACTCGGCTGCTGACCCGCAGGTCGCGGGATCAAATCCCGGCTGCGGCGGCTGCGTTTCCGATGGAGGCGGAAATGTTGTAGGCCTGTGTGCTCAGATTTGGGTGCACGTTAAAGAACCCCAGGTGGTCGAAATTTCTAGAGCCCTCCACTACGGCGTCTCTCGTAATCATGGTGGTTTTGGGACGTTAAACTCCACATATCAATCATCACTCAAGTTTCAAAATTTTTCTTTTAAATGCGACGCATCCGGATTTGAATGCACGTTAAAGAACCTCAGGTGATCGAAATTTTCGGAGCCCTGCTATGGCGTCTCTCATAATCATATGGTGGTATCAGGACGCTAAACCTCATATATCAATATTTTATACTGCAATAGGTTCCATTCAATGAGGGTTTTTGAAATGAACAAATCAGTGGAAGATAAGGCATGGCATGTCATGTGTTTCATCTTGAGAGGGTGATCACGGCGGGGATTGGTGGCTAAGTATGACTGAGAAAAAAATGGTCACTGATCGACCACGATGATAGATTCTATGAAAAAAAGAGACAAGCGAGCAAGTTTACGACGATGGGAAACATAGTTCAATACCTGAATGAGCTTTAAAAGCAGTGACGCTAGTGAAACGAGAGTAGTCAGAATACTAATTTAATACGACCATGTTACGCCTGCACTCGTGGGATATTTTAATAGTGTGTGAATACAAGCCAGCCGGCAGGTATTCATGATTAAAAACAGCTTCACTTTTGGTTTCTGGGTTCACAATGGTCTGCGGGTGCTCTACAGGGTTAGGGTTTTGTTTTTAAGAAGCTGTATATGGCAGCCCACCCGCGTAGCATGTCTTTTTCTCTGCATCATTTCTCAATACACCGTGACATTCGAAATTCGATCTGTGTATATGCAAAGGCTTTTACACTTACACCTTTCATAATAGCGCAACATTGAACCCGTCTGAAAAAATAGTAAATCTCAATGATGACCCAAGAAAAACTGCCCTCACGTAGATAAATTTCCAAACTATGAAATATAGCAACATAAATCATTGCATACTACCTACCGTAGCAGAAGTAGGTTGTACATGCCGTTTATGTTGCTAGTCAGCCGCTTGTTTGGTGCTGAAGCCGTCTGACCGAATCTGTGGCTGCTTTTATACTAAATAAGGAGTAGTTCAAATAAAACACGAACATCGCTTCAATCTGTCTACAGCCATCAATTTGAGCGTTTAGACTGGGTATTTTTAATTTTTTAATGAAGTACATTACGCAAATTTTTATAATTGCAGTGACGCACATACGTTACGCCTAACATGGTGTCGTTGCAGCTGCAGGTTGCGGGCTGAGTTAAGTCATGTTTCTGCTACTAAGCCTCTCGTCCAGGATTAATTCTTGGGGACATAGTGGCATGTAAATCAATCACTTTAATATATTTTTACCTCTATTTATTAGCACCCTAATATGTAGTATACACAATGAATTACACACAAAACGAACTTCAAATGTGGTGGGACTGCACAACCAATACTTTTTATGCGGCGAAACTCAATCTGTATTGTAGTGATGTTGAAGGACTCGTGGTGTAATAAAACGTATTTATAAAGGGCGAACCTGTGCCCACAACTCAAAGGGACTCATGTCGTAGAACGTGTCAGCCGAACACCAAAGATGCCCGCCTTCTTCTTCTTCCTTTTCAAGAGAAGTCCCGAGCACGTGGCGTTCATCAGCTGGGTCCAGCTGGGTGCTCGTTTCATCATCGTTGTCTCTGTGCAACACTAGACGGCACGCATGTATGTCCCTGTGCGCGGTGATGGGCGCGTTGTTTGATTGCGGGCAAGATGTCATAGCATAATCCCCCTCCTCAAACGCATCGTCCCGATGCGTCAGGCAATAGGTAGATTTCTGGTAGACGTCGCTGGTTTTCCGATTATCTTTTATAGTAAGGCTTCATCCGGACTACATGTACAACCTCTATAGGGTTGCGGCGCTTTGAGCTTTCGTCACTAGCGAATCTGGCTTGGTACGTTACATCGCTTACACGATGGAGTACTTCGTAAGGCCCGAAGTAGCGGCTGAAAAGTTTTTCAGAAAGTCCACGGCGACGCACTGGGGTCCATATCCGTAATTTGTCACCTGGTTGAAAATGCGCTTCAGTACGATGCTGATTGTACTGATAGGAGTCGATACGCTGTTTGCGGCGTATTCTGCATCTCGCCATCTGTCGTGCTTTTTCGGCTCTTCGACAGAAGTTGTCTAGGTCGGATAGATCGCTGCTTTCATCCTTCAGTGGTAACATGGCATCTACTGGAGTGGTGACTGTTCGGCCGAATAGAAGTTCAAATTTTGTAACTCACATTGCTTCTTAAACGGCTGTATTATATGCGAACGCGATGTAGGGCAATATTTCATCCCACAGTTTATGTCCGACGTCGACATACAATGAAAGCATATCAGTGAGAGTTCTGTTCAAGTGCTCCATTATGCCATTCGTTTGAGGATGGTATGCCGTAGTTCTCTGGTCTGTATGGGTCATTCGCATAAGAAATTTCATTAGGTCTGCAGCGAAAACTGTGCCACGATTTGTAATTACGACGCTGGGTACATCATAGCTGAGGACTTTGTTGTTGAGGAAGAACTTGGCAACTTTCGGAGCTATTGCACTGTACAGCGAGTCAGTCTCAGCGTAACGAGTGAGAGAGTCCGTGGCTATGACTATCCACTTCTTGCGTGCAGTCGATGTCGGAAACGGGTCTAGGAGATCCATACTGACTCGTTAGAATGGGGCATCCGGTGGTTCTATTGGCTGGAAGAGGCCTGCAGGTTTTACGGATGAAGTTTTGCGTCTTTGACACTCACGGCAAGTTTTCACATAGTGCTGAACTGATGCTAACAGTTTTGACCAGTAGTATTTTAGATGAATATTGGTGAATGTACGGCTGACACCCATATATGTGTTCAGATGTTCGCTCGTCAAGACATGCGTGCAGAATCTCGTTTCGTAAAGGTGCAGGTACAACGAGTAAAAAACTTGTCACCATTGGGCTCGAAGTTCCTCTTGTAAAGGACCCCTTCTCGAAGACAGAACAAAGGGAGCCCTCTAGATAAAGTGCGTGGGACTTTCACGTTGAGTCCTTGGATACACTGTATAAGCGGCTGCAAATTGGGGTCATTTTGTTGTTTTTGAGTGATTTCTGATGACTGGACGACGTGTAGAAACGGGAAGTCTCCTTCCTCCGGCTCACTTGTCTCCACTGATGCACGTGAGAGGCAGTCGGCACTGCTGTGCTTTTTCCCAGATTTGTATAACACAGTAATATCGTACTCTTGTAGCCTAAGAATGCATCTTGCTAGTAGGCTAGAGGGATCCTTAGGATTCGCCTGCCAACTCGGGCATCATTATCATCATCAGCCTGTCTACGTCCACTGCAGGACAAAGGCCTCTCCCATGTTCCGCCAGTTAACCCGGTCCTGTGCTTGCTGTTGTCAATTTATACCCGCAAACTTCTTAATCTCATCTGCCCACCTAAACTTCTGTCTCCCCCTACCCCACTTCCCTTCTCTGGGAATCCAGTTGGTGACCCTTAATGACCCTGTTCGCGCAATGATGAGCGCGTTGTTTGAATGCAGGCAAGATGTCGCGGCAGTATAATATTTCAGCCATTTTAAAAAATTCTTCCAATACAGAGATTGCCCGAGAAACGTGTAACATTCGCTAGTGTAATATTGTGAAGAATACAGCACCGCCATTGCATGCATTGCAAGGGATGCGCAAGGCAAGTGAGAAGACGAGAAATACGAAGGGTTTATATGTGACGGCGAAAGCATTTCAATTTAAAAAAGAGAGGTTTAGAACCTTTTTAGAGGTCTCTACAGATTAGGTGGAGTCTCTACTCTGGGATTCATTGAAGCCCCCGTCCTGGCTCCTTGGACCTAGGCATGCTGGGCCTGAAATTCTGAGCTGCCGAGCAGGACCGCCTCCCTGTCCTCTCGGCTAGAGTTTGGGTGAGCAGTAATGGCTGCGCGAGTTTGGCAGGCCCACACCATGTGGTAGGTGTCTGCCTCCTACCCACAGTATTGACACTGTCCTGTGACCGTAGGTTCGTAATGTTTGACTACGGCAGGACATAACATTGTGTTCTTCTGGAACTGAAACAAAATGCACTCATCTGCTTTCTTCAACGCCCTTGCGGAGGCAAGTAGCACTGTTGACTTTTTCAATGATAATTAAAAATTCCTATTATGAGAGGAGACGGTGGTTCTCCACGTTGTTCTTCATAGGCATTGATGAAGGTAGCCCGAAAATGAGCGCTCGGGCAGCCGCATCTGCGGCCTGATGGTCTGGGGTCCATACCCCCCAATTTTTGATGGTATGGAGTCTATATCAGGCATCTCGGGTCAGGGTCCATGTCCCTTACACAATTTTCCAGTAGTGTGTCTGCTAAAGGTGATATGTGCCTTGTTATATAATTACGACACGCTCAGCGCGAATCCGTGATGCTGCATCGATAAATACTGTGAGAGGACGCAAGGGCCATCAAAACCTCGTCAGCCTGTGTTATAGCACAGGCCCCAAACGTTAGCCCAGCCAACTGTGTGTCTTTGTGAATAGTAGCCAATATGTACCGACCCTCGGAGGTTGGGCCAGCAACGTCCATGTAGCATACAACTGGGTTATGTCCAAATTATCGTTCCAGCGCCTTAGCACATGCGTCAAGTCACGTGGTATGTTCTCCTCTGTCTATTTCAGTGGGTAGAGGTCAGACCAGCATGGAAGTGCACCATAGTTATGATACTTTCACTCTCTCCTGTTTTTCGAAGTCATGTTTTATGTAAAAACGTGCGAGCCGCTGCTGGCCAGAGTTGGCTTGGGCCCGCCGTGTGCACTAGCTTAAAAGATAGGCTTCCTTCATCTCTTAGTATGAGTAAATCCCAACCATTGTGTTGAGATGGTCTTGAATGTAGAGATTTAAAGACCAATGGCCTACTTAATTGCCTTTTTAATGATTGTCTCCATTCGTTCTTCGTCATGTTTGTGGAGGGAGAGGTAAGCGACGGAGTACATGACCCGGTTGGTGATGCGTGTGCGCTAGCCGCAACGCATCTGTGCACTGAAGTCCCTCTTCTTAGAGATCTTGTGAGTCATGCGAACTACCCGGTCTTTTTATTTTTTAATTGGTGAAGTTTGTGTGAAACCGGAGCTGCTGGTGAAAGTACTGGCCCAGGACCCTGATCTTCTCCACTCAAATTAGTGGCCTCCCAGGAAAAATTATAGATATATCTGTGTTGTACTTAGTCATTCCTCTAATGTGAAGGAATTTCCGATTGGTTCGGTGCACATTGTAGTCCACAAAGCGCCACATAAGTATGTACAATTTCGGCATCCTGTTGCAGGCTGCCCTTAATAGCACCTAAGCTCCCCTGAGTTGCTCATACCATATAGTCATCGGCATAAAGGGCATGGTGAATGCCCTCTATGCCCATTACACATGACCCACCAGCTGACGTGGCAGGTGCAGCATTTATATCTTAAATGTATTGACAGAAAGAACAGCCCCTTGCAGTGTCCTTCTGGAACCCATTTAATAGGGCCCACATTCAAGGTCTTCAATGCTGAGCAGCGCGACTTTGTCTGATAGAAAGTCCTTGGCCTAATCAAATGTGTTCTGACCACATTTAGTTAGGTTGAGGGGTTCAAAATGACGCTGCATTTAACCTTGTCAAAATTCCTCTAAAGCACTAAGATGAGGATGACCGTGTCATTGTGTTTCATTGCTATCGGCTGGATGACCTCTGTGCCGATTTGTGAGGGCAGAATCTGAGCATGGTAGGGGCGGAACCCCTTTCTGTTCGAGATATTCTGGAAGTTTGACCTGCATCGTGCTCTTGGCAGAAATACCTGCCGCGAAGCGTTTCCGCGAGTTGTGTTGAGGTAACCTAAAATCCGTGAAGGGCTTTTCGCAGGTGTCGTGGTTTCTCCTCGTGCTTGTGTGGGGTTGATAAGGCTGCTAAACAGGCGCCACGCCCCTTCGCTTGGCATCTGACGAGAGATAACATTACATTTTTCTAGTTTGCATCTGCAAAGTGCGTGGCGCATTCAAATGGCTGTGCTGTTAGCTCCTGAATATGTTTTCGAACAGGTATATTATGTTACTGGTGTTTCCAGGGTCGTGTGATGCTTCGACAGGCCTCCCACAAATGGAGAAGGTGGTTGTTAAAGGCTTGGTGTTCCTGCCCTCTTTTCATGTTGTTTTCGTATTTCTTCTGAGTAAGCGGGATGTGTGCAGCCCAGTCTGCATGATTTCTGGAATGGAGGATAGGTGATATAGTTACCGTGCACATTCGGTCCCAGTTAACAAGTCGCGATTGTATGTCCTTCCGTTTGAAAGGGTGTGTGGAGAGCGCGAAGGTTAGAATGCAGTGGTCATTGCTAAGGGCTTCCTCTGAGTTAGATCATGTAACATGTCATGTTTTCTTAATCAAAGTGAGGTCAGGACAGGTGTGCCTGGTCACCGAGTTGCCAAGGCGCCTCGGGGAGGCCGGGTCTGTGAGAAGGGAGAAGCTTAAGGTGGAGATAAGATTCGCAAGCCTCCTTCCCCTTTCTTCCTCACGAGTGTACCCCCCGAGTTGACAGGGGGTATCGAAGTCCCCCAGAATTATCTGGGTGCTCTGTTGGCACATATCAGTGCATGGTAAGTGATTTATCCGTAGGTGACGGGGAGTGTTTTAGGCGGAGTGTAAATTATCAGTATATAAACCACATGATTTATCCTAAGGAGAGGCAGTATCTGCACCATAGTGTAGGAATGCTCCGATATAAGCTCGATATCAATATCATGCGAAGTGTAATATTTATGTACTAGAGCACACGTGAATGGGTCACTTTGAAACGTGTTATAGCCTGAACGTTTAGCCTGCAAACCTGGTATGGTTTGCCGTTCTTCAACTGCAAACTGTACTTCCTCCAGCTTATTCTCTTCTTCAGCCTAATTGCGTTGGTCATTCCACATGAAGCTGCATTGAGCTTCTTTGATCACGATGCCTGCGTGCAGAATTCGTACCTATAAATGATGCGTAAGTGTGGACCACCGCAGTGACAAACTAGCTGAAAAATACAGTTGACTCTCACTTGAGTTAACGTCAAGGGAGGCTCAGCAATAGTTCACTTAACTGAAAGTTGACAAAAACAAAACTTCGCTAGAATATGAAACAGCATTGGACACAGCACATGTAAAGTCACAAGTGTGAAAGGCAGTTTATTTCAAAAATTAATCTTATAGTTTGCATTTGAAGTGGTACACTTATAGCTCCAAAATAGACAAAACTGTCCAGAGAGGATGCGTAGGCCGTCACAACGTCCACTTGCCTCTGGCCGCAGTCTGCATGATGAATAGTTTGGAACTTGTCTGAACGTGTCTATAATCGTAAAAAAGCCAAAACGCGAAGATTATATGTGACCTATATTCATACTAACTAAAATAGGTTACTAAGTAAGGGATCGTAATTACCGTTACTTAGAAATTATTACACATCGGGGACAGAAATAGTTACTCACCATCAGTATGACACACCGGGATAACATATCTCACGCCAAACTAAGGCTAACTAAGCATTCTCAAGTGTAGCACATACTAAGCTCAGATCCACTCAAAACTTCGCCATAGCGGTTATGAAAACACTTAGAAGTCATTATGATATAAGATTTTGTCAACTAATTAACTGAAAGAACAAATAATTGCAAATGAATGGGCGACAGCGCTTTGACGATTTCACCATCGAAAGGTCTGGGCAATAATTAAAAGGCTTATATTTTTATTTTTTATTTTCTTTCATCTTCCTTCGTAAATCTCGTATATTTGGTTGTTTGGCAATTTCAGATGATTTTTTACGATTCACTCCTATAAGAGCGGCGCACACTACCGATTTAATCACAAGCACGTAGAACGAGCTAATTGTACATTTGCAGAACAATTGTGCTAGCAGCAGAACGTAGAAGGAACCTCTTGCTACCTTTAAGAAGCCAATTAGGCTAAGTGTGATGGTGCGATCACCTTATTTCCCCATCGGTTTGCAGCAAGCCGACCACGGCTTGACAAGGCGACCACGGCTCCCACCTTGCTAACTGTTCGTAACAAAAACCACGGATACACGATGCTTACGTCGCGTCTGAAGAGATTGCGATTATTTTCTAACAGAGTGCTGTATTTGATGTTGTTGTTAACACTCGCGGGGGATGTTGAACTGCGCCCAGGTCCCGCTAAGACACCGGAGATGGAAGTGCTGAAATGTTTGCAGAGTGGGCGGGAAACTTTAATTTCAAAATTAAACGGCATTGAATCCAGGTTTGAAAAAATGAGAACATACTGATGGAAGTAAAAGATAGTCTTAGCCAAACTCAGAACCAGATAAGGGACATCAGAAAGATTGTAACGGAGCAGGCAGCTATAATACGGCAACTCATGCAACAGGTGAAAGATCTGCAAAAGAAAACAAATGACCTCGAAAACAGAAGTCGTCGGAAAAATCTTGTTTTCTATGGCGTTGATGATAAAACCTCAGAATCGTGGGATGAATTCGAAGCTATAATAAAGAATATTTGCAAAACGAGCCTTGGAATGGAACTCGAATCTGTGGAAAGGGCACATCGCTTAGGACGTTACATTGAGAATAAGAAGAGGCCAATTATTGTTAAATTCTCATTATACAAAGAGCGTCAGGCAGTGCTTCTCAATGCCAAAAGATTCAAGAATTCCCAGTACAGCGTTAGCGAAGATTACTCACATGAGACAAGAAGTATCAGGAATAAGCTGTGGGAACATGCTAAGACAAAAAGAGAGGATAAGAAAAAAAAAGTGAAGCTGAATTTTGACAAACTGATTATTAACGCAGGGCTTTCAGGTGGGATGGCGAAAAAGAAAAGGTCGTCCCAGTACGCAGGCGATGACAAACTAGAAAAAATGAGAAATACCGATGTCAAGAACTTGTTGCCGTCATCGCGAACTGCCGCAGCGTAGTTAATAAAGTTGCTGAGCTCTTGGGCTTAATTGAGAGTGTTAACGCAGATATAGTCCTTGGTACAGAATCTTGGCTAAAGCCCTCGATTGCTGAGAGTGAGGTGTTTCCGCAAAATTACGTCGTCTATCGCAAAGATAGGCTCACAGCAGGTGGTGGCGTTTTTTTACTTGTTCGTTCTTGCTTACAGTCATTTGAAGTTGATTATAAGTGCGACGCACTGGAGTCTGTATGGTGCAAGATAACACTGCCTGATAACTTCGCGTTTTCGGTCAGAGTGGTTTATCGCTGAGATAGTAGCATAATGCAAACATTAGATGAAATTCTTTCTGAAGCATCAGCCCAGACAATACTTCTAGGGGGGGATTTTGATCTGCCTGGCTTATCCTGGGGTAATGGTTCCTGTATAAGTATAAACGGGCGCATGAACCTTGCGATGAAGAATATCGTCGACAGGTTTGGTTTGACGCAGTACGTTACCACCCCTACTCGCAATGACGCTGTGTTAGACTTGTTGTTTTGTAACTCGCCAAACTTCGTAAATGACGTGACTGTGATTCCAGGAATTAGTGATCATCTTGCTGTTGTTGCTTGTATCCAAACGAAAAAAGTGTGTACGAAGTTACCTAGGAGTAGAAGGATCTACTTTTATGACAAGGGTGACTACGATGCAATTTCTAAAAAACTTCGTAATTCGTTCCCTGTTTTCGAATGTCTTTTCGAGGAGGGCAATGTGCATGATATGGGGGACAAATTTAAGAATATACTTTCCGAGTTAACAAATAGACATATCCCCAGTGTTCATTCATCACGGCTAAAAAAGCACAAACAACCATGGGTAACAGCACGTATATTAAAACTTATCAACAAAAGGAAGAGGGCATTATGTGCATTCAAAAAAAGCAAATCAGTTGCTCACTTTGAAAAACGGAAGTCTATTACCCACGAATATAAGCAAAAGATAGAAAAAGCTAAAGATGATTACTTCACTGAGCTGAGCAACAAAATGAAATCAAATCCTAAAATGTTTTGGAAGTACCTGAAACAGTGTGGCTCAGATTCCTTTGGAATACAGGAGTTTAATTATAACGGCACGGTAATTACGAATGACGAGGATAATGCTGCATGCCTAACAACTTTTTCCACTCGGTATTCTTGCCTAAACACAGCTGTAATTATCATAAAACTTTTATGAGCATTTCGCCTATGCTTCCTGTCGAGCTTAGTGTTAATGGAATTGAAAAACTATTGAAGGACGTTGATGAGAGTAAATCTAGTGGTCCAGATGGAATTTCTCCGCCTGTACTCAAGCGTTGTGCGGGGCCAGTTTCTATGTATCTTTATGTAATTTTTGAAAGATCTTTAGCGACAGGTACCTTACTACATGACTGGAAAATTGCGCACGTGGTACCGATACATAAAGGTGGGTCCAAAAAGACGTTGGTAATTATAGACCATTATCGCTTACGTCTATCCCGTGTAATATCCTCGAACATATTTAATACAAAGAAATAATAACTCATTTAAACAAGCATAAGGTATTAATCAACGAGCAGCATGAATTTTGCAGAGGGCTGTCTTGCACAACACAATTAGTCGAATTTTATCATGATGTAATATTGGGCGTAGATACTGTAAAACAGGTTGACGGTGTGTTCTTGGATTTTCGGAAAGCGTTTGACACGGTGTCACATTCACTCTTACTGTTTAGGCTTACCACTCTGAACATTGATAAGACTGTTTTTAAATGGATCGAATGTTACCTTTCCCAAAGAACACAAACCGTAGTACTGAATGGAAAATTCTCCGAATACACCCATGTTACCTCAGGGGTCCCACAAGGCTCCGTCCTGGGTCCGCTATTGTTTTTAATTTATGTTAATGATGTCTCTGCAGGAATTTCATCTTCTATACGGTTGTTTGCGGATGACTGTGTTGTGTACAGTTTGATCACGATGATGTATTAGAACTTCAGAAAGACTTATCGCTCATTTATAGCTGGTGTACCAAATGGAAAATGAATTTGAATATAACAAAGTGTGTACATATTTCATTTACCAAAATGATGAAACCATTTCAGTCGCAGTACCATCTGAACAATGTACAGTTGAAACAAGAGAGTACATATAAGTACCTAGGTATAATACTATCATCTGAATGTTCATGGAGGCCTCAGGTTGACACTCTCATAGCCAAAGCTGGTAAGGCTTTAAATTTCATTCAAAGAAACCTGCGATGTTCGCATGTGAATTTAAAACGTATGGCATACACTACTTGTATCAGACCTATCTTAGAATATGGTTGTGTCGTGTGGGACCCGCCGAGGTAACCTTCATTGCTGCTCTGAAACAATTACAAAATCGTGCTGCCAGGTTCGTCTTGGGACGGTACGGAAGGGGGGAAAGCTGCACTGCAATGAAGGCTGAGCTAGGATGGGAGTGTCTTTCTGACCGCCGCCAGAAGCAGAGATTAAAATTTCTTACTGCATTTACTACAATAAAGCTGGAATTACTAGAGAAATATACCTACACCACCCTCATTACACTTCAAAACGTTTTGATCATAGTTGCAAAATTCGGGAATACCCAGCTAAAACGAACATGTATGCCAATTCATTTTTTCCTAGAACGATTAAACAGTGGAACAGGCTAACTGAAATGCAAGTACATAGTGGGAACGAAGGTATATTTTATTCACTGCTGTAAACCCGTGTTGTAACCTGAACGAAGATGTATTATGTGTGAACAAAATCCTACTATGTGTGAACGAAAATGTATTTCAGTTATTTATGTGTGAACAAAGTTGTATTGTGTCGGTGAACGGAGATGTTCGTCATCTATTGATGTAACCCCCTGCTATAACGCCTTCGGGTGCTGCGGGGTATCTGATGAATAAAGAATAAAGAACAAAGACGCGCTCGTCAGAAATTGCTTCCACATCCCCGAAGGGAATCGTGTGGAAATGAGAAGGCATTTTTTGCGCTGAGAGTACACAGTGTAGTAATTTTAATGGCATGAATTAATGACGAAACGAGGATCTTTACCGTAACTGTTCATTTACACATTCATCAGCCAGCGAACGGTCTAGAGTGAGGTACGAGCTTCACTCCACGCATCTACATATAGGTACGAGAGAACGGATGGGAGAGTGTGGCGCAGGGAAGCGAGAGAGCGAACGTTGATAGAAAGAGTGGCGAGGTACTGCACCTACCCTCTCGCATACTTTCTTCACGCACAGTCCCCGCGACGCGAGTGCCTCCCACACTCCAGAGCGGTGTTCCTCCTCTTCACTCACTCTCCACTACTCCGCCCGCATCGCCTGCTCCGGTTGCTAGGGGCGAGGTTAAACGCGCGCACCCACAGTTCTTGCTATGAAAGAGGATGTGAGAGCGGAGAGGTAACAACTGCTGCCGCGCGGACACTGACAGACGACTGACATGCCCAGACTAAGAAATGCACTCGCATCTAAAAATCAAAAGCTATGCACCTCTCTGCCCTGGTTCAAGTGGAGGAGTGGTTCAGAAAAAAAAATAAGTGGTTCAGATCCCCGCTTTCAGACAGTGGGAATACAGTTTCGAATACCGGAGACTCGTGCGGATTTTTTTTGTCAAGATTTCATATTTCTTTATACTTTTGATGAATTAACCAAGTTCCTCTGTTGGCTACCCTGTCTTCGTGGCATGCGATTGAAGCAATTATGAACGAGTAGAAAACTAAGGTACACCAGACATAGCCGCGTTTACTTTCTTTTTTTTTGTTTTCAGTGTTCGGAACACTACGTCACATGAATGTAATGATAGTCAGTGATTGACGTGCGCCTCTGCCAATATCACAGATTTTTTCACCCGAAGCTCAAGATGGGCCCTTTGTAGAGGTCTGCAACACTTCAGTATTTCACCAATGGCTCTTTGACCCTTCAATAGTTACCTGCTTATTAAAACACTGAACCTCAACTGAATACCCTTCTTGCTTAGCTGGAATGCCCAGCAGTTACTGCTTCTGTCGGCCATGGATGCTAGCTCACCTGAAAAGGAACCTCCTCTCCACACGTACAACTTTCGCATTCTCGTCCTTATGCAACCCGCAATCACTTTCTCAATCATCCTATTTGTAATATTAATTCTCCACATTTTGTTCCACTCTACATCTGGCCCCCTTAAAGTCTTTTTGTATTTGTTTTGTTTTGTTTTCGTTTTTCGAGGCCCCGCAGGGGCATCTGCGTAAGTAGGCGTTTGGTGTGTAGCGACACCACGGAACCGAGCTAACGGGGAAGTTTCGACTACCTCCCACGCCTAGACGTGCGTGGCTTTGCCGTGTCCGGGGAAAAGGGGATCCTAATGGTTGAGGCAACGCCGGGTGAACTGACTTTCAAGGCCCCCCAGCAGAGGCAACACACCTCTTTGGCCCCGGCTTCACGTAGACGGCACCCCTTGGCTTACTCACCCAGAGGAAATCGGCAGTGGCATTTTCCTGTCTCTCTCTCCTTCCTGATCTTCGTCTTTTCTCTCTTTCAATCTTTTCTGTCATCTCTTCACTTCTGTTTACTTCCATCTTCCAGGTGGCAAGAGTTAACCTTGTATATGTGCCCTCTCTTGGTCACATATTATTGGGTTATAGCGGCTTTGTACAGCTGGTGCTGGCATGCCTTTATAATTGTGCTGCCACGTCCCCATGTTGGGCTCGATGGTGGGCGGCTGGCATGGCTGCCGAATTTATACTTTGTGGCCTCTTTCTCATTTCTTCAACTGTCTGATCGCCCTCCTCCTAAGAGGGGGCACACCCAAGCAACAATGAATGTTTTCGTAAAGGCAAAAGAAGTTTTCCCGCGCTTCCATGTGATCCAATGTGAGACACAAGAAAAGAAAGCAAGAACTATCTCTCCGTTTGTGGTTTCCAAATTCCTCACCAGTGCCCTTGGTCCAGGGTATCAGGTTACATGTATGCCTAGTGGGGACCTTCTTCTCGAAGTCCAAACAAAGACCAGTATAAAAACCTGACAAAACTCGCCTCTTTTAGAACAACACCTGTATCTATCACACCACATCGTTCCCTGAACATTTCCCGATGCATAGTGTCTGATCAAGGCGTAATTAACCTGACAGAGAATGAGCTCCGTGAGGGCTGCAATGAACAGCATGTAACGCATACACAGATGTTTAAGATTAGGCGTGACAACAAAACACCCCGACAAAGCACCTCATTCTTACATTTGTACAAGCACACTTCCAGAATATATTGAAACATGCTACGTGAAGTTAAAGGTCTGACCTTACATCCTCAACCCCCAACGTTGTTTGAAGGGCCAGCGATTCGGCCATGGTTCTCAGAGATGCCGCGGCCGTCAAACCTGTGCGAAGTGTAGTTCGCACGAACACGCTAAATGTGAAGAAGCCACTACCCACTGCGCGAACTGCGATGGTAGACACCCCGCTTACTCTCGCACGTGCCCTACATGGAAACATGAAGAAGAAGTACTCACACTGAAAGTAAATGAAAACATCGCATTTAGGGAGGCGCGCAAGCGTCTACTAATGCAGCGTCCTTCGTTCGTGGAGGTGGCGCGAAAGGGGGCAGTGCCACCAAAATTTGTGGTGCCCGCACGTACCCCACAAAGTGGACGAGCGGCAGCGCCATTCACCCCTCAGCAGAAGTAGCACAGGCTCATCCACCACCAAAAGGTTTGCAGGCCTCCGGACCTGAAGCCTGTTATGCCTGCGAGTCCACAGCGAACGCCCATGCCTCTGAAAAAGGCAATCTGTGTCAAGGCCAGCCCGCGAGCCCGCCTGACGCGAACAACTCAACGGCGTCAACACGCGGCGGTGCCTTTCTGCCGCGCACGCACGGTGAGTCATCTCAGCCAGCGAGCCCGTCGAGCAAGCAACCGGCGCCTTCCTGTCTGGCGAGTCTGACGCAATGCGTGGCGACGTCACTCGTCCTTGGGTGCAGCCACGTGCAACGCAGCGGCTCCAGATTCGATGAGAAAGAATGACGCGGCCCAGCGGCGACCCCATTGGAGGAGTCTGACCTCACGACCAGCGGCGCTTCTGGTTGGACATTTGGTTGCTCAAAGAATCCACCCGGTGCATATAAAAACAAGCCCTGCAGCGCGTCACGAGCAGCAAAGCTATGTGTTAGCAGCAGACCTATGTGTTAGAGAGGAGAGCTCGGCTCTTCGGGTCTCTAAGCTGTCGGCCCTAGTGCCGAATTTGTAATGCCTCTGTATACATGCTGTACATAAACCTTGTTTAACTCACCGTCGTCTCGTCCGCTCGTCTATCAGCTCTGCGCAGAAGCCGTCGCGAGCTGAGAAACCTACGCTACCAAACGGCTGGGGACCTTCCCGGCGGAGTTCGAAGCAGTGGCGCCTTCGGGACCGTGTGGGCGTCGCCGTCTTTCGTAACAGTGGTTGCAGCGGTGAAATTCGTGGCGCCCTTCGTAACGTCATCGGATGCGCGCTTCTCAACAAGCCCCAGTGCCTTCTGTGTCCACAGAAAGCTCTAAGACCTCCGTGCCTGCACGCGTGAACCGCGAGCGGGCATCCGGCACCTCGTCCGCGGTGATGGACACAACAGCAAGTCCAACGGTGTCTTCCACACCGAATGACAGGCGTGGCTCTTTGGAGCGCGCAAGAAAATCAAAAACCATCATTGCGGGGCCTGACAAGGGTTCTTGACTTGACGCAAGACTTCTTTAATACACACAGCACTCATTTACACTCATAATGTATAAACAAATATTACAATGGAACGTCAGAGGAATGCTTAGAAACCTAGACGATATCCAGGAACTCTTACTTAAACATTCCACAAAAGTGCTGTGTGTACAAGACACACTTAAATTACCGAAACACCAATTTTCTACGGCGTTATGTGATATTCAGAAATGACCACAATGACGCTGTAGCATCGTCTGGTGGTGTGGCAATTATAGTTGATCGGGGCTTAGCATGTACACATCTACTACTACAAACATCCCTTGAGGCAGTGGCTGTTCGAGCAGTTCTTTGAACAAACTTGTCGCCATCTGCCCTCTTTACTTACCTCCACAGTACCGTCTCGAAAACACAAATTCCAGCCACTGATACATGAACTCCCAGAACCGTATCTGGTCCTTGGGGACTTGAATGCCCAATGGTGTATGGGGTGTCTTTCGCTGCGATGCACGAGGTCGCCTAATCGACCAGTTCCTCTTTTCTTCGAGTGCATGTCTGTCGAATAGGAAAGAGCCAACATTGGTTAGCTTCGCCAACAAACCTACCCATGCCTAGATCTCAGCATTGTGTCCCCATTGATTGTACCCCTGCTTCAATAGAAAGTGATGAACAATTCTTTCGGAAGTGACCACTTTCCAATCATTCTAAGTACACCACTAGAAAAAGGTCCTCCACATGTTCCCAGATGGCAGACAGACAAAACGGACTGGGAACAGTTTCACAACACTACTCGTTTCAGTTGGACTGACCTATGTAGGTTAAACATAGATGAAGCTGTGCAGTACTTCACAGCTTTTCTTACTGACGCAGCAGCCAAGTGCATACCGCAAACATCTGGTATACCTGGCAAGCGACGCGTCCCATGGTGAAACACTGAGTGTCAAAATGCGTCAAAGGAGCAGAACAGGGCGTGGAGGTTGCTTCGGAATTTCGCCGACAGCCAAAAATCTTGACAAATTTAGAATAAGAAAGTCTCAAGGGAGGAGAACGCGACAGCAGGCCACAAGAGAAAGCTGGCACAAGTTTTTATCACGAATAAATTCGTATACACATGAGGCTAAAGTCTGGAACATGGTTGGTAGGGTAGCAGGAAGACAAGTGCACTCACTCCCACTCGTAAACACCAGAGTGACAGCCTGGAAGATCAGGTGAACTTCTTTGGTGCACACTATGAGCAGGTGTCTAGCTCCTCACACTATACTGAAGCTTTCCAGAGATATAAGACATGGATAGAAAAGCAGAAACTAGAATACCAGTGCACAAAATACGAGGCATACAATCAACCTTTCAACTTAGCTGAGCTACAAACATTACTAAACTCCAGAAGTAATTCTGCCCCAGGCTACGACCATGTCACATAAGAAATGTTAAAAAACCTGTCGCTCAAAGCGCGAAAAACTTTACTATCCCTATACAATGCTATCTGGCTTTCTGGAATCATCCCTACTTCCTGGAAAGAGGCTATTGTTATCCCTATTTTGAAACAGGGCAAGCACCCTTCCTCAGTTTCGAGTTTTAGGCCCATTACACTTACAAGCTGCCTTTGTAAAGTTTTTGAAAAGATGATAAACCGCCGACTTTCACATTTCCTTGAAACACACAATATGCTCGACCATTTTCAGTGTGGGTTTGAAGAGGGTAGATCCACCACTGACCATCTGGTGCGCATTGAGGCAGAGATTCGAGACGCTTTCGTCCACAAACAATACTTCCTCTCTGTGTTTCTCGATATCGAGAAGGCATACAACACAACATGGCGTTTTGCATATCAAGAGACTTGTCTCACCTGGGTGTGAGCGGTAGAATGCTTTCCATAATCGAGAGTTACTTGTCCAATCGGACATTCCGTGTCCGTGTGGGCAGTGTTCTCTCCCAAACATTTCTCTAAGAATTGGGAGTACGGCAAGGGGGTGTACTTAGCTGTACATTTTTATTATCAATATGAATTCCTTGCACCTCTCCATCCCCCACATTATATTCTATTGTACATATGTCGAGGACGCCCAGCTTGGCTTTAAGTCGTGCAACTTGGCAATGTGCGAGCAGCCGGTTCAGCTACGTTTAAACAAGGTCTCCGAATGCGCAGCGGAAAACAGATTCCGACTGAACGCACAAAAAAGCACATGTGTCTTATTCTCCTGAAAGAGGCATGCAAAGAACCTGACATTCAACTGAATGGTCAACGTCTGTCTGTTAATGCCGAGCATAAATTCTTAGGCCCAATCTTGGACCACAAGCTAACCTTCATACCGCACATCAAGTATTTAAAAACATAAATGTTTAAAAGCCATGAATGTTTTAAAAGTGTTGTCACGTACTACGTGTGGTAGTGACAGGCAATGTCTCATGAATTTGTATAGGAGCCTTATTAGCACATGCTTAGATTATGGCGCCGTTGTTTATCAGTCTTCATCTCAAAGTGCATCGAAGATGCTGGACCCCCTGCACCATTTGGGCATCCGCCTTTCTACGGGTGCTTTTCGCACCAGCCTCTTAGAAAGCCTTTACGTTTAGTCAAATGAGTCGCCGCTTCATCTGCACAGAACTTAGATGTCCTTTGCATATTTCCTTAAGGTTAAAGCAGACAAGAAGCACCCCTCATACCCCACTATTAATGATTTGTCGAGCTCCACTCTTTTTTAAAACAGGCCTTCGATGAGGCAGCCCTACTCAGTTCGCCTGAAGGGTCTAGCTGAGAAAACTGGTGTGTCACTTGAACACAGTTTATTGGCTCCTGTAGCATACCCGCCACCGTGGCAGTGGCAGACTATAGAATGCGTTATGTCTTTCCTAGAAGTTACAAAACACGCGCCCATTGCCCATATTCGAACATGCTTCCTGGAACTTCAACACAAATACACACGTCCTTGGTTCTTTGCAGATGCCTCTAACTCCGCTGTGTACTACGCTGCTGTAGGCCCATCCTTTTCGGATGCCGGCCCTCTACATCCAGACACAAGTATCTTCACAGCAGAAGCTTATGCAATACTTGTGGCCGCTAAACACATCAAACAACTACAACTACAAAAAGCAGTAATTTATACGGACTCCGTCAGTGTGGTAACGGCCCTGCACACTCTTAAAAAACAAAAAAACTCTGTCCTCATCTCACTTTACTCCATTTTTACACACTCTACACACTCAAACAACATGTTGTAGTGTGCTGGGTGCCAGGCCACCATGAGATCCAAGGAGACGTGATGGCTGATCAGCGTGCTGCATCCGTCCACGAAAGCATTGCCACTACACCCATATCAATTCCGGCCCTTCATCATAAACCGTCTCTCGAACAAAAGCTCAGGGACTACTGGCAGAGCAAGTGGGATAGACGCACACAAAACAAGCTACACATTAATAAGCCACACCTTGGCCGTTGGCCACCAGTGTCAAAATCACGTCTAACAGAGGTAACACTTACGAGGCTCAGGATAGGACGCACATACACGACACACTCATATCTTTTGTCCAGTGGTGATCCACTATTGTGTGACAGATGTGGTGAAGCACTAACAGTTCTTCACATTTTAATTAAGTGTGAACAGTTAGACACTCTAAGAAGCCAACACTTCCCATTACCCTACCGACAACGTATACCATTACACTCTGCAATGTTCGTCGGTGGGGAACCACTTTTCACTCATAAATCATTGCTAGCTTTTTTAAGAGAGGTCCGCTTCTACCATGTAATATACCCAGGTATTGCGCAGCTGACCTCTCAAGAGAGGTTGCTGCTGCGGTGGCTACATTGAAAAGCACTTGCCTCGCGGCCCTTCGGCACAAGGGCACTGATGAGGAACTTGTGCTTCTGACAAATACTTTTACACTTGCTTTTATTATCAAAACCTTTTATTACCCATTTTTACTACTTATATTACGCCACTGTCACGACTTTATACTTATGTTTTTACTCGCGTTAGAGCGAGGAATTTTAAGGCCCCTTATATAGCCACGCATCATATCATTGTCCACATCTCTAGTCACTGAAATGGCGCTCTTTGGCCATCAATTAGCCCTTGCGCTATAAAGCACCACACATCATCATCGTCATTGTTTTTTGAGGAGGAGGAACGGAGGGTCTTGTAAGAATGTATCAGCGAGCTCCCGCAGCCCTCCAGAAGTGATGTTTGGCATTGCACTCGCTGAACACTCATCTGCCCCTAAATTGGCTATAACATGGAAAATAATTTCGTGAACTAATAGCTTTTTTGCGACTAGGGTTAAGGGGAAGATTTTGGGGGTGGGGCATTTTCTACAAGGCGTACTCGCTTCCATGGAGAATGCAGTCTGCGCTGTCACGGCAGCATCGTTTACGCTAAATCGGCGGGACTATACACCCATGCGCCTACTCAGAGAAGAGGTTGCCAGGACATGATATTAAGAAGACGGCGCAGGTTGAGCCCAAGACCACGCCTACCGTAAAATAATGCATCAAGAGTTTGAGCTGTCCAACACGGTTGTCAAAAAGAGAATGTCCTGGTTGACCTATATGTCGTCGGTCACCGTCCCGATTGTCTACTTTACTCGGCTTTGTGACTGTTCACTGGAACCACCAAGGATCCACAACATCAGAGCATTCTTGCCAAAGCAGGTCACTTCCGAACTCTCAGGAAACCATCAACCCAGTAATAATGAAAAAAAATATTTTGCTTGACATTCTGTTGTGGTAATTAAAACAAGAACTGATAGTTTGCATAAATATTCTAACCGCTTGCTTGATAAATAATTCTAAAAGAGAGATAGACCTTTTGGTAAATGTGAAAGCTTGACAGCTAGTTCCAAATACTGACAGCAATCACTGTGCACGCGATTTGAAATCGTCACCTTGGAAGGCCGAGACAATGGAGGTACCTGAAGATGGATTATTTTTGTCCGCGAGAATCACAAATTCAAAAATAGGTGCTTAATAATTGTGCCTATATGCGTCATTACAAGTTTCCTGGATTTCTGCTAATAATGTATAGTCATGCAGGAGCTATGTTGCGCAGGTGGACGTCTGGTACGTAAAGCATGCCACGAGCTCAACTGAAAACATTTTTGGAATTTTTTTTATATCTGCTGTTCATCCACCGAACACCGCAGTTTTTGCGCATTTCACGAACAGAGCGAAAAGTGTACGGGCAAAATGCGTAATACAAAGTGGCTGTATGATCTCCATGATGTTCTTTCTGGTGTCCTTGTGGGGCACATCAACCTACTCTACCGACTCGTAAACCAAACCTATGCAGGTTCAGACTTTAGGACAACGACTTCAAAAAGTCTATGCGCTCGCTGCCGGCCCTCCACTGCGACGTCGGGGTATTCTTCGTACCATGAGTGTGGTCGAGAAGTTCTCGGTCTTTCTTAGCTCTCGACGTAGTCTGCCGAACTTCTTTAAGGACGGTTTACATTCTGACGCACGTTGCGATTGAGTAGAACAGAAAAATGTGCCAGAACTCGAACATGTAGGCAAAGTCACCATGTCATTTTATTTTCTTGCCAACTTTTTTTTGCCAAACATAACACGAGTGGTGTTTTGAGTAGAGGCTTTACTATCGATGAATCAATGAAACCATTCTGAATAAGTCGCATCAGAAATTTAGGAGTGGCCAGTCAAGGTGCCAACACAAGAGATTCATCGCCAAATGGGTCCAAAGGAAACTAGTTTTACGCACAGTAGCTACCATCGACCACCCTGATTCTGGCAACCTCTCATGTGAGCCATCTGTGGACCATAGCCAAGCTTGCACCCGGATACCTTCAGCGAGTCGACCAGAGGCGTTGCCTGCGAGGGGGGGAGATCGAAACTATCACCAAATTTTTCTATTTTCCTTATATATATATATATATATATATATATATATATATATATATATATATATATATGTGTGTGTGTGTGTGTGTGTGTGTGTATATATATAGTGGGAGTAATAATTCAATGGGTCAGCTAGTCTTCGTGAAGGTGTAGGATATGGCACAACGGGAGCGTTGTCAACAAGGATAAATATATTTATTTCCCAACAGTTTCGGGAGGGGTCCTCCCTTCATTAGGAAATGAAGGGAAAACCCTTCCCGAAACTGTTGGGAAATAAATATGTTTATCCTTGTTGACAACGCTCCCATTGTGCCATATATCATACCTATATATATATATATTGCTATGAAGTGCTGTCGGAGCTGAAGAGGAAGACAGCAGAGAAAGACAACGCTCGCTGATATCCGCGTGGACTTGACTTTGCCTTGTATGTCAGGCGTTACGTGTTTAGACCCACCTTGTAAATACATTCGTCGACGCCTTTTCTCCCCGTAACATTTTAGTGGAGAGTGCAGGTTCTCCCTTTCCCCATCACGATGATTCTTCGTCATGGACGCTCCTTGGCTGCCTCTGCTATGCGTGCTCAAAAGGAATACGAAGATGCATCGGAAACGTCTCCAACCGTGCCTCGGCCAGCCGGACCTGCTACGCCGCAACAACCCACCGCTAACTGCACCGTCGCCTTGACCCAACCACGCGACCCGGGCACCTTTTCCGGCACTGACAACAAAGATATCGAGGATTGGCTTCAGCTATACGAATGGGTGAGCGCACTATACAACTGGGACCCGACACTCATGTTGGTCAATGTTCTATTTTACCTTGTGGGCACGGCAAAATTTTGGTTTCAGACCATGAGGAAGAGACCACCAGTTGGGACATATGCAAGCACAAACTCATCGACCTTTTCGGCAAGACCATTGCGTGATCGTTCAGCGCAGAAAGAACTCGCGTGCGACTGCAGTGCTGCAGTAAATCATACGTTACTTACACCAGGAAGCGCTTGCCCTCTGCCGCATGGTTGACGAAAAGATGCTGGAATCTGAAAAGGTCGCACACATCTTTACGGGAATCACGGATGGTGCCTTCACTCTCCTCGTGTTCCGCAACTCGTCGACAGTCGACGACGTTATTAGCGAATGACAGCGCTATGAAGAAGCGAAAAGTCGTCACATTGCTCCTAATTTTTCACGGCTTCCCAACACAGCGACGATGTCTACTTGCGAGGATATTTATCCACCACCTGCTCCTGCTGCAGGCGAGAACAATTGATGCCTCGTCCGCCACGAAATTGAAGCTGCAGCTCCAGTCCCCATGCAAAGTCGTGGTCATGACGATTCCCACACGATTTCTTTAATGCAAACCATCGTATGCCAGGAGCTCGCTGACGTCGAACTCCAGACGCTCTGCCCCGAGAACAGACCAGAAAACCGTCCACTTTGTCCTCCTGATCTGCCCCTAAACTCGTATGCCCGTCCTCGGTACCAGAACCTGGTGGAATGACGAACTCCTGACGACAGGCCTATTTGCATCTGTTGTGGACGCGTCGGCCACATTTCTTGCCACTGCCGTTGCCCTGGAACTTGCAATCCTGGTACAACTATTCCAACAATCGGTGTTCTTCTGCTAGTTCTCCACTGCTCACCCACGAAGATGATGCTGCTACACCATCGACGCCTCCCAGGCTGCACGACTCTCCTTCACTGTCAAGTCGCCTGCCTCGCCCTCATCGTCTTCGTTCTTCTCCCCCCCCCCCTCCTCCTCCCACCGCTCCTCAAAAAACTAACAGGCGCAGCTCCTAGAGGTGAGGCTGCCATGACGGCCGGACCGGAAATTCCTCTGCTTGCACTACCTGGGCACAACAACCTAATTGAAGTAGATGTCGACGGCGCACCTGTCATAGCACTAGTCAACACCGGCGCTCACGTGTTAGTGAAAGAGTGAGTGAGAACAACTTTATTATGGTCCAGTGCAGATGCTGAGGTTGTCACGCGGTTCCGGCTAGTTATGAACTCGAACCTCCGTGCAGGACTAAGAAAGGTTCTCACTCCAGCTCCGATGACAGTACTCCGCGTAGGTGATAGTACGACTCCAGTTGTCAGTGGGATGTGTACTGCTCGGGTCACTGTTGCAGGACGCCACACCTCTGTTTTGTTTTATGTGTTGGAGCAATGCCCACATGAACTGATCTTAGGACTTGATCTTCTATCTTCCCATTCGGCTCTCATTGACTGTGCAACGGGTGTCGTCCAACTTGCCCTACCATATGCCGTCGAGCCTAGTGATACTGAACTGAGCACGCTACGTCCCGCCGAATACATTCGCGTCACCTCTCCATCCGTTATGTATATTGTCATCGCTCTTGGTCCACCCGTGCCTGATGGTGATTGCGTCGTGTCACCCAACCTTTCCATCCTCTGCTCGCAAAACGTCACGTTCCGGCACACGGTCATCAGTATAAAGAACAACGAGAGTATAAAGGACAACGAGATGGGGACACATGTCCCCCTCTCGTACATTTTAAACTATGCTCACAAGTTCTGCCCCAGGTTATCTCCCTTGCGTCTCTTACCCCGGCCTGCGACTACCACATTGCCAACAGTGGATAACTCATCACCCACAAGTCGTGATTTGGGTCCAACTGCTTTCGAAAGGATCACAAAAATGATCACATCAGACCTTTCTATTAAGCATGTGCATGCTCTTCGTGTCCTTCTCTCTTCATACCAAGACATATTTGACCTTAATGACTGACCACACAACCAGGCAACCATTGTAAAACATCGGATCAACACCGGCGTTCCAACGCGATACACCATGGACCCTATGGTGTTTCTTCGACTGAGCGTCAAATCATGCAAAAAAGTCGACAAAATGCTTGCCCAGGACATCATAGAACCTTCTTCAAGCCCTTGGGCTCCCCCTGTCGTGCTCATCAGAAAGAAGGACAACAGCTGGCGCTTCTGTGTCGATTACCAAAACCTCAACAAGGTAACAAAAAAACACGTGTACCCCTTACCACGCGCTGTTGACCCCCTTGACTGCCTCAGTGGTGCGAAACATTTCTCTTCGATAGACCTTCGTTCGGGGTACTGGCAGATTGCAGTTGATGACATGGACCGTGAAAAGGCCGCATCATTACACCTGACAGCTTTTATCAGTGTAAATTGATGCCATTCGCGTTATGCAACGCCCCAGCTACGTTCGAACAAATGATGGACGGTCTGCTACACGGTTTCAAATGATCAATATGCTTATGCTACCCCTGATGACGCCATTGTCGTTTCGCCGACTTTTGCGACACACCTGGAGTGCCTCTCCACAATGATTTTCGTTAACCGAAAGGCAGGCCTTCAGCTCAACTCGTCGAAGTATCACTTCGACCGTCGGCAGCTTACTGTCCTCGGACGTCTTATCGATTCTTCCGGTGTTCATCCAGATCCCGACAAAGTGCACGCAGTCAAGGATTTTTCGTGCTGACCTGTGCGAATGACGTTCGAAATTTTGTAGGCCCCTGCTCTTACTTTCGAAGACTTTTGCGCAATTTCGCCGACATTTCACGCCCTCTGACAGACCTACTGAAGAAAGATGTGGTTTTTGTCTGGGGTCCTGAACAAGCCACTGCATTTGCTGAACTCACCATGCACCTCACGTCGCCACCGATTCTTGGCCACTTCGATATAGCCACTCCAACAGAAGTGTTAACCGACGCCAGCGCCCATGGCATTGACGCTGTTTTGGCACAGAAGCAGCGTGGTAGTAACCACGTCATTGCATACGCTAGCCGTCTTTTATCATCAGCGGAGCGCACTCATTCCATCACTGACCGCAAATGTCTTGCGCTCGTTTGGGCCGTAGGCAAAGTTTGCCCATATTTGCATGGACAGTCATTCACCGTTGTCACGGAACACCACGCCTTATGCTGGCTGTCATCTTTGAAAGACCCTACAGGACGGCTGGGAAAATGGACTTTGCGGCTACAAGAGTACTCATTTACCGTCGTCTATAAAACGGGCCGACAACATGAGGACGCTGATTGTTTGTGTTCTCACCCAGCAGATCCACCAGATCTTCCTGAGAGTGTCAAGTCCACGTACGTCCTGGCGCTTTCCGCATTGGCAAGCGTCAGAGAGGAGCAACGACGTAATCCTCACTTAAGAGAGATCATCAACCGACTGAGTGACCGCACTACGCCTCCATCGCTTCGTATGTTTGTGCTCTATGATGGTGTTCTATACCATTACAACGTGCATCCTGACGGTCCTGATTTGCTGCTGGTCATACCTACACATATGCGTCAGACTTTTCTCGTGAATTTGCATGACATCCCTACTGCTGGTCACCTGAGCGTCTCAAGGACTTACGACCTGGTTCGACGCTGCTTCTTTTGGCCCGATATTTACCGCTCTGTTCGTCGTTACGTAGCTTCGTGCAAATCATGTCAGCAACGCAAAACACCGGCCAACCTTCAAGCAGGATGCCTTCAACTCCTACAGATACCATCTCAAACCATTTTACAGAGTTGCTCTTGACCTCCGCGGCCCTTTTCCTCTATCCGTCAGAAGAAACAAGCGAATAGCTGTTGCCACCGACTACAAGACTCGGTATGCAATCACACGGACTATCCTTACCAGTTGTACCACCGACATCACTGACTTTCTCCTCGAGGACGTCATACTTCGTCATGGCGCTCCTCGACACCTCATTAGAGACCAGGGTCTATACTTTATATCAAAGGTAGTCCAAGACATTCTGCACGCTTGCGCTACAAAACAGAAATTCATTACTGCGTATTATCCGCAGACCGACAGCCTAACGGAGTGGTTCAACAGAACGTTTATGGATGGGCTCGTCACGTATGTTTCGCTGGATTATCGTGACTGGGACGAACCTTTGGCGTTCGTAACATTAGCGTATAATACTTCTTGGCATGACTCTACAGGTTTCTCTCCATTTTTTCTCTTGTACGGACGAGAACCCACGCTGCCTTTCAGCACGCTCCTTCCGCTCGTTCTTGATACGACATCAGAATACGCTCGTGATGCAATCACTAGAGCTGAGGAAGCACGTGAAGTTGCCCGCTTTCGGCTTACCATTTCGCAAGAAAAGCAACGACTTATCTACGACGTTCGCCACCGGGATGTCCACATCGATTGTGGCGACATGGTCCTTCTTTGGACACCACCAGGGCGAGTTGATCTTTGCGAGAAGTTGACTTCTCCATACTCTGGTACATACCGAGTCTTGCGCCAAGTCACAAACGTCACGTACAAAATAGAACCTCTGAGGACCACCACAGCGCTATCATCTGACATCGTTCACGTCACGTGACTAAAGCCGTTCTACTCCGACCAGTCGAGCCCCGGGTCGGTTTCTTCGTCACTGGGGGTGATGCTACGAAGTGCTGTCAGAGATGAAGAGGAAGACAGCAAAGAGAAAGACAATGCTCACTGATATCCACGTGGACATGGCTCTGCCTTGTATGTCTGGCGTTACGTGTTTATACACACCTTGTAAATGTACTCGACGACGCCGTTTCTCCCCGTAACACACACACGCACGCACGCATATATATATATATATATATATATATATATATATATATATATATATATATATATATATATATATATATATATATATATATATATATATATATTGTCACATGCGTCCCGCGAAAAAGACGGAGGCGACAGCGCATACGCGCATCTGCACGCTTTTATGCAGAACGCAACAACGAGAAAGATGAGGAACTCTCTCTCACGCGGTTAACAAAAAGACCGACCCGCTGCTGTTTTCTCAGCGTCTCCGAGTACGACCTCTCTCTTGACGTCGCGACACTGGTGGAGGTGCTGGGGCCTGCAACCTGATGCAAGAAAGCGTTGTTCGGGACCGTACACCCAGTCCGGAGCCTCAACGTCTTGTTGCAACTCCAGTACACCGATTCAGCCGGCGCCTATTAGGCCTAAGCCTAGAACTCTTGACGGCATCTCCTGTTACCAACATGGCAGCCCCTTCAGCGTCTGCGAATCTTCCTCCGGCCCAGACGACTCACCCTTACCAGGTAACTTTTGAGACTCCTCGTGTTCCCGAAGTCTTCCGTGGAGAACCGTATGAAGATGTCGAGGACTGGCTCGACCAGTTCGAGCGGACCGCTGTGGTGAATCGTTGGAGCGTGCAAGAAAAACTTGGCCGTGCATACTTCGCAATGGAAAATAGCGCTCGCACATGGTACGAGAACAGGGAGCCTACTTTCCAAACCTGGGACAATTTCCGCCAAAAGCTTCTCGAGACGTTCCTCAGTGCGGACCGACGGGATCTCGCACAGCAGATGATCGAAGCCCGCATGCAAAAGCCGAATGAAAGCGTGGCCATGTTCGCTGAGGATATGGCCCGCCTGTTTCGCCGCGCTGACCCTGACATGCCCGAGGCAAGGAAAGTTCGTCATCTGATGCGGGGAGTTAAGGAACCGCTTTTCGCCGGCCTTGTACGAAATCCACCAACAACAGTGGATGAATTCATCAAAGAGGCGACTGTCATTGAGCGGGCGCTCCGGCAACGATGCCGCCACTTTGACCGCCTGCCCGACCAAACGCCTGTTGGTGCCGCCGCTCAAAACGCCGCCGTTTCTGAAAACTCTTTACGGCAAATGATTCGACAAATCCTGCGGGAAGAGCTGCGGGCCCTCGGCCTTCCGTCTACCGATCCTCCAGTTGCTTCTGTTGCAGAAATCGTGCGCCAGGAACTACGGCAAGCCTTTCCCTCACCGGCGCCACCACCCGAACCACGTCCACTGACCTATGCTGATGCCGTCCGCCGTCATCCGCCTGCCCCAGAAGAACCACCCTTTCAGCCACGGCCCGTTACCTTGCCGTGGTGGCAGCGTGAACCTGTGCGGCGACCACCAGTACGTCGGACCAACTTGTGGCGCACCGCCGACCGTCGACCCCTTTGTTTCCACTGCGGCGAACCAGGCCACATCTCGCGCTACTGCCGGCATCGAGAAACCCGGTTTGGAAACTTTTCTCGGCCCGCTTCTTTTTATTCTGGAGACCCTCGTGACCATGGTGCTGATCACCTACCGACCAACCAAGCGTCTTCACCAAGTCGTCGCTGGCGGTCTCCCTCACCTGCACGAGGTCAGAATTCCCCGAATCGCCAACGATACGCGGACGCCATCAGAAACCGCTCCCCAAGCCCGTGCCAGGGAAACTAACTGCCGCGACCTCCGGGGCAAGGTTGCCAATTGCCGAGACGCCAAAAAAACCCCTTTGCCTCTACACAAAGACGACGTGACGACGGTGATGACGAAGACGACAACAACCACGAGTACTACTGCCAATGAATTTGTACGTGCCGACCTCACCGTTATTATAGACGGACACCACGTAACAGCACTGGTGGACACTGGTGCTGACTTCTCTATTATGCGACAAGAGCTCGCCGACCGCCTTAAGAAGGTTAAGACGCCGTGGAGTGGGCCGAGCATAAGGAGTGCTGGTGGGCAGCTAATGACGCCAACCGGTAAATGCACCGCTCGGCTCGTAATCGATGATTCGAACTTCGTCGCCACTTTTGTAATTTTACCGGACTGTTGTAAAGAGTTGATTTTGGGTATGGATTTTCTGCGAGAGTACGGTGCTGTCATCAACATCCCAGAACGTATCGTCACCTTTTCCGCCCATCCTTACGTCGACGCCACCACTGAAGAACAACTGCAACGTTTACGTGTAGCCGATGATGTGATGCTCCCGCCGAGATCTTGCTGCCTTGTGTCGGTGTTGTGTGAACGGCCGTGCCGTAATGAGGTGATAGCGGAGCGAATAGACACGCTATTGCTTACGCAAGGTGTTTCAATAGCGAGAGGCATTCTGGCACTAATTGATGGGCGGGCAGAAGTCCTCATCACCAACTTCAGCAACGAGCGTCGTCACATCCAGAAGGGCACCACGATTGCCTACTACGACGACGTGGACCAAGCCAGAGATTGCTTCGCTTTACAACCGGACGAGGCGACCATCCCAGCCTCGACACCTTTGCCTGTCAACATTTGCTCAACCCTGTCAGCCTCGGAAAAACAGCGCCTACTAGAGCTGATACACCAGTTCAAAAATTGTTTTTCGTGCACGTCGAAAGTCAAGCAAACACCGCTGACCCGGCACCGAATCATCATTGAAGATAATACGAGACCGATCCGTCAAAACCCATACCGTGTGGCTCCGAAAGAACGTGAGGAGATCCAAAAGCAAGTTCAGAAGATGCTCCAAGATGACGTAATACAGCCTTCCAAGAGTCCCTGGACATCTCCCGTGGTATTGGTTAAAAAGAAAGACGGCAGCTTGCGTTTCTGTATAGATTACCGCAAGTTAAACCAAGTAACGAAGAAAGACGTATACCCACTGCTACGTATAGATGACTCTCTTGATCGGCTGCGGCATGCACGCTATTTCTCATCGATGGACCTGCGAAGTGGCTATTGGCAAATAGAGGTCGACGAGAGAGACCGTGAGAAAACTGCTTTCGTGACGCCCGACGGTCTTTATGAATTTAAAGTGCTTCCATTCGGGTTATGCTCAGCGCCAGCCACTTTTCAGCGTTTAATGGACACTGTGCTATCAGGACTTAAGTGGCAGACATGCTTGGTTTATCTAGACGACGTTGTCGTCTTCTCAGCTACATTCGAGGAACACCTAAGTCGATTATTTGCAGTTCTAGAAGCTATACGTTCGGCTGGCCTGACTTTAAAGCCAGAGAAGTGCCACTTCGGTTTCAACGAACTTTGCTTCTTAGGCCACGTAGTCAGCCACGAAGGTGTTCGACCTGACCCGGGCAAAATCGACGCTGTCGCAAAGTTTCCCGCACCGCATGACAAAAGAGCAGTGAGACGCTTCTTAGGCCTCTGCGCTTATTACCGACGATTCATCGCCAACTTTTCGTCTATTGCGGCGCCTCTGACGCGGCTCACACGAGAGGATGTCCCCTTTCTTTGGAGCGAAAAGGAACAAACAGCGTTCAACGAATTACGCCAACGCCTCCAAACACCTCCGGTTCTGGCGCACTTTGACCAGGAAGCGCCAACAGCACTTCACACCGACGCAAGCAATGTAGGCCTGGGCGCCATACTGATACAATGGCAAGATAACTCCGAGAAAGTGATAGCCTATGCCAGCAGAGCTCTTTCTCGCACGGAAGAGAACTACTCGACTACCGAGAAAGAGTGCCTCGCCGTGGTTTGGGCGGTTCTCAAATTTGGACCGTATCTGTACGGCCGCTCATTCAAGGTCGTCAGTGATCACCACTCGCTTTGCTGGCTCACTAACTTGAAAGACCCATCCGGCCGTTTAGCACGCTGGAGCCTTCGGCTTCAGGAGTTTGATATGACCATTATTTATAAATCAGGGAAGAAGCACACCGACGCAGACTGTCTCTCGCGGTCACCCGTTGAGCCTGCCGCTATTAATGACGAGTCTATGGACGCCGCATTCTTGGGAGTCATCAACGCGGCCACTATCTCACAAGAGCAACGCCGTGACCCTGACCTGCTTTCGCTTATCGATTTCTTAGAAGGACGACGGGAAGACGTGCCGCGAATTTTTGCGAGAGGAGTGCCATCTTTTTGTTTAAGGAACGACGTCCTATACAAGAAAAACTTTTCTCCCACCGGCAGCCCATACTTGCTCGTCGTCCCTGCATCACTGCGAAAAGAAATTCTGGAAGCCTGCCATGATGAAGTCACCTCTGGTCATCTCGGTTACACTCGAACATTGTCCCGTCTGCAAAACAGTTACTACTGGCCTAACCTACCTGCTGCTGTGAAACATCACGTCCAAACATGTGCCGACTGTCAAAGACGCAAAGCACCACCCGGCAGGCCGGCAGGCTTATTACATTCCGTTCAAGTGCCAGCAAAGCCATTCGCCCAAATCGGAATGGATTTCCTGGGCCCATTCCCAACTTCTACCACAGGGAACAGATGGATCATTGTCGCCACTGATTATTTGTCTCGCTACGCAGAAACTAAAGCCATGCCGAGGGCCACAGCAGCAGAAGCGGCTCATTTCTTCATAGAAAACGTCGTCCTTCGGCATGGTGCTCCAGCAGTTCTCATCACGGATAGAGGAACTGCGTTCGTGGCAGAACTTTGGAGTCGGTTCTCAGGCTCAGTGGTACAGCTCACCGGAGAACAACGGCGTACCACCCACAAACGAACGGACTAACAGAGCGGCTTAATAAGACCCTCGCAGACATGCTCTGCATGTATGTCGACACAGAACACAAGAACTGGGACGAAATCTTGCCTTATGTGACCTTCGCCTATAATACTGCCCGGCAGGAAACTACCGGAATGACGCCGTTTAGTTTAATACACGGGCGCGAAGTCACTACAACGTTGGACGCTATGCTGCCGCACGAGTGTGACGACACTCACGCTGACGCCGAAGAATTTGGGCAGCGTGCCGAAGAAGCCCGACAGCTAGCCCGCGTGCGTATTTGTCACCAGCAACACAAAGATGCGAAACGGTACGACCTACGACATAAATTGGTAACCTACAACCAGGCGACAAGGTATGGGTCTGGATCCCAATACGTTGACGCGGACTTTCAGAAAAGCTATTACGACGATACTTTGGCCCATATCGAGTCACCCGACGATTGAACGACATCAACTACGAAGTTATTCCCGACGGCGATTGCAGTTCCAGTCGCCGAAACTGCTCACCCGAAATCGTGCATGTCATCCGGATGAAACCCTACTTGTCCAGCTAACTCTCGTTTGTCCTGTGCGTGCCGGTGCATATGTGCGTTTTTATAAGTAGAGTGCCTTGGCTACGCATCGGGACGATGCCATTTTTGGAGGGAGGCAATGTCACATGCGTCCCGCGAAAAAGACGGAGGCGACAGCGCATACGCGCATCTGCACGCTTTTATGCAGAACGCAACAACGAGAAAGATGAGGAACTCTCTCTCACGCGGTTAACAAAAAGACCGACCCGCTGCTGTTTTCTCAGCGTCTCCGAGTACGACCTCTCTCTTGACGTCGCGACAATATATATATATATATATATATATATATATATATATATATATATATATATATATATATATATATATATATATATATATATTGTGAG